>JBAMBI010000075.1:0-316287 GCA_037043535.1 Drosophila putrida | reverse complement strand
AACTGTTGCTGATGTCACATTAGCAACTGTTGCTGATGTCGCATTAGCAACTATTGCGGGTGTTGTATTAGCAACTGTTGCTGATGTCGCACTAACCATTGTTGCTGATGTGCGACAGCAACTGTTGCTGATGTGCGACAGCAACTGTTGCCGATATCGCACTAACAATTGTTGCTGATGCGACAGCAACTGTTGCTGATGTCGCATTAGCAACTGTTGCTGATGTCACATTAGCAACTGTTGCTGATGTCGCATTAGCAACTGTTGCTGATGTCGCATTAGCAACTGTTGCTGATTCCGCATTAGCAACTGTTGCTGATGTCGCACTAACAATTGTTGCTGATGTGCGACAGCAACTGTTGCTGATGTCGCATTAGCAACTGTTGCTGATGTCGCATTAGCAACTGTTGCTGAGGTCGCACTAACAATTCTTGCTGATGTGCGACAGCAACTGTTGCTGATGTCGCATTAGCAACTGTTGCTGATGTGCGACAGCAACTGTTGCTGATGTCGCATTAGCAACTGTTGCTGATGTCGCATTAGCAACTGTTGCTGATGTCGCATTAGCAACTGCTGCTGACGTCGCATTAGCAACTGTTGCTGATGTCGCATTAGCAACTGTTGCTGATGTCGCATTAGCAACTGTTGCTGAGGTCGCACTAACAATTCTTGCTGATGTGCGACAGCAACTGTTGCTGATGTGCGACTAGCAACTGTTGCTGATGTGCGACAGCAACTGTTGCTGATGTCGCATTAGCAACTGTTGCTGATGTGCGACAGCAACCGTTGCTGATGTCGCATTAGCAACCGTTGCTGATGTCGCATTAGCAACTGTTGCTGATGTCTCATTAGCAACTGTTGCTGATGTCTCATTAGCAACTGTTGCTGATGTCGCATTAGCAACTGTTGCTGATGTCGCATTAGCAACTGTTGCTGATGTCGCATTAGCACCTGTTGCTGATGTCGCATTAGCAACTGTTGCTGATGTCGCTTTAGCAACTGTTGCTGATGTTGCATTAGCAACTGTAGCAGATGTCGCATTAGCAACTGTTGCTGATGTCGCACTAACAATTCTTGCTGATGTGCGACAGCAACTGTTGCTGATGTGCGACAGCAACTGTTGCTGATGTTGCACTAGCAACTGTTGCTGATGTCGCACTAGCAACTGTTGCTGATGTCGCATTAGCAACTGTTGCTGATTATTGCTGATTATCGAATTAGCAACTGTTGTTGATGTCGCATTAGCACCTGTTGCTGATGTCGCATTAGCAACTGTTGCTGATGTCGCTTTAGCAACTGTTGCTGATGTTGCATTAGCAACTGTAGCAGATGTCGCATTAACAACTGTTGCTGATGTCGCACTAACAATTCTTGCTGATGTGCGACAGCAACTGTTGCTGATGTGCGACAGCAACTGTTGCTGATGTCGCATTAGCAACTGTTGCTGATGTCGCATTAGCAACTGTTGCTGATGTCGCATTAGCAACTGTTGCTGATGTCGCATTAGCACCTGTTGCTGATGTCGCATTAGCAACTGTTGCTGATGTCGCTTTAGCAACTGTTGCTGATGTTGCATTAGCAACTGTAGCAGATGTCGCATTAGCAACTGTTGCTGATGTCGCACTAACAATTCTTGCTGATGTGCGACAGCAACTGTTGCTGATGTGCGACAGCAACTGTTGCTGATGTTGCACTAGCAACTGTTGCTGATGTCGCACTAGCAACTGTTGCTGATGTCGCATTAGCAACTGTTTCTAATGTCGCATTAGCAACTGTTGCTGATGTGCGACAGCAAGCGTTGCTGATGTCGCATTAGCAACTGTTGCTGATGTCGCATTAGCAACTGTTGCTGATGTTGCATTAGCAACTGTTGCTGATGTGCGACAGCAACTGTTGCTGATGTCGCGCTAACCATTGTTGCTGATGCGACAGCAACTGTTGGTGATGTTGCATTAGCAACTGATGCTGAGGTCGCACTAACAAGTCTTGCTGATGGCGACAGCAACTGTTGCTGATGTCCCATTAGCAACTGTTGCTGATGTGCGACAGCAACTGTTGCTGATGTCGCATTAGCAACTGTTGCTGATGTCGCATTAGCAACTGTTGCTGATGTTGCTCTAGCAACTGTTGCTGATGTTGCATTAGCAACTGTTGCTGATGTTGCATTAACAATTGTTGCTGATGTTGCATTAACAATTGTTGCTGATGTGCGACAGCAACTGTTGCTGATGTCACATTAACAATTATTGCTGAGGTGTGACAGCAACTGTTGCTGATGTCGCATTAGCAACTGTTGCTGATGCCGAATTAGCAACTGTTGCTGATGCCGCATTAGCAATTGTTGCTGATGTCGCATTAGCAACTGCTGATATGCGACAGCAACTGTTGCTGATGTCGCATTAGCAACTGTTGCTGATGTCGCATTAGCAACTGTTGCTGATGTCGCATTAGCAACTGTTGCTGATGTTGCACTAGCAACTGTTGCTGATGTTGCATTAGCAACTGTTGCTGATGTTGCATTAACAATTGTTGCTGATGTGCGACAGCAACTGTTGCTGATGTCACATTAACAATTATTGCTGAGGTGCGACAGCAACTGTTGCTGATGTCGCATTAGCAACTGTTGCTGATGCCGAATTAGCAACTGTTGCTGATGCCGCATTAGCAATTGTTGCTGATGCCGCATTAGCAATTGTTGCTGATGTCGCATTAGCAACTGTAGCTGATGTCGCACTAGCAATTGTTGCTAATGTGCGACAGCAACTGTTGCTGATGTGCGACAGCAACTGTTGCTGATGTCCCATTAGCACCTTTTGCTGATGTCGCATTAGCAACTGTTGCTGATGTCGCATTAGCAACTGTTGCTGATGTGCGACAGCAACTGTTGCTGATGTCGCAATAGCAACTGTTGCTGATGTCGCATTAGCAACTGTTGCTGATGTTGCAGTAGCAACTGTTGCTGATGTTGCATTAGCAACTGTTGCTGATGTTGCATTAACAATTGTTGCTGATGTGCGACAGCAACTGTTGCTGATGTCACATTAACAATTATTGCACTAAAAATTGTTGCTGATGTGCCAATGTCGCATTAGCAACTGTTGCTGATGTCGCACTAGCAACTGTTGCTGATGTCGTTCCTTAAAACTCTCTTAAAACTCTCTTAAAACTCTCTTAACTCTCTTAAAACTCTCCCAACTCTCTTAAAACTCTATTAAAACTCTCTTAACTCCCTTAAAACTCTCTTAACTCTCTAAAACTCTCTTAGCTTCCTTAAAACTCTCTTAAAACTCTCTTAACTCTCTTAAAACTCTCCTAAAACTCTCTAAATACTCTCTTAACTCCCTTAAAACTCTCTTAACTCTCTTAAAACTCTCTTAACTTCTCTTAAAAGTCTCTTACCTCTCTTAAAAGTCTCTTAACTCTCTTAAAACTCTCTCAAAACTTTCTTAAAACTCTCTTAACTCTCTTAAAACTCTCTTAACTCTCTTAAAACTCTCTTAACTCCCTTAAAACTCTCTTAGCTCTCTTAAAACTCTCTTAAAACTCTCTTAACTCTCTTAAAACTCTCTTTACTCTCTTGAAACTCTCTTAACTCTCTTAAAACTCTCTTAGCTCTCTTAAAACTCTCTTAAAACTCTCTTAAAACTCTCTTAACTCTCTTAAAACTCTCTTAACTCTCTTAAAACTCTCTTTAACTCTCTTAAAACTCTCTTAACTCTCTTAAAACTCTCTTAACTCTGCTTAAAACTCTCTTAGCTCCCTTAAATACTCTCTTAACTCTCTTAAAACTCTCCTAACTCTCTTAAAACTCTCTTAACTATCTTAAAACTCTCTTAACTCTCTTAAAACTCTCTTAAAACTCTCTTAAAACTCTCTTAACTCTCTTAAAACTCTCTTAACTCTCTTAAAACTCTCTTAACTCTCTTAATACTCTCTTAAAACTCTCTTAGCGCCCTTAAAACTCTCTTAACTCTCTTAAAACTCTCCTAACTCTCTTAAAACTCTCTTAACTTCCTTAAAACTCTCTTAAAGCTCTCTTAACTCTCTAAACTCTCTTAAAACTCTCTTAATACTCTCTTAACTCTCTTAAAACTCTCTTAACTCTCTTAAAGCTCTCTTAACTCCCTTAAAACTCTCTTAACTCTCTTAAAACTCTCTTAAAACTCTCTTAACTGTCTTAAACCTGTCTTAACTCTCTTAACTCCCTTAAAACTCTCTTAGCTCTCTTAAAACTCTCTTAAAACTCTCTTAACTCTCTTAAAACTCTCTTAATTCTCTCTTAAAACTCTCTTAACTATCTCTAACAACTCTCTTAACTCTCTTAAAACTCTCTTAAAACTTTCTTAAAACTCTCTTAACTCTCTTAAAACTCTCTTAACTCTCTTAAAACTCTCTTAACTCTCTTAATACTCTCTTAACTCTCTTAAAACTCTCTCTAACTCTCTTAAAACTCTCTTAACTCTCTTAAAACTCTCTTAACTCTCTTAAAACTCTCTTAACTCTCTTAAAACTCTCTTAACTCTCTTAAAACTCTCTTAAACTCTCTTAAAACTCTCTTAAAACTCTCTTAAAACTCTCTTAACTCCCTTAAAACTCTCTTAACTTCTCTTAAAATTCTATTAAAACTCTCTTTAAACTCTCTTAACTCTCTTAAAACTCTCTTAACTATCTTAAAACTCTCTTAACTCTCTTAAAACTCTCTTAAAACTCTCTTAGCTCCCTTAAAACTCTCTTAACTCTCTTAAAACTCTCCTAACTCTCTTAAAACTCTCTTAACTTCCTTAAAACTCTCTTAAAACTCTCTTAAAACTCTCTTAAAACTCTCTTAAACTCTCTTAACTCCCTTAAAACTCTCTTAACTCTCTTAAAATTCTCTTTAAACTCTCTTAACTCTCTTAAAACTCTCTTAACTATCTTAAAACTCTCTTAACTCTCTTAAAACTCTCTTAAAACTCTCTTAAAACTCTCTTAACTCTCTTAATACTCTCTTAACTCTCTTAAAACTCTCTTAACTCTCTTAAATTCTTACTCTCTTAAAACTCTCTTAACTCCCTTAAAACTCTCTTAACTCTCTTAAAACTCTCCTAACTCTCTTAAAACTCTCTTAACTACTCTCTTAATCTCTCTTAAAACTCTCTTAACTCTCTTAAAGCTCTCTTAACTCCCTTAAAACTCTCTTAACTCTCTTAAAACTCTCTTAAAACTCTCTTAACTGTCTTAAAACTCTCTTAAAACTCTCTTAACTCCCTTAAAACTCTCTTAGCTCTCTTAAAACTCTCTTAAAACTCTCTTAACTCTCTTAAAACTCTCTTAACTCTCTTAAAACTCTCTTAACTCTCTTAAAACTCTCTTAACTCTCTTAAAACTCTTCTTAAAACTCTCTTAAAACTCTCTTAACTCTCTTAAAACTCTCTTAACTCTCTTAAAACTCTCTTAACTCTCTTAAAACTCTCTTAACTCTCTTAAAACTCTCTTAAAACTCTCTTAACTCCCTTAAAACTCTCTTAACTCTCTTAAAACTCTCTTAACTCTCTTAAAACTCTCTTAACTTCCTTAAAACTCTCTTAAAACTCTCTTAACTCACTGAAAACTCTCTGAATAACTCTCTTAACTCCCTTAAAACTCTCTTAAAACTCTCTTAGTACTCTCTTAACTCCCTTAAAACTCTCTTAACTCTCTTAAAACTCTCTTAACTTCCTTAAAACTACTCTTAAAACTCTCTTAACTCTCTTAAAACTCTCTTTACTCCCTTAAAACTCTCTTACTCCTTAAAACTCTCCTAACTCTCTTAAAACTCTCTTAAAACTCTCTTAATACTCTCTTAACTCTCTTAAAACTCTCTTAACTCTCTTAAAACTCTCTTAACTTCCTTAAAACTCTCTTAACTCTCTTTTAAAACTCTCTTAAAACTCTCTTAACTCTCTTAAAACTCTCTTAACTCTCTTAAAACTCTCTTAGCTCCCTTAAAATCTCTCTTAAAACTCTCTTAAAACTCTCTTAACGCTCTTAAAACTCTCTTAACTTCCTTAAAACTCTCTTAAAACTCTCTTAAACTCTCTTAAACTCTCTTAAAACTCTCTTAACTTCCTTAAAACTCTCTTAACTCTTTTAGAACAGCTAATAATTGTTATTGCGACATCAGCAACAGTTGCTAATGCGACATCTAAGCAACAGTATTAAGAGTAGTTAAGAGAGTATTAAGAGAGTTCTAAGAGAGTTAAGAGAGTTTTAAGGGAGTTAAGAGAGTTTTAAGAGAGTTTAAGAGAGTTAAGAGAGTTTTAAGAGAGTTTAAGAGAGTTAAGAGAGTTTTAAGAGAGTTTTAAGGAGAGTTAAGAGAGTTTTAAGAGAGTTAAGAGAGTTTTAAGAGAGTTAAGAGAAGTTTTAAGAGAGCTAAGAGAGTTTTAAGAGAGCTAAGAGAGTTTTAAGAGAGTTTAAGAGAGTTAAGAGAGTTTTAAGAGAGTTAAGAGAGTTTTAAGGGAGTTAAGAGAGTTTTAAGAGAGTTTCAAGAGAGCTAAGAGAATTTTAAGGGAGTTAAGTGAGTTAAGAGAGTTAAGAGAGTTTCAAGAGAGTTTTAAAAAAGTAAAGAGAGTTTTAAGGGAGTTAAGAGAGTTTTAAGAGAGTTTTAAGGGAGTTAAGAGAGTTTTAAGAGAGTTTTAAGGAAGTTAAGAGAGTTTTAAGAGAGTTAAGAGAGTTTCAAGAGAGTTAAGAGAGTATTAAGAGAGTTAAGAGAGTATTAAGAGAGTTTTAAGAGAGTTTAAGAGAGTTAGGAGAGTTTTAAGGAAGTTAAGAGAGTTTTAAGAGAGTTTAGAGAGTTTTAAGAGAGTTAAGAGAGTATTAAGAGAGTTTTAAGAGAGTTTTAAGAGAGTTAAGAGAGTTTTAAGAGAGTTTTTAGGAAGTTAAGAGAGTTTTAAGAGAGTTAAGAGAGTTTTAAGAGAGTTTAAGGAGCTAAGAGAGTTTTAAGAGAGTTAAGAGAGTTTTAAGAGAGTTAAGAGAGTTTTAAGAGAGTTAAGAAAGTTTTTAGAGAGTTAAAAGAGTTTTAAGAGAGTTAACAGAGTTTAAAGAGATTTTAAGAGAGTTTTAAGAGAGCTAAGAGAGTTTTAAGGAAGTTAAGAGAGTTAAGAGAGTTTTAAGAGAGTTAAGAGAGTTTTAAGAGAGTTAAGAGAGTTTTAAGAGAGTTTTAAGAGAGTTTTAAGAGAGTTTTAAGAGAGTTTTAAGAGAGTTTTAAGAGAGTTAAGAGAGTTTTAAGGAAGTTAAGAGAGTTTTAAGAGAGTTTAGAGATTTTTAAGAGAGTAAGAGAGTATTAAGAAAGTTTAAGAGAGTTTTAAGAGAGTTAGTATTAAGAGAGTTTTAAGAGAGTTTTAAGAGAGCTAAGAGAGTTTTAAGAGAGTTTAGAGAGTTTTAAGAGAGTTAAGAGACTTTTAAGAGAGGTAAGAGAGTTTTATGGAAGTTAAGAGAGTTTTAAGAGAGTTAAGAGAGTTTTAAGGGAGTTAAGAGATTATTAAGAGAGTTTTAAGAGAGTTAAGAGAGTTTTAAGGGAGTTAAGAGAGTTTTAAGAGAGTTTTAAGAGAGTTATAAGAGTTTTAAGAGAGTTAAGAGAGTTTTAAGAGAGTTAAGAGAGTTTTAAGAGAGTTAAGAGAGTTTTAAGAGAGTTTTAAGAGAGTTTTAAGAGAGTTTTAAGAGAGTTTTAAGAGAGTTAAGAGAGTTTTAAGAGAGTTTTAAGAGAGCTAAGAGAGTTTTAAGAGAGTTAAGAGAGTTTTAAGAGAGTTAAGAGTTTTAAGGGAGTCTAAGAGAGTTTTAAGAGAGTTAAGAGAGTTTTAAGAGAGTTAAGAGAGTTTTAAGGAGGAGAGTTTTAAGAGAGTTTTAAGAGAGTTTTAAGAGAGTTTTAAGGGAGTTAAGAGAGTTTTAAGAGAGTTTTAAGAGAGTTAAGAGTTTTAAGAGAAGAGTTAAGAGAGTTTTAAGAGAGTTAAGAGAGTTTTAAGAGAGGTTTAAGGAGTTAAGAGAGTTTTAAGAGAGTTAAGAGAGTTTTAAGAGAGTTAAGAGAGTTTTAAGAGAAGGTTTAAGAGAGTATTAGGAGAGTTTTAAGAGAGTTAAGAGAGTTTTAAGAGAGTTTTAAGGGTTGAGAGTTTAAGAGAGTTAAGAGAGTTTTAAGAGAGTTAAGAGAGTTTTAAAAGAGTTAAGAGAGTTTTAGAGGTTGAAGGGAGTTAAGAGAGTTTTAGAGAGTTTAAGGAGCTAAGAGAGTTTTAAGAGAGTTAAGAGAGTTTTAAGAGAGTTAAGAGAGTTTTAAGAGAGTTAAGAGAGTTTTAAGAGAGTTAAGAGAGTTTTAAGAGAGTTAAGAGAGTTTTAAGAGAGTTTAAGAGAGTTTTAAGAGAGTTTTAAGAGAGTTAAGAGAGTTTTAAGAGAGTTAAGAGAGTTTTAAGAGGTTTTGAAGAGAGTTTTAAGAGAGTTTTAAGAGAGCTAAGAGAGTTTTAAGAGAGTTAAGAGAGTTTTAAGAGAGTTAAGAGAGTTTTAAGAGAGTTTTAAGAGAGTTTTAAGAGAGTTTTAAGAGAGTTTTAAGAGAGTTAAGAGAGTTTTAAGGGAGTTAAGAGAGTTTGAAGATAGTTAAGAGAGTTTTAAGAGAGTTTCAAGAGAGTTAAGAGAGTTTTAAGGGAGTTAAGAGAGTTTTAAGAGAGCTGAGAGAGTTTTAAGAGAGTTTTAAGAGAGTTAAGAGAGTTTTAAGGGAGTTAAGAGAGTTTAAAGAGAGTTTTAAGAGAGTTTTAAGAGAGTTAAGAGAGTTTTAAGAGAGGTTAAGAGAGTTTTAAGAGAGTTTTAAGAGAGTTTTAAGAGAGGTAAGAGAGTTTTAAGGAGTAGAGAGTTTTAAGAGAGTAAGAGAGTTTTAAGAGATTTTAAGAGAGTTTTAAGGAGAGTTCTAAGAGAGTTAAGAGAGTTTTAAGAGAGGTTTAAGAGAGTTAAGAGAGTTTTAAGGGAGTTAAGAGAGTTTTAAGAGAGTTTTAAGGGAGTTAAGAGAGTTTTAAGAGAGTTATGAGAGTTTTAAGAGAGTTTTAAAGAAGTTAAGAGAATTTTAAGAGAGTTAAGAAAGTTTTAAGGGAGTTAAGAGAGTATTAAGAGAGTTTTAAGAAAGTTAAGAGAGTTTTAAGAGAGTTTTAGGAGAGTTTTAAGAGAGTTAAGAGAGTTTTAAGGGAGCTAAGAGAGTTTTAAGAGAGTTAAGAGTGTTTTAAGAGAGTTAAGAGAGTTTTAAGAGAGTTAAGAGAATTTTAAGAGAGTTAAGAGAGTTTTAAAAGAGTTAAGAGAGTTTTAAGAGAGCTAAGAGAGTTTTAAAATAGTTAAGAGAGTTTTAAGAGAGTTAAGAGAGTTTTAAGAGAGTTAAGAGAGTTTTAAGAAAGTTTTAAGAGAGCTTAGAGTGTTTTAAGAGAGTTAAGAGAGTTTTAAGAGAGTTGTAAGAGAGCTAAGAGAGTTTTAAGATAGTTAAGAGAGTTTTAAGAGAGTTAAGAGAGTTTTAAGAGAGTTAAGAGAGTTTTAAGAGAGTTTTAAGAGAGTTTTAAGAGAGCTTAGAGAGTTTTAAGAGAGTTTTAAGAGAGCTTAGAGAGTTTTAAGAGAGTTAAGAGAGTTTTAAGAGAGTTTTAAGAGAGTTTTAAGAGAGTTGTAAGAGAGCTAAGAGAGTTTTAAGATAGTTAAGAGAGTTTTAAGAGAGTTAAGAGAGTTTTAAGAGAGTTAAGAGAGTTTTAAGAGAGTTTTAAGAGAGTTTTAAGAGAGTTTTAAGAGAGTTTTAAGAGAGCTAAAAGAGTTTTAAGGGAGTTAAGAGAGTTTTAAGATAGCTAAGAGAGTTTTAAGAGAGTTTTAAGAGAGTTAAGAGAGTTTTAAGGGAGTTAAGAGAGTTTTAAGAGAGCTTTAAGAGAGTTTTAAGAGAGTTAAGAGAGTTTTAAGAGAGATTAAAGAGAGTTTTAAGAGAGTTTTAAGAGAGTTAAGAGACTTTTAAGAGAGGTAAGCGACTTTTAAGGAAGTTAAGAGAGTTTTAAGAGAGATAAGAGAGTTTTATGAGAGTTTTAAGGAAGTTAAGAGATCTTTAAGAGAGTTAGGAGAGTTTTAAGAGAGTTAAGAGAGTTTTAAGAGAGGTTTAAGAGAGTTAAGAGAGTTTTAAGGGAGTTAAGAGAGTTTTAAGAGAGTTTTAAGGGAGTTAAGAGAGTTTTAAGAGAGTTATGAGAGTTTTAAGAGAGTTTTAAAGAAGTTAAGAGAATTTTAAGAGAGTTAAGAAAGTTTTAAGGGAGTTAAGAGAGTATTAAGAGAGTTTTAAGAAAGTTAAGAGAGTTTTAAGAGAGTTTTAGGAGAGTTTTAAGAGAGTTAAGAGAGTTTTAGGGAGCTAAGAGAGTTTTAAGAGAGTTAAGAGTGTTTAAAGAGAGTTAAGAGAGTTTTAAGAGAGTTAAGAGAATTTTAAGAGAGTTAAGAGAGTTTTAAAAGAGTTAAGAGAGTTTTAAGAGAGCTAAGAGAGTTTTAAGATAGTTAAGAGAGTTTTAAGAGAGTTAAGAGAGTTTTAAGAGAGTTAAGAGAGTTTTAAGAAAGTTTTAAGAGAGCTTAGAGAGTTTTAAGAGAGTTAAGAGAGTTTTAAGAGAGTTTTAAGAGAGTTTTAAGAGAGTTGTAAGAGAGCTAAGAGAGTTTTAAGATAGTTAAGAGAGTTTTAAGAGAGTTAAGAGAGTTTTAAGAGAGTTAAGAGAGTTTTAAGAGAGTTTTAAGAGAGTTTTAAGAGAGTTTTAAGAGAGCTAAAAGAGTTTTAAGGGAGTTAAGAGAGTTTTAAGATAGCTAAGAGAGTTTTAAGAGAGTTTTAAGAGAGTTAAGAGAGTTTTAAGGGAGTTAAGAGAGTTTTAGGAGAGCTTTAAGAGAGTTTTAAGAGAGTTAAGAGAGTTTTAAGAGAGATTAAAGAGAGTTTTAAGAGAGTTTTAAGAGAGTTAAGAGAGTTTTAAGGGAGCTAAGAGAGTTTTAAGAGAGTTAAGAGTGTTTAAAGAGAGTTAAGAGAGTTTTAAGAGAGTTAAGAGAATTTTAAGAGAGTTAAGAGAGTTTTAAAAGAGTTAAGAGAGTTTTAAGAGAGCTAAGAGAGTTTTAAGATAGTTAAGAGAGTTTTAAGAGAGTTAAGAGAGTTTTAAGAGAGTTAAGAGAGTTTTAAGAAAGTTTTAAGAGAGCTTAGAGAGTTTTAAGAGAGTTAAGAGAGTTTTAAGAGAGTTTTAAGAGAGTTTTAAGAGAGTTTTAAGAGAGTTGTAAGAGAGCTAAGAGAGTTTTAAGATAGTTAAGAGAGTTTTAAGAGAGTTAAGAGAGTTTTAAGAGAGTTTTAAGAGAGCTAAAAGAGTTTTAAGGGAGTTAAGAGAGTTTTAAGATAGTTAAGAGAGTTTTAAGAGAGTTAAGAGAGTTTTAAGGGAGTTAAGAGAGTTTTAAGAGAGTTTTAAGAGAGTTAAGAGAGTTTTAAGAGAGTTAAGAGAGTTTTAAGAGAGATTTAAGAGAGTTTTAAGGGAGTTTTAAGAGAGTTAAGAGACTTTTAAGAGAGGTAAGAGACTTTTAAGGAAGTTAAGAGAGTTTTATGAGAGTTAAGAGAGTTTTAAGGGAGTTAAGAGAGTATTTATAATGTGCGACAGCAACTGTTGCTGATGTCGCATTAGCAACTGTTGCTGATGTCGCATTAACAATTATTGCTGAGGTGCGACAGCAACTGTTGCTGATGTTGCATTAGCATCTGTTGCTGATGTCGCATTAGCAACTGTTGCTGATGTCGCATTAGGAACTGTTGCTGATGTGCGACAGCAACTGGAATTACCGAGAGCTATCTGGCAATCGATGTGCGGATTCGATAAAGCAGTCGGCAAGTAACAATTTTTAAAGTTTAGCGGATTTTTTCGTCCAATTGATCAAAAGAATATAGTTAACGAAATACTGGATAAGTTAATTCGTTCATTTTGATGACCCATTTACTTGAACTTTTGCAGAACCAAATTACCTAAAAGGGCGTTTATCAAAATTATAATGAAATATAATTTATATATACATATATAATTCTGCTGACTATGGATGCGGCAAACTCAATGTAAGCACTTTTCGAATTTTTTGCGTGAAGTCTGTCAGGCTGTCTTAAAACTCTGCCGCTGCCAATTATATTTTTAAAATAAAAATATCGATATTCGAAAAAATATTTCTTCACAAAAAATATCTATCGATATAAAATAATATACAACAACACTGCACATCTGTTGATTTTGGTGATGCCACTTTACAAAAATTGCCGCTCGAATTTGGCGCAGATTAGTGGCGTCTTGGTTTCCGGAAACTGCAATCTATAAACTCAAAGTCGCGCTAATAAAATGTCAAAGAAATTGAATACTAGTGCAGGCGGCACGCCAACAAATACTTTATTTAATTACTTTGCAAAATCACCGGCAGTTGACAAAAAGAAACCAACGCCCAGCATTACAAACGAATCACAGAAGGAGAATCTCGAAAATGGGAAAGCTAAGGACGTTAAAAAAGAGTCCGAGTCGAAGCCAGCTGCCAAGGGCAAGTTGCCTATCTCTGAATCTCCTGCTGATGAAGACAGCGACATAGAGGATAAGGTTGGAAATCGAAAGCGTAAGCGCATTGTTGTGCCTGAATCAGAGAGCGAAGAGGAATACGAATCGGAATCAGAGACGGACTTCTCAGAGGACGGCTCGGACTATGAGCCAGATGAGAAGGAGGCCGCTGTCAGCGAAGAGAGCGAGAGTGGTGAGGAAGAAAAGGAAGTCAGTGAATCCGAGGAGGATCCCACACCAAAGAAGAATCGTAAAAAGCTATCCAAAAGCCAAGTACATAATAATAATAACAATGAACCTGCCAGCAAGAAGGCAAAACTGGATGAACCTGTCCTGGCTGCAGGTACCACTTTTATGGAGAAGTTGCAGCAATTGCAAAGCAATGCCAAAAAAGACGCTGCCTACGATGATATTGTTACCGCAACATCCAATTTTGATGAGCCCGTTGTATGGCCACATCAGAAACTGGAATTCCTGCAGCCAGATAAGATTAAAGACAAGGCTGGAAGGCGACCGGATCATCCCGACTACGACAAGAGCACGCTACATGTGCCTGAGAAGTTTCTGAATTCCTTGTCGCCTGGTGTTCGTCAATGGTGGGTTCTCAAGTCGGATAACTTTGATTGCGTGCTCTTCTTCAAGGTGGGAAAATTCTATGAGTTATATCATGGTGATGCCGACGTGGGCGTTAATGAGCTGGGCTTCACCTACATGCGTGGTGAATTTGCTCACTCTGGCTTTCCCGAAATATCCTTCGATAAGATGTCAACCATACTAATAGACAGGGGCTATAAGGTGGCACGTGTGGAACAGACAGAAACTCCGGACATGATGACAGAGCGTTGCAAACGCATTAAACCCACAAAATTCGACAAGGTCGTGGCCCGCGAGATCTGTCAGATTACGGATCGTGGAACCCAAGTGTTTGGCTCCCAGTGTGCCATTGGACCGAATCATCAGCCCAATTATATGCTTGCCCTGGTGGAACATGATGAGGGCAGCAGTAGCAAATATGGCATTTGCTTTATCGACACCTCCATTGGAGATTTCCATGTTGGCGAATTTGATGATGACAAAAGCTGCTCACGTCTATTGACATTGCTCTCTCATCACATGCCTGTCCTGGTAAGTGTATCGAGTTGCCTTTAAAGAGGATACTATAGATACTTTTATTCAGTGCCAAAGTTAACAGATTTTTCTTATAACCTCCATATCTGTATCGTCATAGTTACTTCATGAGAAATCAGCGCTTAGTTTGCGCACACAACAAATCCTGCGCACTGTTTTGGGAGGCATTCTCAAGGAGCAGCTGCCAGGATCTGGAGCACAACTCTGCAGTGCTGAGAAGACGCTAAAGTTGCTGGCGGAACGCTACTATGCGGGAAATGGAACTGAAGACAATTGGCCGTTGGTGTTGCGTAGTATGCAGTCGGAAACAGATCATTTGGGACTGACACCCGCCGATCATTATAAGTTGGCTCTTAAGGCGCTTGGTCAATGCATCCACTACATAGCCAAGTGTAAGCTGGAGCCTAAAGTGCTGCCCATGGCACGTTATCAGCTCTATGTACCACCTGATGAGCAGGAAGAAGACAAAATCCCCTCAGCGGTGACTGCTACTTTGCGTCGCTCTCACATGGTGCTGGATGCTACGACATTGTCCAATCTGCGCATTATTGGCGAAGATCATTCTCTGATGGCCACGCTGGATCATTGTTGTACCAAATTTGGCAAACGGCTTCTCCATCATTGGCTCTGCGCTCCCAGCTGCGATTTATCGGTTATACGCGAGAGACAGGAGGCAATTGGCGAGCTGCTACGTCGTCCTGATGCGCTGCAAGAACTCCGAGCATTGCTGGCTCCTATGCCGGACTTTGAGCGTCATTTGGCGCAGATTCATCTGTTTGGAAACAAACGTATTACCCAAGCAGGACATCCAGACTCGAGGGCGATCCTGTTCGAGGAGAAAGTGTACAACAAACAGAAGCTAAGCAGCTTCATGAGCATTTTAAAAGGATTTGAAACGCTGATGAAAATACCCTCAATGTTCCGGGATTCTGAAACGGAGTTGCTAAAGCGCTTGACTCAATTACCAGATGAAGGCGGAAGCTTTCCCGATCTCAGCAAGCAGCTGAATTTCTTTAAAAACGCCTTCGACCATGAGGCAGCTGAAAAAACAGGCGTGGTTGCACCACAGCCTGGGATTGATGCGGACTACGATGAGGTGCAGGAGCGTATTGCAGACATAGAGCAGCGCCTTAAGACCTATTTAGTAGAGCAGGAGCGTCACTTTGGCTGCCGTGTCGTTTACTATGGTTCTGATAAGAAACGCTATCAGCTAGAAGTTCCTGAAACGCATGCTCACAAAGCAAATAAATCTTATGCGTTGGAGGGTCAGGTGAAGGGCAAGAAACCCGCACGTCGCTACACCACGGCGGAAACAAAGACACTGCTCAAAGACATGCAGCAGGCGGAAGATGCACGCAACACTGTTCTCAGGGATTTGGCTCGACGCCTTTTTGAGAAGTTCTCCAATCACTATGAACAATGGAAGCAGTGCATTGACTGTGTGTCCACGCTAGATGTGTTATCCTCCCTGGCGGAGTATGCACGCCAGCAGCTGGTCATCTGTGTGCCAGAGCTGGTCTCGCCACAGGCACAGCCTTTCCTGGAGCTGGAAGAGGGCTATCATCCATGCGTGAATGCATCCACTTACATACCCAATGGCCTGCAGTTGGGCACTGCATCTGAGGCACCATTATCGCTGCTTACAGGACCTAACATGGGTGGCAAGAGCACACTGATGCGGCAGATGGGCCTGCTGGTTATCATGGCACAGATTGTAAGTAGATTAGATATTTAAAGAGTAGATCAGTAGATGAGAGCTAAGAATAGTAACAAAAATTTTATTAAATTTAGTTATTATTATTGGAAATTATTTACATCTTATCCTATAGCCTTGTAGTGTAACGCTTTGAAGGAGACAATGCAGACCCTATAAAGTATTTACATATATTCTTGACCAGAACGATATAGCCATGTCTGATGTCCATGTCATGTCTGAATAATCACCTAGATCTCAGATATCCTATCCAGAACCAAGATCGAAATTACAAAACGTAGTTAAGTAACTTACTTAATAACAAGAGCTACATAGAGCCTTAGTCTTCTTTGAACTTTGAATTGGTTCACCAAGCTGAAAAAAATACTGCATACTGCTATTATTAAAACAGAAATAATTGCTGTCTCGAATTTTGAATTGGTATTCAGTTATAATTAAAAATACCGGTTAATGTTCAAGGACAGTTTAATGTGCGGTATAATGATATTAGACAAGTGCAAAGTTTCTTAATGGCCAAAAAGAAGTAAGTTACAAAATTGAAGTAATAAAAGAATATGGTCGGATTCAGTAAGCAATGCCAGTATTGTCACGTATCCAGTTCAGATGCGATGTGATACGAGCAAAGCCGGAAGGATCTCCCGCAGTGCATCCTCTAAGAGAAGTAAAGCTACTAATTCCGACTAGAAGATTATTATGTACCAATGGTCCGCCTGAGTCGCCATAACAAATGGATTTTCCGCCGGGAGTTGTCGCACACAAAATCTGATCTATAGTAAACTCTTCCAGATAAGTTCGACGACATTCGGCATTGCTGATCACCTTCAAATCGACACACTGCAGTCTGTCGGGATGGGTAGTTAAATGGGTTTCTCCCCAGCCACAGGCCAAGGCCCACTTGTCGACATATCGATTGTTTTCATTGATCCTGGGCAGTCGAACACGATTGATGGTGTTCGAGAATTTGACACGGGGAGTGCGAATCAGGGCGATATCATCGTTGGGATGATTGATAAAGTTGTTGCTGCCTCGAACAGTGTGTACAATCTGTCCTTGGACACGTCGCAGAGATCCATAGTAAATTGTGACGGTGTCGAAAGGCTTTGTACAGTGGGCAGCAGTTAAAACCCAGCTGTGTCCAATGATTGTACCACCACACCATGCATTCGGGAAGGATAGGAATACAATGTAGGGAGCTAAGCCACTTGGTGCTGTATATCCATTAGTTATAATGTTGTTAGGAAGCTCGTCCTTCTCGTAGTGCTCGTCATTCTCGAACGGGCGCTTAGTGGTGTTGTTTGCAGAGGCAAATACTAGAAATGCTAGTGAAACTAATAACTTCATTTTGATGAAAGTTTCTATTGCAATGTAGCTTGAGACCGCAGCTTATATAGCCAAAAAATATGAAATTAAATATGAACTAATTAGGAAAAGTCGAAATTGTCAAGCAGCAGAAAAATATATAAAAATACTTAATGGTTTGGCGCATTAGGCTAAGATATGTAGCTACTTATCTATGCCTTTGGCAACTTAAAGCCAAATAATATTTTGTAATTATGCCTTGGAAAATTCCATACCTTGTTGACTTAGGTTCAACTAATTAGGAACATTTATTTATTAGCAGATAAGAGAGTATGGTTGAATAATATTTATAGATTTGTGCTTGTCTCTTTTCATATCAATTTTTAAATTATATAGTTGATATAAGTTATAATTGAAAATAATATCAAAAATATTTAATTTTTGTTTGTGATTTTGCACTTTCATTAAATTTATTCTTAGCTGTTTATTCTCAACTAATTATTTACTGGTACTATAACCTACATTAGAACCAATACCAAAATTTACTTATTCTTGATTTTACTTTACATTAAGTTTTAAAAATCCAATCACTATTCTTAGCTGTATATAAATAAATATTAATGTTTATTTTTTAAAGGGAGCTCACATACCCGCTGCCAGCTGCCGCCTATCCCTGGTGGATCGTATTTTCACCCGACTGGGTGCACAGGATGATATTCTAGCCGGTCACAGCACCTTCCTGGTGGAGCTCAATGAAACCTCGCTTATTTTAAAGCATGCCACATCGCATTCCCTGGTGCTGTTGGATGAATTGGGACGTGGCACAGCCACTTATGACGGCACCGCAATTGCTGCCTCTGTGGTCAACTTTCTGGCCAATCTTAAGTGTCGCACCTTATTCTCCACGCATTACCACAATCTGATTGATTTCTTTCACTCGGATAAGAGAATTACACTGGGTCACATGGCTTGCATGGTGGAGAATGAAGACAACACGGATCCTACGCAGGAAACTGTTACATTCCTATATAAATATACAGCAGGTGCCTGTCCCAAATCCTATGGCTTTAACGCAGCCAAATTGGCAGGCATGCCACAGGGTATTATCAAACGTGCCTACGAGGTAAGTTGTATATTTCAATAATTATTTCATATAAACTATAATATTTGTTCTTAAACTGTAGCTATCCAAGAAAGTGGAGGCCATTGCCCTGCAGCGCAAAATAACAGCCAAAATTGTGGCAGCTTCCATCGGAGATGTTGACAAAAAGCAGGAGAAATTAAACAACTTGAAAGGTTTGCTGCAACAGCTGAAATTGTGTCACGTCTAAGCGAGCTATACAATGAATACCTAAGATCAGCTGGAGGCTTACAAATAGAATAGAACAACATTTAAAAAAAATAAGTATCTCCGTCAACTGGTTTAATATTTGTACAACTTGTTGTGTTGTCTTAAATTGCATTTTTTTTTTTGTACTTTAAGAATTTTACGTATACGTTGCTTTTTAAGCCATTTGAATGCCATAAATTGTTGAATTATATGCAGTATTTTCTTTGAAACAATATAATTAAATAGACTTAAGAATCCTGATTATGTCAGCAAAAAAGAAACTTCGCTTAATTGTTTGCCATCTGTTGTATTTGTTGCCATTGTTTATTTTTGTATCACAGTAAAAATTAAAAATTAATCAAATTCACAATCAAAATACACACATATGATATTATTAAATGCTTACAAATTAAAGGATATTGAATAAATATTGCTAAATATTGTAAAAACACACAGTTCAATTCAATTCACAACTAAAATTAACAATTATCCACATTACTGATTGCAAAAACTAAAATAATAGGAGTAGTACACATAGTGAATACAATATTGCGAAATATGCAAAAGAACAAGATGAACTTCGATATGTCGAAGGCAAAATACCCTAACTTTCTAATATTACCGATGATTCTCGTTCATTCATTAACGGATAGATCGTAAATAGGTTGTTTTGACTATTATCAAGTTTATCTTTCATTCAAATGTTTAGTTGGGTATTCAATGCATTACATATTTCGTTATAAAATTATAATACCCTTTGCAAGTGTATAAAAATAGGAATGTTGTTATTGTTGCAGCATAACAGCTAACGACCAGAATAAAGCTCAGACTAGTCCGAGTATTGCGCGATTTGTGCGTTTACAGCTACAGATATATCTGAATGTATGTATATAGTATTATCGTTAATCCAACTCAAAAGCAAAGCCATTATAGATCTGTAAATTAAGTACAACAAACTGAAACTGTTCAAGCAGGCAGAAAACATTTGTTTTGTCTTAACGTGTTTGCTTACAAAAATGCTTACAAAACGATTTATAATTATACAGTATGTACTCGTATATATGTAAGTATAAGTATATAGCTTTCCTACATAAGCTATTTAATAATGCTACTGAACATTTACTTTTGTGTGTGTGTGTGTGTCTGTTTCTTCGTAATCTGCCTAAGCGCTAAATTGGACTTGCGTTTTAAACAACTAAATATATAATTTGTTTTGTATAACTAGGCTAGGTTTTCTTATATATGGTATTTGGTATTGTATATGTTACAATGATCTTCTTGGGATCTTTAGTCTATAGGCTAGTTTTTATGCGCTCGTTTGTGATGTGTGCACTCCATGATTGGATTTCACAATTCATGGAAGGATATTCCCCGATTTGTACCGAAGTAATTGCGCCATGCTCGTTTGATTATTGATTTTGGCCATGCTATGTATACACATATTCATCCGATATACATATATACTTATTTGAAGCGAATGGTTGCTCTTAGTTCTAGCTAGAAAACATTTATGTTAACTTCGGATTTGACCGAATCTTCGGTAAATCGAAGCGAATTTTTACACATAGTACAAACATACCTACAAAAAACAACAACAATATAGCCACACATATTGATTTTTGATTATGTTATGACGCCAGCGCCGTCCACTATCTGGACAACAACCCCATCTCAATCATCGCTAATTACATCCTTGCGCGCCCTCAAGTTCCGCCAGGATCCGGCCGTACAAACTCCAACGCCACGCCACCAATCATTGACATCGGTGTACCAGGAAGGCTTACGAAGCTGCTCCTCGTTGTGAAGCGTCGAGCATACCCGACACCAGTAGTACGTATTGATGAACTCACCGGTACCCTTCCACTTGAAGTACGAGTTATACAGCTCGTCGTCCTTGTCGAGTATGTTCAGATACTCGGCCAACTCTTTGGGTGAGGCAAACTCATCGATGTGTATGTAGGATCGACGTGGAGCACTCACCTCGTAGTCCTCGGGTCGAGCACCCATTACTATTGGTAATACCTTACGATTCAGCGCATTCACAAAGAACTTTTCTGTGATGTAATCCCTGCAATTGGAGTTCTCAAATGCCAAATAGAATTTGTAGTCATTGTCGAGTATATCAAAGCATTTATCAGCGGTGCTCCGAGGACATTTGTAATTGCCACAGGCACCATAAATGTCCACCTAATCAAATGAAATAAAGAAATATTAGATTAGAGAATATTATACGTAGATATAAGCTTAAGAAGCCTCAAGTTATTAAGTTGAATGACTTTAAAAAAAATTGACGTTCCATATCCTAAAGGATATGTCAGTAGTTAGACAAAACCAATAAAGATAAAGGTAAGTAGGTCATTCGGAGCTGCCTAACTTAAGGTTTGAAAGGGTAAGTAGTATGTTGACATTTAGGTGTTAAGAAGAGAAGAGTATGGAGATAGACTTTCTATAAATGGGTATTTAGCCAGTAATATTTTCAATTGAAGTAAAGAAAATTACTATAGTTAACAATTAATAGAAGTAGTCAATGTTTAGTATAATATCACATTTAATGACCAAAAACGACAACTAAATGGAGTTTGGTCCTATAAGAGTGGCTACTATTTCATTTGTTCATAAGCTCTTGATATCTAATATGTAAGGAAGCTAGTTAAATTTAAAGATAAGTTTAGTCATTGATAAGGCAAATAGAATAAATGTAAATTATGAACAATTACACAAATTGATAGTTTCAATTCTTTACAACGGCTAATCAATTCCTTAAATTGATTACTCAGTACTCAAGGGTTTTAAAAAACCCCAAAGCAATTACCTCAATATGTTTCTGTAGCTCGTGGGCATACTGCAGTCTGCCATTGCGTGCACCACAGTTGGAGACAAACCAGGCCACCTTCTTGGTCTTATTGAGGGCATAGTTATGATCCTGCTCCAGTTGCTGCACCTTCGTATCGTAATATTGCCATTTCTCATAGGGTGCCATAATAGTGCTGTCACGTCTAGAAGGCAATGAATAGAATAAATTGAATAAGGTTGGTTCAGTTTGATTAAACTGCCATTGTTATTCACCTGTAGGTTGCTGTCCAGTTGATTGCATCTGGCACTTTGACATTTTGCGTGTGATATGGACATTCCAAGTAGTACATCATGCTGACCTGCTTATGATTGCTGGGACGACGTATCCCAGTGGGTATATAATTATCCTTGTAGAGTATCATATCAGCCACGCCAGCCAGATCGCGATTGGCAGTTAGTTCACAGGTGTCCACAGGACACTTGGAGCGCAGAAAGATCTCTCTACCCTTCTTCACATTCCAAGGGCCTAATCCATTATAAAGCAGGATGGTTTTCAGTTTCCCACTTGCCTTGATCTGTTCGTAATTATGTGGCACATACATCAACTGATTCACTACACGATCACTGTGAGGATCCTGGTGTGGAAATAGTCTGGGGGCATGCAACTTGCGTGCCTTGCGATTGCTAAAGGTTTTCGCCGGCTTGGGATAATATTCACCATTCCGGAAGAACCACGGTTTGGCGGTGGCTGACGGTTCCAAACGCTTTTCCGCTGCCGACTCCTCCTCCACCTCCTGCTGTGGCTCCTGGTCGGCCAACTCTAAGGGTGAAGCAGGTGGCGCAGATTCATATGCCGCTGTCGTTTCCTCCAGCTCCCAACTTTTGAGTTCATTTGTATCTCTGGCAAATTCATGTTGCCTCTGTTGTTGCTGCTGTTGTTGTTGAGAAGGTGTCAAGATTGGTCGCGGTATTTTCGTCTTCCATATCTCGTATTCTCTGTCAGGTTGAAATGAATGTTTTTGATAAGTTAACGTCGAGTTTGGTACCCTCAATTTGTTGATTTACTCACTTGAGATTGAAACCGAATATCAACAACAGGGCACAAATTAACGTAAAATAGAAATACTTTTTCAGCGATATTTTTGGCCTTCGCATTCTGAAATAGGTTCTCTCAGGCTGTTGTTTTCTCTCTCTATGTACCACTCTCGCTCTCCCTCTTTCTCCTGGTATATCCGTCGAAGGGTTTGGATCGCTAACTGATGGATCTGGAACTAGCTACTGGCTCAGCTTAGTTTGCTCATTTTGCTATAAAATATGAACAAAAAGAACATAGAAAATAATAAAAATATTTTGTTTACATTTATGCCCAATGATAATATCAATAATTGCAACTAAAAACACGTATAATTACCCATAGTTGATTATCTATTTTTTTTTATATTATCAAAATTGTTTGTTTGGATTCCACTTTGAATTCCAGTTCAAGTTCTGTTTCGGTTTCTGTTGCTGCTGCTGCTGCTGTTGTTAATATACTTTTGTTGACGGCTTGCTGTTCGTTTGCGTTCACGTGGAAAACTGCGCTCCAAACTCAATTGGTTTAGCTCTATAACTGAACATACTCATGGATGTGGCTTGACGCCGCTTCATTAACTTTATTGCGTCATGTTATCTACAAAAATTGTCACCCTTTTTTAGGGGCGTTGTAAAGTGTTTTGATAAAGCTCTTCTTCAATTTTCAAGAGTAACACGTTCTTTTTGTGTAAGTTGATGGACTGCTCCGTGGCACGTTGTTGACAAGGTCGTGATACTGGCAGAAACAGAGGAGTGTCTCGGATGTACATACACATGTACTTCTACCTACCCACATGGCAACCGTGTAAAAAATTCGCAAATTCGTTATAGCAATTTTAATACATGTTAAATTTTCACTGTTGTTGCAGTTGTATTCATTAGGGACTTGAATTTAGTGAGAAGCTTTGGCAGTTTAATCCTAAAAGTTTGGGTAGCAATAGTTGCAAGAGTTCTCCCAAAATATTTTGGTTAATTTATTTATTTCTGCTTTTAGTTGTTACACATTCTCACAGAAATAGATAGAAATTTTACAAAAAATATGATTATTAATTTTAATAATCATTAACTACAGATTAAAAAACTTGGACCAAATACAATCAATTAGAAAGATTGCCTTGACCCGCAGTAAAAAATACTTCTCAAAATTGAAATACACGAGAATTAGATTAGATTTGTTGTAATCTTTAAAAATAATTGGTCCCGCACCTAATTTATTCTAGATTTTAACATAAAAACCAATTCTTATCAATTTACAAAAAATGTCATTTTAGTGTTAAGGATGCAATTAATTGGCAAATAATGCTTACATTTTTATAATAGATATGAAATATGTAAAGTAGGAGAGGTTAACTATTTGTTTATCTAAAATGATTAATTAAATAGAATTTTTATTCCATTTACTGGGCATTACAAAGTGCTATCAGTCAGAAATACTTGGTATTTATTGTACGCTACATTTCACGCAATTTATTTACAATTTTCCGCAACTAAGTTTCATGTTAAAACAGTTGCTGTTATTGTTTAAATTGTTGTTTTCGGTTGCCTGGAGGAAATGTTCCAAATAAAACAATGGGGCGTATGCGCAATAAAATAAGGTATGGAAAGATAAAGTCAAAACTAGTGGTGAGTAGCGGCTTTATGAGCTGCCCCACAGGCATCTTATTAAAGCTGAGTATGATTACTATGCCAGGATACGGACTTACGAACAGCTTAGCCTGGCTTCATTAAAGACGTTGAACTAATCAAAGCCAAACACACACAAGTTGCCTATTCATTCATCCATCCATCCATCCAACCATCCAACCATCTATCATATGTCATTTACAGCACTAATTTCCATATTCTTTTGAGGTTTACTGTATGCTCTAGCCCGCGGTTGCAACGATGTTAGCCCTCGGGTTTGGGTTTGGGCTTGTAGTAGGTTGGGTTGGTTTGCATTTCGTGCTAGAGGGTTGTTGTGGCAGGGTTCTTAACGGACGACGCGCTACTTTACGTGTATAAGTAGTGACAGGGGAAGGGAAAGGGGAATAGAGAGAAGGCAGCTAGCTTGTCACACACTCAAGCTGCCTGACTATCGCACTTTTTGACGGTTTTGACAGTCCCACACACTAAAGTCCCATTCCCTATCCTGGGAACCAGTCAGCGGTCTTGTAGCTCAACCCAACTCTCATAAAAAATGTAGTTATAGCCATTCATTCATGTTGCAAAAGTAGGACTTTAGTGGCATGTGCATACAAAGCAATGCAAAGAAAGATACACACACTAGCACACAAAAGTCTTTAGTGGTTGTGTGCGTGTGTGCAAGGATGATTCCTGTTTCATAGTGGTTGATAGATACTAGAATATTGCTTTTGGCCACATATATACATACATAATAGTCGTATATGACTATGTGTTATTAGTTGATTATTTACTTTCTTCAGAAAACTCATTCCAAGTTCTCGACTCACTTTATTTCTAAGTGGGTTATTATTCCTGGGTTTTTTCTTCGAATTTCCAGCAATCAACGACATTTCTGGGGTACTTTGAGTAATATTTGCTTAATATATAAACTGTATTTTCTCTTAAAGGAATTTCAACGAAAATCGAAAGCCTATCGACTGTTTGCAAATATTGTAAAAATAACTCTTTTAGAAATTGCCTTTATCAGCTCTGAATTGGTATAACTAATAATTTGATATGCTATTTTCGAATGCGTTCTTTGGCTTATCGAGAAGTCGCATGTGCAAGCGAAAATCAAACTTCATTATATTGTTTTTATATCAATTGTTCTTCAATAGATTGTAGACTAACAAGTTTGAAATTAAAAGCAAATTTCGGTACTTGTTTGGGTGAAAATTTAGTACTTTACTTATTTGTCTTTGTCTCTGAGAAATTGTTATCATCTAATAAGTAAGGTAAATACAGAATGATATATATTTCGGCAAAAGGTCATTAAAACATGAAGCAGTGGAACAATCTAATTTGCAATATGAGACAAATGCAACTGAGTTTAATTTAAAGCGATAAGCGTCTATATTTAAAGTGATAAGAATAATGGCATTAAATAAGATCAAAAGAAGTTAAGTTCGGGAAAAAGTCCCACACTTGTGCGCTTTTGGTATTCCCAATAATCCATTCCGACCTTATCTTCCTCCTACGGGTTAAGATTTAATACAACGTGGAGGCTCTGTCCTGATCCTCAAATTAAATTGGTTTGCAAAATAAAATATCAAATATTATAATTATAATTATTTTATTAATTGTAACAGTAAATCGAGTGCTCACTTTTGGCTTAGCTTTGAAAATTACCGTGTATTGACATTCCATTTCCCATTGGTCCTTTTACCACAGACTTACCCTTAAAACAACACAAACGCCTACACATCGGCCTTTACTGGCACACCCACTTCTAGAGCTTCCTCAATTTATATATTTATATTTAGTTGTAGTGCTGTGGCCTATTGTCAAGGCACTTGATCCTATGCATTTAGTATGTCAATATGCCTATAGGAGGCCAACTCTTGACTTGCATGCATTGTTTTCATAAATATTGTAGGGTCTGCTCGAGGGCACAAGGATTGTCTGTCCCATTGTTGTCTCTACTTTGCACGTTGATACACTTGACTTCCTCACTTGAAACACGTACGTTTAAGGAGGAGGATGAGAACAAGGATGGGCAGGAGTTATTATACAAAGGTTCTCTGTTATTTTAGGCATGTTAGTTTTTGGGTAATTTTTTCATAAGGGTTTTATCAGTAAAGCTCGTGTACTTTTAGTTTACACACACACACACAGACACGTTGTACGCACACTTTATTATAATCTTTCCCAGTTTCCCCCTTTAACTCATTCTTCTTCTGGAGAATGGAGCCCCAAGAAATTGCAACAACTTTGCAGCATCAGCATAATTTAATGTTTACCACTTGCATATTGTGTTCTTCTCGAGTTTGTTTTAAGCTTTTGCCATTGAAGTACTTTTTAACACTCCCCTTCTACTCTTTTCGATGGCAGGAGAGCTAACGGTAACTCACGCAATGTCTGTCTGCGTCATGTGTGCGTGTATATTACGTTATTGTTTTCTTTATTTTTTTGGTGCTTTTCAGCTTTGTCTTAATCAATAACACTGTAGATTAACATTAAAGGTTATGGGTTAAAGACACTTTTAACCCCCACAGCAACAATAACAGCAGCACCAGCAGCAACTAAAACTTTATAACTTTTTAATAGCTTTGTGTATTTTATTTGAATCTCAACTTACGCAATTATTTATTGACGTTGTTTTTGTTGAGTGCAATATTGTGATATTATGGTAATTAAAAAACACTCAAGATTTTATTTAATTTAATAATTTTTTGCACGCTTCTGCACATTTTTGATGTTGTTTTTCTTTTTTGCAAACACACAGAACATCACACACACACACACACTCGCGCAGCAGGCGCGTCTTTTGTCCTTTACGTTTTCACGTAACTTTTGCAACTGCTCCGTCAATGTACATAACAATTATTAGACTCCAGCCAGACAGCTGGGCAGCAGCCGCCGTAAAACCAAAGCCAAAGAGAGCAAAAATTAGAAAGAGAGAACGAGAGATATAGAGGCAAAGCGATTGTAAGAATGCTTAGAGCGGCTAAAAATTTGGCAAACAGCCATTCAGTGAGTGCCGACAATGTCAGATGTGAAGATGCTTAAGCATGATAAACATATAGATGATTTATAAACATCATTAAAAATCTTGCAATTAAATGACGCTGTCTGTTGCGCCCAAAAGATGCTTTAAAATTATTTAAGATCTAGCATGTATTTATTTAGCTTGCCTTTTGTTTGGTATCCAATGCGCATGCACTGCTCTCGCTCTTTATCCCTGTTACAAAAAGGGGGAGAGCGTTACAAAAAGAGAGCCGGAGAGATAGAGCGCCGCTGAGAAAGAGCAATCAAACAAACAAGCGACGCCGCGGCTGAGACTCGCACAGTGGGCTCTTTTTACTTTTTCAAAAATTATATATTCTGATCTAAAGGAGATGTGGCCAAAAATTATTCATTAAATGGATTATTTCCGAATCTTTAGAATGAATGCAATTTGAAGTACTAAAAACATATCCACTATTTTTTGAATACATTTTTGAGTAAAGTGTATCTCGCGAAATAAGAAGTCAAAATTCTATCATTGAAAAAGTCAAAACAACCCACTGTATGTCGACAGCTGTCGAAGGCCGCGCGCCTTATCAACAACTTTTAGGGCGGTTTTTTTTGCCACCCCATTGCTTGGTTTGTGTCTTCGCTAAGTGAAATAATACACTTTGAATATGAGAGTTTAGTTAGTTTATCACTGATTTTGCAACATATTATTCGAACTTACTACCTTTTTGTCTATGTTACGCGCAATCAAGTTTATTTGATTCATTTGGATACATTTTCCAAAAAATATACACGCTATTTTACCACTTTCCATTTACATTTATTCTGAAAGGCCTTCATGTTGTAGTTTGTGCCAAACCGTTTTCAAGTTCATGCATACATCCAATAAAATACTCTTATCTTAGCTAAGACTTATGCATATAAGAAATATAGACATACATAAATACAATGTTTACGATTTACGAAAGATTGATTTTGTTCCTCTTTAAAAATACACGTCTTTAACATAATCTTATTTTTCGAAATGTGTTAACCCTACCCTATTTATATCTAGAGTTGATCCACTTACTCTTAGCCCGAGCTAAAGGTCTCGTAAACGTTGGCACCCAACATTTTGGACTTTTCGGACACCACATAGAAGCTGAGCAGCTGGGTGGGCAAATTATGGGGCCTTGCAGCACTGTCGTAGCCATGAGAGGTAAGTCCACTGATGATGGGTATTAGTTTGGCCAGCGCCAGCAGCACTGTATTGACGTTTAGCAAATTGTTGTTGTTGCTTTGACTGCTCTGACCATTCAAGGGTTGCTGTTGCTGCAGTTCACCTGGCGCTAAATGCTGCAGAGTCTCGCCCATGGACTCGGCAATGGCATCACAGCTGAGGACAAAGCCACGACTCACATTATGGACGCAGACGCCAACGCAATCCTCGCTCTCGAGCATATCCAGAGTCTCGTTATACATTTGCTGCAGTAGCGGAGAACAATTTGATCTTTGCTGCAGTCGGCTGAGATCGGGGAGCAGGTATTTAGTCATCTTGGAGTTGGGATCGTGACGCGTATCGCCATTGATGGCCATTTGCAGGGACCAGAAGATTTGTTCTGTATCTGCTAAAGTTAGTTGCCGTGTCAATGGCATTGACTTGAGCACCTCCACGACTTGACTGCGTATAAATCGCGCCAGATCCCGAATGCCATCGTCCGTGATGAAATGCCTTATGAGGGACAAATACTGCTGCTTCAGCTCATCGGTGACTTGACGCTGCTCCGTCATAATATCCCGATAGATGTAACCTCCTAGAAGGTTAAGCTGCACACGCAATGCAATCACCAACATTGATGAAGCATATACAAAGGTTGCAAGTCGTGTGAACGATACGATTTTCATTTGCTCCCACAGCTCCAGTTTGTTGGTGGGATTCTGACGCAGCTGTTCAAGCAACTCATCCGTGCTACATTCTTTCAGCACCGCCTGGCACATTTCCTCCCCCATGCCAAGGATCACCTGGTTGCAGGTGCGTTCCGTTGACTCAAAGTGATGCATTCGTCGAGACCGTTCGAAAAACTCCCGCGCCTGCCGCTCCTGATACTCCACAAGCTTGCGTTGCGCATATCGTGCCGCATAGATTGTTCCTCCCACAATTACCCCAGTTACAATAAATTTACGGCGATGGCGTGACAGAAATTCTTGTAGGCGAGACAACATGATGAGGCGCTCCTTCTCCACTCAAGACCTTTAAAGTTCAATCGAGGGCTACTTGGGAATTATAGCAGCTGTGACCGCCTTTACCGCCGGCAACTGCAATATAAAATATAGAATTCGATGAATACTTAATGTGCAAAGTTCAAATGTATGTATGTGTGTGGAAACCACGTCGCTGACTTTGACCAGAATAGATTAGATTAGCTTAATATCCGCTAAATATACTCACAAATTCTCTGCTCAATATGTTTGATCACACCTCTTCACGGTGTTTGTTCAGTTTAAATTGTATTGCAGCTTGAAGTGATCTAAATATTATTTATTGATTTCGTTTTTGGACTTTTTTCAATTCGTCGGCGTTTTCTGTATGTGCTTTCGTGCGGTTTGCACATGCGGAATGTTTTGTTAATTTGTTTATTGTAAGTGTTACTTCATTTAAACCAGCATACTGCGTTTTATTGTTAATTTCTACATTCGGTTTTAACTTTTGCTGTCCATTAAACACTTGTCGGGATTTCTTTGTGTATTTGCGCCCAAGCAGGGCTGGCAATTACTTAGTTGACAGGGCTGATATACGAAGAGCAACTACGCAATAGTGCTGGTCAACATCGACTTTTTCAGCTGTGAAGCCCTGGTGCCATGGTGAAATTAAAATAAGAAATAATTCTTAAATTAAGAGTATAAGATTTTGTTCTAAATAAACAAGTAATTACAAATAAAATAAATATAGCGAATTTATTTGTCGAATGATTGTTTCTCAAAATTATAAAATATTCCTAAATATGCGCAAAAAGGAGTACAATTTGAGTAGTCTTTATTTGAAAGTATTAATTTCCGAAAACCAAAAATCCCATTTTAAAATTCTGGCGCTTTCTCTTATTTGGTAGCGCCGCCACTTATGTGGTTTACTTTTAAAACTAGATTCAAAACAGAAAATATGTGCCTCAAAATATCGATAACGATATTATCGTTAGATAGAAAATCTATTGTTTACAAAAATGACGTCGTTGGAAAGCAAACTGATTTTGGTCACAGGATTTGGTCCATTTTTGGGTCATGAAGAGGTCAATGCCAGCTGGGAGGCAGTACAACTCTTACCTGAATTGTTAAGCTACGAGGGCACGGAGTATCAGCTGGAGAAACGGATGGTACCTGTGGAATATGCGGCCGTCGACGAGGCTGTCACAGACATTTGGGAGCGAAAACCAGAGGCAAGCAATTAATAGATACAAAGTATACTGACAACCTCTGACATCATTCAAATTGTTTCGCTACAGTTGGTCGTGCATGTGGGCGTATCAGGGATTGCGAAATGCGTTTGTGTAGAGAAACTCGCATATAATCATCAATTTAGACGTCCAGATAATGCCGGTCAATATTTAAATAACTCCAGTTGCTGTCTTCCCCACAACGCACACGCAAATGTCTTGCGAACTGAACTAAATGTTGATAAGATTGTGGATGCCGTAAATGCAACTTGTAAAGATTGTGTGGCTCCACTAAAAACAGAAAATGATAAGTCTCTAGAGGCTACGAGAGTATCTAAAAATGTTGGTGGCTTTCTCTGCGGCTATATCTATTTAAAGTCGCTGGATGTTGATTGCAAACGTTCTTTGTTTGTCCATGTCCCACCAATTGATAAACCGTTTTCCACGGAACAAACTGCAGATATTGTTTACAAGATAATCGAACAATGCATGTACCAATTAAATTCATGTGGCTGCTAGTAAAAGTCACGGAGTGCAGTCAACAGCCTTTTTGATGCATTTGTATTGTTCAATATTTTCCTGAAAAGTTAAATTTTGAATTAAACGTTTTTATTGTTATGACGAATATTCTATTTATAGCGTATATCTCAATAAATTTAGTTCGCTTATTTAAACAACTTTCAACGTGCCCAACTGTTTAATTTGTGCATATTGCCTTTAAACAAAAGCAGGAGAACAAAGAACATTTAAAAAAGGCGGTCTATAGAGTTGCGATGCGCCTTCTGGACTATCGATAACTTTAAAGTTTGACTGCGGTCGCAGTACCTTCCAGATGCTTTTAAATTAAAGCATTTATGAATATATTTACTGTCTTTTTTAAAAACTGATTAACTTACTGTTTATTTTGTAACAATAAAGCGTCACAGCCGACGTCACCACTTGGAATAGTGTCATCACACATTCTTAATAGAGCGATATATCGGGACGCCACTCTTATCGATATCGATATTTTTCAGCTCTACTCAATAAAAAGTCTTTCGTTTTTTCATCCGCACGTAAGCGATTTCATTTGGATTTTAGCTTGCAACTCGTGCGGTGGACAACTTTGAAGTTGTTCTAGTGTGTGTCTGTGTCTTATACACCTACAAATAAGCATTTATATACTATATATATAGATATATATTAAGTGCCCGCGATGAAATTCCTAATCTGTGCACTGCTCGCCGCGGCGTCCTACGTGGCGGCTTCTGAAATTAAACTGGAGGAGGGTGTCATTGTAGCGACCGTGGACAACTTCAAACAAGTGATTGCCGATAATGAATTTGTACTCGTCGAATTCTGTAAGTATTTACTTATTATTTGCAATGTAATTAACATAAATAAAGATGCCTTGCCGGCCGCTTTGGGGTGATTCATAAAATTCGCGTTATGGCGACGTGGTCTTTTCTGAGCAAGCCTCAGCGAGAGATGCTATGAAATGAAATATGTGTGCGTGGCAGTTGAGATTGTTGTCCCCAAGCTTCCTTTTAGCTGTGTGAAGGCGGGAAGAGAGAGAAAAAGAGTTTTAAGCAGCGAGAGAAAATACATTTGTATACGTTTTTGTTTTTCTATTTTATCGTTTATCGCATATCGATGTTTGTGCGGAAATTGACTAACGCGCTGCTCTCTTGCGCTCTTTATATTTTCGTTACACTCTCTTTAATTAATACCATCTCTTTTGCACGTACTGTTAAAGCACCTGTGCGCAAGCGAGCAAACAAATATATACACATATACTGTGTGGGTATTTGTTGCGTGTGTGTAAGTTCTTAAATGTTAAAGTGCTAAGACGGTCAAAATGAGTAAATGTTGCGCGTCATCAAAATGAGGGAAGATAATTCTTCGACACATTTCTCAAGAGGGTCAAATGTTGTTGGTATTTGAAGCCAAAGTTGCCGATACGCTCATGTTCTTATCTCTTTAAACTTCTTGGGTGCCGTGCGGCGTCTTAGGTCTAAGATAAGACGACAACGAATTCTATTTCCATATGTTTCACTTTTATCAATACACAGTGCATCGTCGTTGCCCCGGGCGTGGTTTTATATCACATACTTTGCTTAGTTGTCTACATCCGCTTCATCAATTTCGTTTTAGAACCAAAAAAAAAGTTGCCAAGCAACTGTCGCTTCAAAAGTGGGTTAGCTAAACAACTTTTTGCTGCTTGCTCTTCTGTTCAGTCAAGAATTCATCCGTCTCTCTTTCACTGCTTTCTATATTTTACTTTGCCCTTTTTTAAGCTGTCCGCCGCTTAATGCTCTGGCGTCTGCGCAGCTCAAGTTCATTCAACTCTTTTTTTATACTCTTGCTTTGTTTCTCTTTTTGTGTAACAATACATATATATAATTGTTGTTATTGTTGTTGTGCTCAACAATGGTGCTATAAGGCAATATGGCGGCCCTGGCCCTGGTTTGTTTATGCTAGCACTCTTGATGTTTTCGCCCCGTTCACACTTACTGAGGGTGTATGTTTTGCAACGTCAGCAACTATGTACGGTACTACTTGACTTGGCCAAGATAACATGGCTCCTGCTACTATCAATTTCTTTCCCCTGCGAATGTTATCTGCTCAAGATTCACGCTTATTTCAACATATGCCAAGGCCACGTCAGCTTAAGCCGGCGATAAGAGAGTGCAAGACGTTGTCCACTCGCATTATGTCATTATGCCTATCTCTCTTTCCCTTGCACATGCTAATGAGGGTGTCCGTATCTGTGTGTGTGAGTGTTTGTGTATGTACTTAAAAATTGCAGCGCTTAAGAAATCAACACGTGGAATTTGCATAATGTCAAACAGCTGCTGCTCCATATTAAATCTAGTGTGAATAATTACCATACCTTCCTCCACCCACTTCATTATCTTAGAACAATTACATTTTCCAAAGAATGCAACTAATAGACAACGTAAATAAAGTTAACCGAAACGTTTTTATACCCTGTGCGGGTGTTTTATTATTATTTTGAATTAGGTTTGGTATGTTTTAAATCAAATATCTTGCGGTTAATTAACTTAAACAGCATTAAAAAAAAGAACAATTTATTAAACCCCATTCAGTGTGTTTAACTAAGTCAGAAATCAGCGTCGGCTTTTCTATATTTTAAATCGAATATCTCTCGGTTAATTAACTTTAAATATCATTTATTTTTATAATGATGTGCTTCAAAAATCTCTAGAGAATAATAAAATTTCTATTCAATTTATTTTTAAAATTTATTAAATGAATATTCATGTTTTATTACCATTATTTCCTGTTAGGTATAATATTATATGTTCTATTAATTCACATTGTATTATAAATTATAAAAACAAATTAAATTTAACTCAATAACGTTTTAATGTCAAATAGTTAAAAAAAATTGAGGGATATTTAAAATCATTGGTTGCTTGGTGTTAGGAATATCGCCAGATTCTTTTGGGTTGTTAGAGAAAGGTAGAACACATACCTGAACATAATCATCCAACGCATGCATATTCTAAATTCCATACTGTTTCTTCTTTACAGACGCACCCTGGTGTGGACACTGCAAGGCACTGGCACCCGAGTATGCCAAGGCTGCCCAACAACTGGCAGAGAAGGAGTCCCCCATCAAGCTTGCCAAGGTAGATGCCACCGTTGAGGGTGAGCTCGCCGAACAGTACCAGGTCCGTGGATATCCCACACTGAAGTTCTTCCGCAGCGGATCCCCTGTGGAGTACAACGGTGGACGTCAAGCAGCCGATATCATTTCCTGGGTGACCAAGAAGACTGGCCCACCAGCCAAGGACTTGACCAGCGTTGATGAGGCCGAGCAGTTCCTGAAGGACAATGAGATTGCCATCATTGGTTTCTTCAAGGATGTTGAATCCGAGGAGGCTAAGATCTTCACCAAGGCTGCCAACGCTCTGGACTCCTTTGTCTTTGGTATCAGCAGCAACGCTGATGTTATTGCCAAGTATGAAGCCAAGAACAATGGTGTCGTTCTCTTCAAGCCTTTCGATGAGAAGAAATCCGTGTTCGATGGTGAGCTGAACGAGGAGAGCCTCAAGAAATTCGCCCAGGTTCAATCTCTGCCTTTGATTGTTGACTTCAACCATGAGTCTGCTGCCAAGATCTTCGGCGGTTCCATCAAGTCCCATCTGCTGTTCTTCGTGTCCAAGGAGGCTGGCCACATTGAGGCCCATGTTGATCCTTTGAAGGAGATTGCCAAGAAGTACCGCGAAGATATTCTGTTCGTGACCATCTCATCCGATGAGGAGGATCACACTCGCATCTTTGAATTCTTCGGCATGAACAAGGAGGAGGTTCCCACAATTCGTCTGATCAAATTGGAGGAAGATATGGCCAAGTACAAGCCCGAATCCAACGACTTGTCTGTCGAGACCATTGAAGCTTTCCTGAAGAAGTTCCTCGATGGCAAACTGAAGCAGCATCTGCTGTCCCAGGAACTGCCTGAGGATTGGGATAAGCAGCCCGTCAAGGTGCTCGTCTCCAGCAATTTCGAGGATGTTGCTTTGGACAAGAGCAAATCTGTCCTGGTGGAATTCTATGCTCCATGGTGCGGTCACTGCAAACAGTTGGCTCCCATCTACGATCAGTTGGCCGAGAAGTACAAGGATAATGCCGACATTGTCATTGCCAAGATGGACTCCACTGCTAACGAGTTGGAGAACATTAAGATCTCATCCTTCCCCACCATCAAATATTTCCGCAAGGAGGACAACAAGGTCATCGACTACAATCTGGACAGGACTTTGGATGACTTCGTGAAGTTCCTCGATGCCAACGGTGAGGTTGCCGATGCCGAGCCCGCTGAGGAGAGCGAAGAAGAGGAGGCGGCGCCCAAGAAGGACGAGTTGTAAACCAACAACATCAACAACAAATTTAAAAAAAATCCAACAAAAACAACAACAGCAACACAAATACACACACTCACAAAACAAACAAACAAAAAGCAACGTACATTCTGTAGTTTATTCTTGTCCTTCGGCCAAGGATACAATTCCAATGAGTTTTTGTCATTGCTCCCCAGTCCTGGCCGTGGCTAATTTCAAATCCTAATTTGTTTGTCTAATTAATTACATAATTTTGTTGTGATTGCAACGCAATTTCACGCTTATATTAACATTAAAACACGGAGCATGTGGCAGTGCCTTCATGGTCGCGTTTTTTTGTTTGATTTGCGTAGCCTAGAATTCAGTTTTATTGAAATGGTAACCGAAAATTAAAATCGATAAATTTTTTTAATATGTAATCTTTTTTTAAGTTTTCTATTTGGAATTTGTAGAAGCATTGAGAAAGAACTGATTAAGGACTTAACAAATAAAGTTGGTAACAACATTAAAAACAATCTGAATATGTGTTTTTCTTATATTCTTGCAGAGGGTATTATAATTTTGACAGGAGGCGTGGCAGACCCCATAAAGTATATAAAATCTTGATCAGGATGAAGAGATGACTCGATCTAGTCTTTAGTTTTTAATCTAACTCTGATGAAACTTGTGAAAGGGCACTCAGAACATATGTTGGGACCGGCCGGATCGGATATGAGAAACTTTTTTGTTTCTTAAGATATCTTAAGCAAACTTACAGAATTGTGTGTCTTATATGTTTTATACACGATCTTTAAAGCAAATTTTCCAAAAGAAATATAATTTCCATTTAATACAGAGTATTTCGTTTTAAATAAATAACTACCCTTTTAATTATTTAATATAGTGGGTTATCGTATATATTTTTAAAGGGTAATTGAAAATCTACACATTGCATATAATACAAATAAACACACATACAACATACCTCTTTGCTAGATTATTACAATTTTAATTTCTTTAATTCTATTGTCCAATTCGAGGTAACAACAGCAACCTTTTTTTGGTAAGCTTAAAAAAAAATTGTACTGTTAATGCACCTAACCAATCCAGCGCCGTAGAAATTAGTTACATTTATAGTGGTTTTGAGGGACAAGCGCCTGCCTGGTGGACAAGGCCCATTCCACACACAGACACACAGGTTGTTCAAGTGGTTGTTGTTGTCCCGTCGCTTACGCTAAAACCACACCAATACCACGACAAAATTGTAGTTCTGAAGAAGAGGCGCTAGCAAACAAGAGATGGCGCCAAAATATAGAGTATTTTTTAAATTAATTTATAAAGCACTTAAGAAACACTTTCAAATTAGATGAAAATAATTACATTTAATTCAATTGCAACTTGCTTTCGCAGGGTCACCCTATTTTGGCAGTTTTGAGCACTGCACTGGCGCCATCTTACGGTAGCTAGCGCACCAGCTTTCATGTTCTTTCCTTTGAGAACTATACCCCTGGTTAGCTGTTCAAAACCGGTAGTTCGGAGCTTGCACTGAGTCCAGTTTGTTTCGACTTTTTCACTGTAGCCCTGGGTCGCGATTGTTTAAAATATATAGTTTTTCTTAGATACCAAGATGTTTTTTTTTTCAAACAAACCAATTTGATTATATACAAATTATATAGCTAAGAAAAATTTTTCGTTTTTGTAGCCATTTTGGGAAACTAGTTCCTTCAAACGGAGTCTAACAAATCCAGGAAGTTCTAAGAAAGATCCATGCAAAGTTTAAATTGAATTGACTTTGTTAACAAGTTGGGAGGGTATTTTCAGTTAGTACTTAAAAGTGGATCCAAGTTTTACGGTGGTGTGGCGCCATCTTTTATTTGTTAGCGCCGCCAAAGAGAAAAGTGTTTACTTTTAGAACTGTTATGTTCACTCACTAAACACTAGCTCTAACCCAAACAGTCTGAAAAAAACGAAAACTTCATTGCACAAAGTAAAAGTTTAGTGTAAATATGTGCAAAATACAACAGAGACTTTGTGCATTTTTAAGTGGAGAGTGCGCATCAAGGAAATTTGCGGTATAGCGTGCATTGAGAACGCACCGCTTTTTCCCCCATCACAGTTATCATTTTGGTGGTACGTGCATGTGTGTTTCTGCGCGTGTGTGTTTGTGTATGTGTACAGGGCTAAGCATGCTAACGGGACTTTCACTTTGCGAAATGTATAAATATCTTTATTTACGACCTTTCAATTGCGTTGCAGAATGATGAACAACACACGAAATAACTGCATTAATGTTGATGAAACTGTCGCTGTCGCTGCGACGCCAACAACAACAACAACGACGGCAGCGGCAGCGGTGCCGGAATTTGTGCAACTAAATGAGACGCGGCGTTATATTTATAGAGTGATTGCCGCCATTCATGATGAGAGCTTCAACAAGCTTATGAATCGACTGCTCAGACATTTCGAGTGGTAAGCGAAAAAGAATTGATCCTTATTCACTTGATGTGATAAATACAGGTTATTCATTCCGAGAAGCTGTTCCCAGTCTGGTTGTTTGATTCACCATAGATGTTGAGTTCCCAGAAACGGTATCCAGTCTGTGCAAACTTTGTAAAGAAAGTTGTTGTAAGAGTGGTGAGAACAGAACTGAGAACGGGTGAATTTTCTGTGAACAGAGTAAGCAGTATTTAAGTAAGGAACTCACAATCTCGGAATGGATAACCACCTGTATTATTACAATTTGAAAATTAACGCCTCTATTCTCCACTCCACTCTCCCCCTCAGTGCCATACGAGAGGAATTTGAAAGTGCACAGAACTCTCCGTTATTATGTCGTAAATTGGCGCGGAGTATTATTGCATTGACAGATCAGATACACGTCCTGCAAAAACGTCATGGCTTTGATGGAAGTTTCTCAATCTTGTACCGTCAACGTATCTGCTTTATTGTGGCCATTTACATTGCCTGTGAATTGTGTGCGGCTCAAGATCGTGTTGAGAAGCATCGATGCATCCTTGAGCGCATTAGCAGCATGCTCAGCTTATATGTGGAGGATGGTGATTTAGAATCCGGTGCGCATAAGGAAAACACCCTGCTCACGCTAGTCGCGATACCCAAGGTCTTTGGCCAGGCAAACATTATCACAGTATTGTACAGGTGACCCTCAAATAATCTGTTTAATTATGTATTTATATATTAATGTGTATTATCTGCTTTCAGCCGCCTCTTTCCACAATGGTCTGTCGTGTCTAGTTTCTTTACTCAGATAGAGCTGCCCGATAAAATATACATCGAATATATCATCATATTTTATTGCTGGCAACGTCTGGAACGCGATGAGGCAACAAAACAGCGAATTATTGAATTTGCCTCTAAATTTATGCGACCGTCATCCACGCTTCCTTTCAACTCCATCTACATCAATTATCTGCCGGACTATGGTGCATCCAGAACGGCAACACGTACCATTCTGGAGTATCTGAATGTGCAACAGTCCTGTACAGGACTTCGTGCGGCCAGCAGGATAGACAATCGATCAGAGACACAGCCAAATGATGTGGTAAGTTACAATTCTACGTGTTCCTTCTTAAAACATGGTTATAGAAATAGTTTCCTTTGATATAAAGTATATTTTGAGTCATAGGACAATAAATTTGAGTTTTCTATCTAATCAGTCCTTAAACATTAACATTGTTTTGTTTTAAAGTGCTTTTAATTCCAATCTTATCATAGGTCAGAAACTCACGTTGTTTTATAATTATCAATTACAATTGAGAGATATCCTATCTAAACACATTGCACATACGTAAGCAAGCACGTTTTCTTCATTTTTTTTTGTTATTGCTCTACATTTATTTGAAAAACATTTGTTTTTTATGAACTAACGCTAATTGCTCAAATTTTACAAGTTTTTAATAGGTACTGTGTGAATTTTAAAAAGAAAAATGATTATAAACTAACTTAAGTGTTCACTTTAAAAGCTAGCAGCTTGCACACGAGAAATAATTATTTAATATAGTCATAAAAGCGTCTGAGAATCTCAAGCGGCTTTTGAACTGTTCTGGTTTTATTCTGATAAACAAGTTTTATTCAACATCCAGTTGTACTTGTCTGATTTACATAATAATTCGTTCCGATTCAGATTCGATACGATACTATAACTGTTTTAGACGTGTATATAATGCATTTAATTAAATTTACTTAATAATTAGAACTTGACAACTATTCTACAACTATGCGATTTCATCATGATGTTTTAGTAAAAGGTCTGATTTGGGCTTGAGGATCGAGCAAAGATCTTCATCGACGCAGTTAGTCGCGTGACAGGTGAAGGTTGGCACGTTTCCGCTGCCCATAAAATGACTACAACCTTAGCTGAATATAAAATGAATACAATAATAAGTTTGAAATGTTGTTGAACTTTATTAATGCACCTTTTCTTTTTGTAGGTATTTGACTCGGATGAGGAGAAAACAGATGCGGAATCAGGTCTGGTATTTGTCAACACAATGGCAACAGCGATACCACTGTTGCCGCCTCCAGCTCCGGATCCGCCGGACTTCTTGAAAGCGCTGTGTGAGAATGCAAGTCGCTTGGAACCAGTGAAGCGTGCTGCGGCCTTATACCGTGGCATTGACAGCACATGCGAAGTTTTTGATCTCTGCGAGTCGGATGATGATGTTGAAATGTTCTCACTCAATTTTAGTGTGCCTGCCAATGTCGATGGCAGTGCCTCTAGCTCGAACGAAGCCTCGGCGACTGTCGATGATGATTATTTGCCCATAACTCGTATCTTTCCCAGTAATTTGCGGACGTATCAACGTGCCACGAGCAGCGCAGCCAACGTTGCGGCAACTGCCACCACAACAGAGATTTACACAATGCCCCGTATAGTTAACAGCTATAGCTTTCGACGTGATAGTCTTCATCTTGTGTCTACAACACAGACACCGCCGCACCTGGTCGATCAATGTGTACAAACGGCAGAGCATGAGGAAAATCAACAACATGAACAAAATCTGAGCTTTGATGACGATGCCATATCCACCTGCATGTTCTACGCGGATAGGACAGCCTCCGAACTGATCTCTGCAGGTTCGAACAGCACCAGAGCAGAGACAAACCATCCCAGTCCCAATCCCAATCACAATCACAACTATAATCACCACTGCCATCAGTCATCTAGTCGTAATAGTAACAGCAGCGAAACGTCGCTGCAGAAAAAGCAGGTCACCTTTAGTTCACAGCATTTGGGTGCCTTGAGTAGCTCGAAGTTTAGAAAATTAAACCGAATTATTAAGCCATCAATAAAACGTTACAAAGATGTGAATAACACAACGCGTGTATCGTTAACACCAACCTCGTCGACGGATCACGTTGAAACTCTCAAATGGATTGGACGTAAAGGTAATAATTATTGAAATCATCCACATTACTTTACGAGACTTTAACTTGCATATATTTGATTTTAGAACACTTACAAGCTGGCCAGCGTATGTTTAGCAAACTAGAAGCAAAGAAGTACTGTGATAAAAGGACTAGTAGCCAATCATTGCCTTCGGGCAGTAGTCGTAAGCTACAGGCCGCAGATAAAAGAGCATCTATCACGCCGACCACACACCTTACACCCACAACAAGTAATGCTTCAAGTGGTACACCAACACCACAACCGAATAGACTACAATCACGTGGTCCACAACGCTCACTGCCCACACCTCCCGCATCTACGCACAGTTCGAGTGGCACAATTCGACACGGAAAATCTCGCTGCAGCATTGATATTGACATTAATCAGTTGAAGGCCGACGCAAGTCGCTATAAATTTGATCGTCATAACTTTGCTGATAAGTCAACGGAGCATGTTCGCTTGTATAATAATTTACTGAAACTGCAGCGCATTAAAATGCAAAAGAGAAGAGAAAACGTTGCTGTGCAGCCCGAACAAAGAGTAACTGAAATAAATTGTCAGAACCAAGAAGAGCAAATGGTGGATGGAGCCGAGGAAACATTGCTTCAAAGCCGCACCAAAATTAAACTCAAGAAAAAGGTCCGAATCAAGCTCAGGAAGGCTAGCCTAAAAGTTACAGAACTTCCCCAGAACGCAGATATGCTTGAAAGTGAAAACAAAAATTGTACATTGGAGAAGCCGGCAAAGGCGGTCAAAGTCAAGAAAACAAAAGTCAGCAAAGCTAGCTCAAGAGCTACAGAGTTACACCAGGATGCCGATATCCTTGAGAGCGAAAATGGTGCAATGAAAGAGCCCACAGCAATACCTAGCTCTCTTTTAGGACTAGAAAGCGAAAACACAACTACAATTGAAAAGCTGCCAAAAGCGGTCAAAGTCAAGAAAAGAAAAGTCATCAAGCTTAGCTCAAAAGCTATAGAGTTACCCCAGGACGCTGATATGCTTGAAAGTGAAAGCAAAACTTGTACAATAAAAAAACAGTCAAAGGCGGTCAAAAGCAAGATCAGAAAAGCTGGCTCAAGAGCTAAAGAGTTACCAAAGGACGCTGATATGCTTAAGAGCGAAAATGATGCATTGAAAGAGCACACAGCAATGCCTAGTTCTGTTTTAAGACTTGAAAGCGAAGACAAAACTTGTACAATGGAAAAGCTGCCAAAAGCGGTCAAAGTCAAGAAAAGAAAAGTCAGCAAGGTTAGCTCAAAAGCTATAGAGTTACCCCAGGACGCTGATATGCTTGAAAACAAAACTTGTACAATGAAGAAACAGCCAAAGGCGGTCAGAGTCAAGAAAACAAAAGTCAGCAAGGCTAGTTCAAGAGCTAATGAGTTACTCCGAGACGCTGATATGTTTGAAAGTGAAAGCAAAATTTGTACAATGGAGAAACAGCCAAAGGTGGTCAAAATCAAGAAGAGAAAAGTCAGCAAGGCTAGTTCAAGACCTAAAGAGTTACCCCAGGATGTTGATATGCTGGAAAGCGAAAGCAAAAATGATGCAATAGAAAAGAGCGCAGAGGCAGAGATTTCATCAAAGATTGCAGCGTTGCCTGATTCAGTTGTAAGACTTGAAAGTGAATGCAAAAATGATGCAATACAAATGAACACAGAGGCAGAGATTTCAAGACAGTTGGCATCGGTCCCTAATCATGTTGTAAGACTTGAAAATGAAAGCAAAAATGATGCAATTGAAAAGCACTCAGACGCGGAGATTTCAACAAAGATTGCAGCGATGCCTTATCCTGTTGTAAGACTGAAACGTACCCCCTTTAAAGACTTGATAGTGCCGCACAGTGATGAAGAAGAGAATCCTGTGGTAAGTGCCTTGTACCTCGTAACATCATAAAATTCATGAGTCTATCTTTCGCAGGAACAGACGAGTCTGATTCAGGAAGCAAAGAGTTCTTGGAACAGGCGCCGGCGGCGTCGTAAGAAAAACTTCTGGAACCGAATAAAGAACTTTTACAAGAGAAAGTTAGAAGCAGCAGCAGCGGCAGCTCTCATTTCTGGTGTTCCCTCCGATCTTAATCAACCCAAACTAGGCCAATCTATTGCCGTCTCTGAGATGCTGACAACCGAACCGTCCGCATCAACAAAAAATGCTTCTGTACCTTCTGCTACTCCTGCCACCACATCAACTACTACCTACACCCCAGTGTCAGCTTCATCATCTCTTACTGCCACTGTCACTGCTCCCATTCCCATGGATCATAACCAAACTGAACAAGATTATGGTATTGCTGCTTATGTGACGCTTTCAGCAAATGGTGAATGCTGCGATGAGCAAGATGCGGTGGTTAAGCAAATCACTCAGCTGCCAACTTCTAGTCCAGAGGCAGAACCAAGCAGTGTCATAGCTGCTCGTGAGATTGAAGTGGCCACTAGTAATGTTCCTGTTTATTTGCTCAATGGCGAAAGTCGTGATGTGACGACGCCCGTGCCAGCAACTTTGGCCATAGAAGATGTTGCTCCCGATCCGTAAATTAAGAAACTGAAACACAGACAGTATGTGCAATCTTAACGGCCCTTAGTGGGTATTTCATCTATATAAATACAAATGTATCTCTATATTTTTGTTGATATTTAAACGAAGCCTGTTATAATTATAAATATAATATATTGTAAACTATCTGTAAGAGAACTCGTACTTTAACCAATTGTTGCAATTTATTTTTTATTTATTATTTCAGATTTGTGTATAGTTTTTGCAGAAACTTTATTTTCAATGTCGTGTACAAATATAATGATAATATATTATTTAATTTATAATTTTTTTAATAGCTTGTGAAGACGAAATCCATTATAATTTTGGTACCCTGAAAACCCAATGCAATAGTCTTTAAGAGTAGAATATAGAATTAGCCACAATTATACAGATTTACTACTTATGTGCATTATAATCTAAGTTAAATCAATAAATAAACAATTACTTTTTCTGACGAATTTAAAATTGTATATCATGTAGTTGATTAATTGCTTTCTTGTTAAGTACCTGAAGAGACTTTATGCTACGATTACTTCAGTTACTTTACAATTTTCACCAAATGATTCGTAAATATATAAAGTTTATGTGTACTGGAAAAATAAATTTCTTAAATGCAGCTCACAATCGTTTCATCTTTAAATGCTTAGTAAATTTAATGTTTAATTTTAGCTGATTCGCGTATATTGAATTTGGGCACTCGATCTTTTCTAGCCAATATCCGGTTGGAGTTATCCTCAATGTTTATCGTGCTAATGATCAAATTCACACGACGTTCAATGACTCCAATAAATAACTTTACGTTGTGCACAGTCAGGAAGGTCTTAGAGCTGAGCACATTTAGTATGGGTGCATCATCGCAGGCTAATAATCTGTCAATGGTTGATATCACTAGAGTGGAAATCATTTTAGAGATTGAGTTCTATAAGCTTACTTGAATATATCTTCGATTCCTCTGAGTAGATGCTGCAATCTGCTGCTAAGATTTGTCTTCTTTTCGCTCGTCTCCATGGCCAATTGTTCAATGCGTGCCAGTTCATCGTTTAAGTAATCCAAGGCTTCTGTCTTAAGCTTGAGCTCCTTTTCAGTTTGCTCCGATTTTTGACGCTCTTAAAACCAGCTTATTGATAATAAAATATTAGAATATTAATGAATTTAACTTACCGATTTCATCGGTTAATTCTTGTGTGGTATCATTAAGTACCTCAACCTCATGACTTAACTCGTTGACATAGTTGAAGAGGGCAAAGTTTTCATCTTCCTGTCGTTTGAACTGTGCCACCAATCGTTCAGTGTCATCCTCGCCATATAATTGTTTAATTTGTTCGATAATTTCCTTGTATTCAAAGAGCTGTCGCTCATAATTTTCTTTTTGATTCTGTTTCTTGTCTAGCTCACGTTGCTCCAGTTCAGGATTCATACGCTTCTGACCCTTGATATCAAAGAACTTTTGCAGCTTTGCATCGTGCTCCAAACGACGCTGCATTTCTCTCATTTCCTGTATATGCATAACCTTGTCATTCTCATTTCGATCCTTCAGCACTGATAATTTCGTACACAGCTCCTGACGTTGATCAAAGGCCAATGTAGATTGATCAATCAAGTCCATAATAAGCTTCTTACCGTCATTAAATTGTGTAACCATCGATTGCCACATGTCATTGAAGTTTGCCCTTAGTTTTAAAATTATACATCAAATTAAACACAAAATCATTCATCAGGAAGACTTAAGGCTGAGCTATAAAATATATTTTATTTGGTAAATATTGTATAAAACATGGATCGATATCAGTGCCAAAGTACAAAGTCCTTTATGATTCGAAAACAAACTTGCAGGCTATATTGCCAGATTTTTAGTATAAACCATATAGCGCTGGTTCAGATAAAAATACACAAGAGAAGGATTTAGATACACTTAATATATCAATGCGAATAATCCCATTATTGAAGGTTTTTAAAGGTCAATTAAGCTTTGGAATCCATGCTTAAATTCAAAAGGGTTTAAACTATTTCTGAGCAAAAGAACACAAACAATATTTTTTGACAGAAGTCCCTGGAGTTCCCCAATACTCCTTCTTTATAATAGGTCGCAGAAATATGAGATCGCAATATAAGATTTAACTCTCTTGCCAAGCTACATCTGCAGTACTTTAAATTTGGCCACAACAATTCCAATTCCACTTGAAGGGTTTTCCTTCGTCTGGTTCTATTTTATTCAACCGTGATGTGTTCCTTAAATTGCTAGCTAAATTTATATCTCACCGATCCTGAAGCATATGATTAATCGCATCCCGCATTTTGCCATTCTCGGTGAGAACATCGCTACATTTTTTATTGACTACATCGAGTCGGTTTTCCAATTTGACGACGCTCTTTTGGACCTTACAAATGGTGTCCTTGTAGCAATTATCGGGCACTTCGTTTCGACGCAAAGCATCGATTTCCTTTTCCATTTTACGAATATGTCCCTCTAATTCCCACAGATTAGTACGTTCGCTTTGTAGGACCCTTTGTATTTCGGTTTGTTGCTTCTGTAAGGTGCTCAGTTGCTTCTCTTTGTTGGAATTCTTTCGTGCATGAGTACCGCCTTCTAAGGTTCTGATCTCGTCCTTAAGTTTCTCATGCTCCAACTGCAGGACGTTGATCATATGATTTTGTTTTTTCAGTCGCTTCGCCTTCTCTTCGAGCAGACCTCGCAGATCCAGCTGGAGGGAACGATGCTGACGCTGAAGTCGCTGCAATTCAGCGGTGGCCAATTGGTCAAGTTGGTCCGACATTTTAAGAATCTTTGCAACTTTTCTTCTTATTTACAATTTATAATACTGTTGCTAGAGCGCTTACCGTTACTTGGCAACAGTTTGGCAGCGTTGCCAGATGGTTGAGTCAATGCTAACGTTTCGGGGTGAATGCTAAAACGGAATTTCAAAATCCCCCTCAAATAAAACAAATTGCATATTTTTTTTGATATTTTTATGGTAAAAGTTTATTATTTGTAACTTTATTTTTTAGTTTGTTCTTCGCCTTTTGTTTTTGTTTTCCTGTTTAAATGTCTATAAAGTATATATAATATATATTTTTCTGCATTTTTGTAATTTTACCAATTTGGTTTTTTCTTATCTTTTTTTTATTTTTTAATTTTTTTTCTTTTTTTGTTGCTGTTTTTTTTATATTATTAAACTTGCCAGTTTTGTCCTGTTTATTTAATTTTATTCTTCGGTTCACTTATTACATTTGCATAAGTTTTCATGTATAATAATTTGTTATTAATAATAATATAATTGTTGTAATTATAACTTGGTTTTGTTTTGCTCATATTCTTTAAATTTTCTGCTCCATTTCTATCATATTATTCTCCATACTATATGTCGCCCATTAACGACGCCCAGTTTGGCAAACGAAACAAAATTTACATGTTCGCCTTTGATAACTGGCAAAATTTAGCGTAAACTTTGCTTGATATTTATATTATATTATATTTAATATATTCTTTATATTTTTGTTAGGTTTTTGTTTTGTGTTTTAGCTTATACTGCGCATTTTGGCCTAACTGATGTCGCTTCTCGATCTTTATTGTTTTGTTAAACAAATTGCATAGTTAAATAAATAAATCCAGTTGAGAAAAGGCGCAAATAATTTTTACATTTACGAGTATATATGTATGTATAAGTTTGCTTGTAAGTAGTTGTTGCTCTGGCTCTAATCATTTATTCATTGTTATTGTTATTGTATTTTGTATTTTGTATTTGTAGTGGTATAGTGTATATACTTATAAATATGTTAGGTTTATTTATGTATGTTCTTGTATGGCATATAAATAATGTTTAAACTAGACTTGTTAATGCATTTTCACGCCTGTTAAGTATTAAAATATTTTTGCATAGTTTTGTTTTGTGTTTTTCTTTTTGGTTTTTTCTTGTTGTTGTTTTCTTTTGTTTTGTTTCGTTTTGTTTCGTTTTGTTTTCAATATTAATTTATAGTTCCTTTGATAGCTTTAAACGTGTGACTTCAACAATCTTTCGCAGTGTTGAGCGAAAAATTAAATTGAATATATACATATATGTATGTATGCATATATTTATATATAGATATATTTTTAATGTTTTTCGGTGTTTACTTTCATCCTTTTGTTTTCATGAACGAATGCACAAATTTTACACACTTCGCCATTGAGTTGTTATTATTTATAAGTTGTATTCAATATACACATATGTATAGTATATAGTATATATATAGTTAATATAAAGACCATTTCTTTGCTATTTTAAATTATTTCTTTAAATTTCTGCCATCTATGTATTTTCCATTTTCCATTTCCAACTACATTGCCTATTAGTTTACTTCTGCGCTTTATATGTATGCATGTATGTATTTATGTATGTATGTATGTATATAATGTATAAATATAAATATAAATTTTGCAATATAAGTAAGTACTCGTATGTATGTATGTATGTGTGTGCATGAGTGCATGCTTAATGTGTTATTAATGACTGTCAATGATAATTAGTACGACAATCGGATTGGATTCTGATTCTGATTGGATACATGGTGCTATTCAATTTCCAACTAAGGATATTTATAATAAAAATTAAAAATTAATGAAATGCCAAACATGCTTTCAATTAATGAATGCTATTAAACAGTGCTGAGAAATATCATTAAGTTTTGTTGTGCATTAAAATACAAATTTGAAAATCTTGCACTGAATTAAAAGTATTTTGTTTGAACTTTGATGCAAATGTTTTTGAAATAGACTTTTCTTTCTTTACTACACAATTTTGTTATGAATGTATTTTATTTGTGTTTATTATTATTTATTTTCTCTTTTGATTTTGAAACCATTTTACATTTAATATTTAATTTTTTGTTGTGTTGGTTATAATGTTTCTTGATTCTTTCATAAAATGTGGCTTGAAGATCTTTCGAACCAATACAAATTGTGTGTTTCAAATGCAGACTTTAAAATGGAATGAACTTTCGGAAATTATTTCATTTGCTTTACATTTATGCTACAAATTCTATGTGCAAGTTGTAGTTTTGGATTTTCTCTCTTATGTTTATATGGCATTAGGCTTTTTTCTTTGCTGCTAAATTTCTTATTGTTTTCATTAAAGGTGCTCTTCAAAAATCTCAAATAATCATATTATCTGTTGTTATTTAATATCAACTGTGTTTGTGTGTGTAACTTTCTGAGTGTCAATGTGTGCGTAATTAGGGCTGATTGCTATGCAAATTAGACTTAAAGCAGAATAGTCTTAGAAATGTAAGATAACCTTCCTCGACTGAACCTACAATCCTGTGACTAATTATTCCGCTTTGTAACTTAGTTTGTAGAATCTTTTTATTAAATTCAAGTTGCTCAATATGTGTTTTGTGGTTGTGGGTATGTTTGTGAGTGTAAGTGAGTGTGCTAGTGCATAATGCTAAGTACGGACGGATTTCTAAACAGAAAGTAAAGAGTGTGTGTACTAGAAGAAGCGTGTGTTGTATTTGGAATCTAATCATTGAACGCAACTGGAACTACACTTTAAATATTGACCTGTGTATATAAATGGGTATATGTGATCGAATGTTACGTGTTGTTATGTGTATGCTATATACTAAACTAGCAACTATTTTTAAATAATTAATAATTTGTAATTATTAAACCTTCTTAGGTAAGTAGCTTTGGGCTTTGTGTTTACCTATTTACAATATAAATTCGCTTTGATCTTTTGTTTTTTGTTTTTGTTTTTGTTTTTGTTTTTTACACTTAGCCTGCTCTCAAACTGTATCGTTTAGCAACTGTGCATTTTGTATCAGTATCTAATATTTGGCTAAGTTCTAAAAGATAACATTTTTATCTACAAAAAATAACTTGGGGCCTTTTCTTTTCTTTTCATTTCAATTCATTTCATTTCATTTCATTTCGCTTCAATTGAATTCAATTCAATTCAATTAAGTTGAATTTCACTGCATATCATTTTGTATAATTGCAAAATTGGTTTACAATGCTGGGGTTGGCCTTAGCTCGCTAATAAATCTTTGCATTACTTTTTATATTAATAATAATAATTGTCATAATAATAGTATAATATATAATTCATCGCCTATATAAATATGACTAGATTTTCTTCTTTTCGATTTATATTTATTTGTTGTTTTAAAAATTTATCTTTTATTTCATATTTTTTTAAATGCACTTTCTGAGCTTTCTTACAAGCGCCACCAATTATTGTTGCTGTTTTGTTGTTGTTGTTGTTGTTCTGTTCCTATATATATACCTCTGTGTATATAAGTATGTATATATATATAAATGTATATATGTATACTTTCTTAGTACTGCACTCCTCTATCCACTCCAACTATGCCCATTTGTTGCTCTAAAGAACTATTGAAGCAAATTCTAATTTTATGCAAAGCTTTCAAGAGTTTTCAAGCTACAAAATTGAGAAATCAAAAATGTAGTGCAAAAGCTTAAGGAAAATAGTTCAACCAAATTTAATATGTAATTAATATATGTATAATAGCTATTATTAAAATTATTATTTCTTTAAATTTATTATGTTATATGATTATTTGTATTATTATTATTATTAATTGCATGTTTTACCCTGTATCCTATAAGTTATTCGTGTTTAGATTAAAAATAAACCCAAATGCTATAAAGGCAAAATGTTTTAGGCCTAGCAAATAAGATATGCACCCCTCCCTCAATTTGTAGGGCTATTACTTCCCCTTCTAATTGGGCCCATTTAACTGTGTGTGGTGTGTGTGTGTTTATGTGTGTGTGAGTGTGTATCTAAATGTGATTGATAGTTGTTGTTGGTTGGTTGGTTGGTTGGTGTATATAAAAAACTAGTGTATGAAATTTAGTAGTCCATGGTTATGGTGGGGTCATTTAATGTGCCTTGCTCTAGTTCTATCTTTAATTGTTATAGTTATAATTTCTCGTTTATCATTTATCGTTTTGTAATTTTGTTAAGTATAACTTTCATTTTGAGTTAAATACCTGCAGAAAAGTGTATCTAAATATATTTTTGATTATTAAGTTCTAAACTTGGACTCATGTGTTTGTTTTTTTTTGGTTGTTGGTTGTTTTTTGTGTTAGTGTTGTAAGCTTCATTCACTACTTTGTCTAGCCTTTGTCAATAACTAGCATAGTGTAATTAATTAATTAATTAATACATTAGTTAGTTAGTTGATTTGTAGTTATTTTCTATAAATTATATATATGAACATTCTATAAGAATGTCCTCATAATAAAAATATTTTATATATAGGACTAAGTGTATGTTTCATAGCGTAGCCACTATAAGTAAGTATTCATGTAAATCTTATGATTTAAGTTTAAGGAACGATCATCGATAAGAGACTTCATTTTCTTTTAGTAAATATACAATGCTTAATCTTAATTTTCCTATCATTTTCCTTTTTCACTTCAGTTAAGTTTTAACTGCAAATCCAAATCAAACTGGAATTGAGCAAATTAAATGTTAAATATGCGATATGAAAGAATTTATATACGAGTTTGGAAAGAAGCAATGCATTTCTAACTCTCATTCTAGAGTCTCTGTTCTATAGCTAACATTTTGGAGGGGGCGTCCAATAGATCTCTAAATAGTGAATTCTTTCATTGAAAGGAAAATAAAATATTATTAAAATTCTACAATATACGCGTTGTATATTTTGTAATTTTTTTTGATATGATGTGCTTTGTATTAGTTTGTTTATTTATGTGTAAGAACGCGCTGAATATCTTCATATCTTTATTGTTTATAGAAATCAAAATTATTTGGGAATTTCAGCACAAAACTGTATTTTGGCAAAATTTGCAAATTTGCAAATGCAAGTGCCAATTAGAGAATTTCTTGTGTTTGCCATTTGCCAACATTACATCGAATTGGGGCGAAACCTGGCGAATCTTTATATAGGTTGTGCCTAGCATTAATGGTATTCCGTTTATTTTTTAGTTCCAATTTTAACGCTTTATGCTCAAGGTACAATTGTTTTCATTTTTAATAATTTTAATTCGACATATGTTTGTTTTCTTTATTTAACGTTTTGCATCACATTTCATTTCAAATTTTAAAAATGAACCGCTCAATGTTAGCATTAATTATTATAAAATTTATTATTTATTATGCATCTTGTATGCATTTATTTTGATTTGGCTTGTTGGTTGCTTGTTATCACCACATTAGAAAATTATAATTGAAATATTTTATTCATATTAGTTTCTCGTATTTTACTAAGCAAATGTAGCTGAATTAATAACATAAAATCAACACAATTAAAAACAAACAATTTATTTGATTTTTGTCACAAAGTTTTTCTTTAACGTTCAAGTCACAGCCCTCTTGTATCTTTTTTTTTTATTTTCAATTAAATAATATTGAAAATTATAAATATTTTGGACTTGGAAAATGATATTGGTATAATGTGCCAAATTCTCAGTCCGTAGGTTCGTTCCGTTCCGTTCCGTTGTTCAAAGCTCTGCCAATTCACAAGCCACATCTTCACACTTGAAAATAAATTAATAAAAATAAAACAAGTTTTTTTTTTTGTATTTTGTATTTGTCAATTTGTTGATCGCTTTTATTTCATCATCGGTTTAGTTTATTGTTGTTACGCATTAGAAATAATAATATGTATTGATAATTTAAGTTTTAGTATATTTTTGTATTTGGTTTTTCCTTTTTTTTTTTTTTGGATATATAATTTGCATAATTTTGCCAAAATCAGTTTTTTGCACTAAGTTTTAGTTTTTAGTTTTGTTTTGTATTTTGTATTTTATTTAAATGTTTTGTATATATAGTCTAAAACGTTTTGTATAATAGCATAGAATAATAATGATAATAATAATAATTTATTTTTTTTATATATTTAGTTTAAATACTTGTTCGTATTTTCAATACCAAAATCATAAGTTATAATAATAATTATAATAATAATAATAATAATTTATTATTATCTCAATAGTTTGACTTGATTTAAAGTTGTTTTATGCAATAATTAACTTGAATTTGACTAGATCGATTCATACAAGATCGTAAATACATATAGTGAGATTTTGTGTATGTATTTGTATATGTATATGAATATGTGGGCATGGGCGTGGGTGTGGGTGTGGGTGTGTATGTATGTATGTGTCTAGGTGTGGGTGTATAAACTGCTCTAGTAAAAATCTAGATTAGCATTTAGAAGCTGTCAAAATTGGGGCATTGTAGTTATACGACTTGTTTAACTACAGAATAATCACTAAAATCAATTGATAATTTAGCATATATCTAAATATATATGTACTCGTATGTATATGTTCATGTTTTTATGTTTATGTTTATGTTTATAGTTATATGTTAGTGTGTATACTTGTATAATGCATTTTGGTTGCTGTGTTTTTATTCCTTGCATTTTGTATGGGTGGCTTTGTTTATTCTATTTACAAGTTATTGGGCTTAACATTTGATAAAACAATATGAAATAAGGCGAATAGAATAGAGAAATTAATAATTATTGTAGTTACATATTCGAGAGTATGTTAGCTTTAAGCTAGGCCACATAGCGTCATAAGTAAATACTTGATCTATATATGGGGTATTTCAATCTAATCTGATTCTATTGGCCAAAACTGCAAGGTATTTAATACTGTCCTATAACTTTCTGGCTAACTGGCAATGTTTTTATGTTTTTTCTATCAGCTTGTTTAAATATTTTTGATTGGTTTTCTCTTCTTCTTGTTCTTCGATTGGGGTGATATTTGATTTGAAACTATTGTTAAGAATGTGGAAACTCATAAATACGTTAAGTATTTTGCACAAAAGTATATATTGCACTGGTAACAAAACTAACTTTAACTTTGATAACAATTTGTTTAATGCTTAAATATTCTTATATATTTTATATTTATATTTATATTATTTAATAATTAATTGTTTTTATCATTAGTATCAAATATGTGTCGCAAGTTCTGTTGTAAACCCACAAACTAGGCGCTAAACGTAGTTTTTCTTCATGTTTTCACTATACAAACTCTAAATAATTCTTACATTTGAATTTCCTTCATATCCTTTCATCTTCTCTTATGTTCATTTTTTGGCATATTTAGCTGTAGATTCGACAAATCTTCACTTCATTTTGTACAGACTATATATATAGTGTATATATATTTAAATTTTGTTTCTTTTCTTTTCAAAGACAAAGTCAAATTGTTTAATGATTTAAATCAACCAATTTTAGTTGAGTAAATTGTTGGATTAATATGTGACATTTTAAGTTAGATTCGCTTGCTGTTTGTCAGTGTGTGTGTGTGTGTGTGTGTGTGTTTGAGTGTATGAGTGTGGGTTAAATTAAAGGCAAAAAGTTTAAATATACATATCAAAATTTCAGTGTTTGGTTGAATTTTCTAGTTTTGCTAAAAATGGTTTTGCCTTTATATAAAAATGTTAAATTTTGTTAATAGTTGTATATATTATCAATAATAATAATTAATGCATATGCATTTAATGTTATTTGTTAATTCTTTAATAATATGTGTAAATTTTAGTTGTTCTTGTTGTTACTGTTACTGTTTCTGTTTATGTTTCTGTTTTTGGTTGTTATTAGCAATAAGTTTAGTTTAGGACTAGGGCGCGCTATGGTCAACTTCATTATTATTGTTTTAATAGATAGTTTTCTAGTATTTTCTTATCGGGGTGTATTTGGAGGAGCTTGTGAAAATAAGTGGCCAAAGATTTTCTCAGTTGTCTGTCATATATATATTTATATATATACTATATATATAGATATATGTATATATATATATATTTTCTTAGCAAAATTTCCATTTGTAGCTTATACCTTTGCTCATATATGTATGTATATAATTATATAATATACATATACTATATATATGTATGTATATTTGTAAGTACCTGTATTTGTTTTTGTTGCAAGCAGCTAAGTATAAGTGTAAAGTTTGTTTCTTTGATTTTGTTTTTGGTTTTTTTATATTTTAAATATTTTAATGCTATAAAATCGTTTACGATTTTTTTGTTCATTAGTTTAAACTAAAAATAAAAACGTGCTTTTGCCTAACAGAAAAATGTATTATTTAATTTAGAAATTGAAAATTAGTTTTTTAGGGCAACAAAAATTACAGCATTTAATTTGCTCATTTTTCCCGATGTTTTTCTTTTGTGTTTTTGGTTAGTTTTTTGTTTACCTCAATTTTTAGTGTTAACAAATTCATTATTACATTTCTTTTCTTTCATTTACATGTTGTAAAAAATGATATTTTTTTTGCTCGTTTGTTGCAGGCTACGCAAAAACCTTGTGTGGTTCTTGATTTTGACTTAAGAATACTTCTCGAAGCATATCGCATATTACTTTGCTTGCTGCTTTCACCTAGTGCTAAATTTACTTTTTATTTAATCTCCTTACAATTAATTAAATTCGAATTTTTGTGTTAATTTATATACTTTTTTTATGTATATATATATATATGTTTATATATATATATATGTATATATATGTATTTATTTATGTATATATAATTCTTTGCCATTTTGCTTAGTTCTAAATGCTAAAAAGTTGCAGAGCTACATATCATCATTATCATAAACGACTTCATTATCATCATCTTTATACCGCTCCATCAATAACTCCTTTCCATCTAAGTACTTAACTGCAAACTCATATGCATAATATTTGTTGTTGTCATTTTATCCAATTAACAGATTCAGATTTGATAGTTTTCTTTCTTTCAATTTTTCGTCCTTCTCCCTTGTGTTGTGTATTTCTTATCATTTTGTTTTGTTTTTTGTTTTTTTTTTAAGTTTTATTTTCACTTTCCTAGCAGCTTGTGATTTATTCTTTCTTTCTCTATTTATTTACTTATCCTTTTTTGTTTTGTTTTGTTAATTTTAATAAATTCCCGTGACCAATCTTTATTTTTATATTGTATAAAAAATGGTTACTGCCTTTATGTTTTTTTCTTTCTAGTTTTTAATTATTATTCCATTTGTTTCTTGTTTTGTTTTTATTGAAAACCCAGATAATTTTGGTCTCTTACCAGTCAGTTTTTGTCTCAAGTTTGTGTATGTATGTATGTAGGTGTGTGTAGCTGTGTGTGTGTGTGCACTTGTTGTTGTTTGCTCGTTTTTTTTTTATTAACAAAACTATCAATATCAATGTTTGTTGCTTGCTCTATAAATATATATATTTATATATTTATATATGCCTATATATATTCATATACATATATAATCGTTATTTTGGCAAAATTTTTTTGTTTTCTGTTTTCTGTTTTATGTTTTTCAACTTTTTTCTTTCTTTTCTATTATTTAAGTACTGTTCTCAGCTGCCTGTATACATATATATACTATATATAGTTGCATGTATGTTCTGCTGCTTTGTATAGATATATGTATATATATATATATGTATAAATCTATTTAAATTTCAGCTCTAAAGTAATTGTTTTTTTTTGTGTTTTTTTTCGTTTTGTTTAATACATTTTTTGTTTACCATTTTTTAGTGTTTTTTTGTTCATCTATATGTATGTATATGTGTATAATTTTAATGCTGGGGCTTAGTTTCGCGTTGCATCGCTGAAGTTCATCTGAAATTCATAATATATCATTGTTAGTTCATTGAATAGATCAAAGATCGCAGAAAACAGTCAAATGTAATGCTAATTAAGCTTTTAAAAGTTTTTATTTTTAAACAGCATGACATTTGATTTGAGATTGATTAAAAAATATAAGAATTGTTTTTTTTTATCTAGCCTCACCCTTTAAAAAGTTGGTTCATGATGTTGCATTTGTTGTTGTTGTTGCTGCTAAGCTTTTCGCTTTTGTTGTTGCCACATGAACAGCTTTTCGACCAGCTCAACTTTGGAATAGTTATTATTTTCATTCAAGTTGATGCTAATGTTGTTGCTATTGTTATTTTTGTTGTTGTTGTTGTTGTTGTGGTTGTGGTTGCTGCTGTTGTTGCTGTGGCTATTGTTGCTGCTGCTGCTGTTGATGGTAATGTTGTTGCTGTTGCTGTTGGCGTTATAGCGATAACAATAAGTTCCGCTGCGCCAACTGGCAAAAGTGTAGGGCATTGTATTACGGTTTGTATTACGATCATTGGTTAATTGTTGTGGCCTAAAACTGTTGCTAATATTATTTGTAGTTGTTGCTGTCGCTGCTGTTGCTGTTGCATCTCTTCTTGCTGCTACTGTAGCTGTAGTTGTTGTCGTATTATGTTGCAATTGTTGTTGTTGTTGTTGTTGTTGATGTAAGTTACGCTTAAGGAACTCCGATTGTTAATAAGGTCGACTGGCATCCTTTGGCCGCTTCAATTGAACTTTCAGTCTTTTCATGCCAATCTGGAAGCCATTCATGGCCTGAATGGCCGCTTGAGCGCTGGTGGGGTTATCAAATGAAACAAAACCTGCAACAAAAGCACAAATAACGTAAATGTTAGTAGCTGAATTATTAAATGGTTGAAATAGTATCATCATATTTGTAGTTTACCGAAACATTTGCTCTGATTTGTAGCACGATCGATGAAGACCTTAGAGCTGATCACATTGCCAAATGGCAGGAACATTTGCATTAATTCTGCATCACCAAATTCTTGCGGCAAATGATAGATGAATAGATTGCAGCCCTCCGGGCCGGATATAGAACATCCTGGGAACATCAGAAAATCTTAAAAGAAGACATCGCAAGAAAAGAAACAAAGTAGAGAAAATAAATTAAACGATGAGCTAAATCATAAATTAGAACTTTATGAATTTGTCTTTAGTTTTTTTGGCTGGATTTTCTTTTTCGTATATTTTTCAGAGATTTTATTTTGTGTCTCGTGTTTCGTGGCTGATTTTGTAGACGATTCAACTAAAACTAATGCGTTTCATAAGACTGCAAAAACTAAATAACCAAATGAGAGCACATAATTTGAAATAAAGTTGTAATAATAAACGAAAAAAGAACTAACAGTAACAAAATGCGCTTGCAAAAGGCTAAAAGATATGTAGACATACTCGTATTCTAAAATGCTTAATGAGCTACCGGTTCTATAAATCTATCAATAAGTAGATACTTAAGATATACGCTTATGGGTAGTCTTTGGTATTGATTGAGATTAATATTGAGATATCGATTATCACATCGCATTTTAGCAGACCCATTTTGATATTGAGTATTGTAACCGTATGATATGAGTATCATGTTTCATGTTGAATGTGTGTCATGCAGGGTAATTACTAATTTGAATTAATTAATCAAAAACACAATTAACAATTTACTACGCGCAACAGATATATAAAAAAGAAAATCACGTTACAATCATGTTAAGTTTAGGGTTAAATACACGTACACATACATAGATAAAGAGAGACAGAGAGAGAGAGATACAGAGAGAGATAGATAGAGACACAGACACATGGGTACATGTATATAGCTGACTATAATATAGATAAGTATATATAGACATTATATATATACGCCTTATTAATGGTGTGCTTGTATCTTGTCTCATCAACGTTTTACACAATTTGTGAAAGACAAATAAAGTGACTCAAAATGAGAGACAAAAAGAAAGGAAATAAATAAAAGAAGCGAAACAAAGTAACATAAAATTTTATGATTCTCCATGTACCGGACTTCCCATATAACCCCATCCTCATCCTTTTATTCACGTTTCAAGCAAATATCTTGAATATACGTCGACGGTTTTTATGTGATTTTAAGCAGTTTATATGCAATTTTTACGATCTCACATAAAATGCCTTTAAATGCACCCATTAAAAACGATTTACGCCTTTGCTTTTTCCAACCCCTTTTTTACATACACTCGTACTTGCAAAAAAGGGAGGCCAAAAGTGCGTCAAAAGATAAGAAAGAGTTACAAATAAAAAAATGAGTACACAAGTAATTAATTTTTATGACCTTTTAGTTTAAATACCTTATTCAAAAAGAAAAACAAAAATTAATTATTTCAGGACATTTCTTGATCGACCCATCAACTTCTTTTTTAGTGTGTGTAAGTATGTGTAATAGATAAATATATAGATATGCAGGTGTATGTGTATATGAGTGTTGTTTATTAAAATACTAATACATAAAACCGACTGATTCGAATTAATTGTTCTTTTTTGGCATATCCAAAAATGAAATACAGTAATCAGTTTCAGAACTAACGAAGACAGAGAGAGAGAGACAACCAGAGAGATAGAGAGAAAGAATCGAAACGGAACTAAAGAGAAAACCGAAAAATAATAATGAAAAGCTTACCTTCACGCTGAGTGGGTGCAACCGCCGCTAGGGGAGGTGGTAAAGCTTGTGGAAACTGTCCATAGACGGCGGGAAAGGCTGCGTTATATATAAATAATTTTTGTTTTTGGTTTTTACACAAAATCCGAAACATTTATAAAGACAACACAACAATTAAGTATACGTATATAATTTTTTATTAAGTTTAGTTAAACTATTTATATAAAAACAAGATTTAATCAAATTAAAAAAGTTCCATATCTAATATTTGGATTTATAATTTAATGTTCTTTAAGCTTGGAATAATTTTGAAAAATAAGCAATAAAAATACTGGACTTACCAGTTGAAAGAGTAACTGGATTTCTTGAAGATGTTTAAGATTTTTAAAGTTATATGGAACAGTTTTGGCTTTACAAAAGTCTTTCTTAAATTAGTACACTTTAAGCTTATACTTTGAACAATTAAAAATTGTTTATAAAATTGAGGTTTTGCAAACAATTGTTAAACGCTTAACATTGAACAACATACTCGTATTTGCACATAAGACGTTCTTCAAATATTTAACAAAAAGTTAACAAAAAAACTAAATTCACAAATTTCAACTGAAAAGCCATCGAAAGAGCTAAAGAATTTTTTCAAAGTATGCTACAAAATTTGTATGAGAAACGTTTAATTTATTGTTAAAACTAATCCTGCAACACTTTTGAATCAAATTCTTTAACTCATTTGAAAACAAATAAAATTTATATGTATATATATATATATAGAAGTTAGAGTTATATATAACACTTTACTAACAATATATATTTATGGCATGACACAACAATTATTAATTATTTCAATAAAAACAATTATGAATGATTGAGCTGTTTATTCTGTTGTTATTGTTTTTTTCATTCATTTATATGTTATATATATTTGCCTGCCATATAGTGGCAATATGCTTATGACGATGATAATAACTGATCTGAGAATAATTACTATGAGAGACTCCATGACATGTCAATGAATGAAACAACATGTGAATGAGAGAGGTAGAGAAAGACCGAAAGAGATAGAGAGGACAATGTGTGGTATGTTGGGCTAATGATGAAGTAATTATTTAGGAAATTTTGGCGAATTGTAATTGATTTTTTTTGTGCCTAAGCAACTTTGAATTCTAACTATTTATTATATCGTTTTTTTTTGGGTGTACACAAAAATAATTTTCATAATCTAGGTCCTTAGGTATACGGAACTATGACTAACTTGAGCTTGGAAACTTACCAACTCCTGGAAATGGTGGCAAACCAGGGAAGGCATGTTGCAGTGCAGCAGCATCGCCATTTGGCAAACCTTGTGGTGGTATGGTCAGATGCAGCGGATCTAGTATGTATTGAATAAAGCAGTATGATATGGTTTGATTAGATAAATTCAGTAATTTACATATGTTGTAAAAGAAATGTCAAGTTGTAGTTGCTACAATGTTTAATATAATTTATTGATTTTCTTTTCAATTTTATCTATGTGTTATATTAATAAAAATTGTCCCTAAAAACTTATTACTATGATCATCAAAAATAGGAAGTAATTAATTAAATAATCAATGAGTATTTTTTGTTTTAAATTATTGTCATAGTATTTACGTAAAGTTTAAAGTCAACTTTAGTGAAGATGAAGCGCAAATAATAAATTTGCTTTTATTATTAAAAAGAATTTAATAAATATATTAAATTAAATATTTTTTGTCGTAATATTTGATATGAGAAACTTTGGAAATTGAACATTAGTTCGGCCCTTGCTAAATAGGATAGGCCAATAAAGGTTCTATTTGTATATTTTAATAATTGTTGCCTTTTAGACAACCAATTTTTGGCTATTTAGAAAGCTTTTCCTTGTAGTCAAGTGAAAGTATATTATTATCAATAGTTAATTCAATGACGAATATAATTAATTAATTAATTGATTAAGTATTCGACGATACTTTGACTTAGAGTACAAGACAATGACAACATTTAATACTGTTTGTTTTCTGATTAAATGGATTTGTTCATTGATTGATCAATAAGTTATAGAAACTCTATAACTCCTGGATTTTATCGGTGGATATTGTCATACTTTGAGTTATATTTATTTGGCTACTCACGTGGGAATGCCGTTTGTGGAATGCCATTCGTGAAGACACCATCCGCAACTGAAGCAGCGGCAGCAGCTGCAGCAGCGCCACCTGGTTGACCATTGGGCGTATTAGCGCCCATGTTGAAATTGGGCATCGTTGGCGATGGCAGCGATGGCGGCTGTCCAGTGCCATTGAGGCCATGAGGTATTTGCGTTGCCAATGCAGCCATTGGATTCATGTAGGCAGCTGCCGAGCCAGGTGCTGTGGCAGCGGCGGCCATCAGAGCCGCTTGCTGTTGTTGCTGTTGTTAGTGAAGGACAGGACAGGACAGAACAGAACAAAAGTAATATTGTAATACAAGCAGGTGAAAGGGGAAAGGAAGTATAGCTACTTACCTGTGCGTAGGCGCCGTACGGACCAAATTGATTAAAGACAAATGGATTCAATAGGTTCATATGACCGGCCATTTGCTGCATGCGTCTTATTTGTCGCTCCTTCTCCGTGTCAGCGTATTTTACAACCAGGCTGGAGGATGCACCCTGCAAGACAAAAGCCAACGAAATGGGAAAATACTTGAGTGAGTGAATGGCATTGCATATTTATAGGCGGCTTTTCCGTTTCCCGTGCAGCAGCAGAGGAGACCAGATGGAGAGCAGGGGGCGAAATCCTCACTCGGAAATCCTATTACAGGCCATTATTTTGTGCCTTGTCATTTGACAACGTCGCTGTCTTTTTACCTGAGTCTGAGTCGCAGTCGTAGGTCGGTAGTCGGAGTCTGAGTGTGTGCCAGAGTTGTCACCCCTCTGCCACTGCTGTGCTTTTGTTATGCGAAGCAGTTTCTCGCTCATTATTATCATATTATATTATATTTTATATGCTTTTGTTATAAAACAGTAAAAACAACAACAGCAACAACAACAAAATGGCAAAAATATGCTCGTAAATAACAAAATAATTGGCAACGCACTTCAATTTGCATTTCCATTGAAATCGGCTTACAAGCTGTGTGTCCTTGCTCTATAATAGAACAGTAAGTCGCCCCCCTACTTTTTGTATCGTTTCGCTGCCACCCTCAACTCCATCTATACTCAAAGATAATGTTATCTATTGTTGACTGTCATTGATTTTGAAACATTGGGGATATGCAACAAAGACATTTGCCTAGGCCTCAGTCACCTCACCTTTCCCTCCCCTCAGCAGGAGCCTCCTTTGATGTCAATTAATTAGCATAATAATGGCCGCTTCACATTTCGCACTTCCTTTCCTTGTACCCCGCCCACATAGCTTGTGCTCTATGACAATTGAAGCGACGACAACATTTCATGTGCCTGGGCATTTTGTTTTGTTATAATTAAGACGTTTTGCAGATGAGTTGCCTGTTTTTGTAATAGGAAACCATTGCTGAATGCTGAATGGAAATGGAAGTGGCAATTGGAGGGGGAATTGGAGGGGGAAGGGAGCTTTTATGATTTTGCAAATCATTAATCAAAGTAACAATGATATTATGTTGCATAATTTTAGGAGCATATTCTCTCCCAGTCCGCCTGCCTTTGTGTGTGTGTGTGTGCGATTGTAAGCGTGTTGTTAATGAGACTATAGCAAAAACAGGTGCTCCATGTACATAGTTATCCGCCTTGTATAGTACACAATTTTAATTAATGAAATATGAAACTCAAGTTTATGCAAAGGCCATAATACGAAGGGAAACAGCAGCCAGGCAACCCCTGGGCAGTGAAAAGACTCCGAGTTCTCCGAGCAATGTGAAACTATATGAGTACTTCTCCATCTCAGAGCCATCCAGAACAAAAGGTGAGCATTCCTAACCTGGCCTGTCCTGTTCTGGCCGTGTAATGAGTTTTAATGAGCTACCACCGAACATTAGACTATGAACAACGATAATGCATCATGCGAAGTTGTTTATGACCAGCAAATGGTTACTCGAACTAAAGTTTATGTATATGAAAAAAATCTATGGTGTATTTAAGAAGAGGATAATAAGCTTTAAGGTAGTAAAGTGCAGAGGAGAGAACGTTTAATTTGAGGCAATTATAACAAAACAGAGTGTGAAGTGTTACAATCAGTTGTGACGAATGTTTGTACATTTTGTTAAGACATTTCGTAGATACGCCTATGGATAGTTACGAATTTAAAGGTTAATTTCTAAAACGATTTATCAATTAAATAAAAAAGGGGAAAGCAATAAAGATCAGTACTGAAAGTGCTTTAAAATTCAATATAGAAAACGCCAATGACTTAAGAACTTTTTTTAAAATTTGATTTGTAAAATATCCTTCAGATAACATTCAACATAAGACAAGATTGCTGCTAAAATTTCTAAGTAATAATCAAAGGCAGAAATATAAACATGAAAATGTAAGTTTAATAGACTGTTGATTACAAATTTGTTAACAGTAAGATATTTGTAGTAATCCCACAATAAGAACAACTGTTTTCACAACCCAGATTTATAGATAGATTTAAGTAGATCATTAAAGAGATTTTCAATGTGTTGGCTTTCTTTTATGTCCAACAATTTAATTGAAGCCACTTTAAGCAATTTCCTGTGTACTCGTATGAAATTTTGGCTGGCAATTTTAAACAACAGCAACAACGAGAGCAACGGCAGCGGCAACAACAACAGACATTAATTGAAGTGCACTTCCTTTCAATTTTCGCCAACAAATTACAGCATATCAACAACAGCAGCAGCAGCATGCCATCAACACACACAGACTCACACACACACACATACATAGTCAGGGAGTCCTCTATGTAGAGACTTCAACGATTGCTCGTTCTGCGTGTCCTGCGTTCTCTCTTATCCCTGCTGCTGTTAATTTCATATTTCGAAACATGACACTTTCACACTTTGGCTAATTTAAAAGCATACAAAATGGTGGCCAACACACGCACGAGTTCTTGCTTTGTTGCTGCTGCTGTTGTCGTTGTTGTTGTTGGATCATTTCGTGACGAATGTGCTTTGTAGCAAGCAGCTGTTGTTATTGCCGTGCGACTGTTGCATGTGCCACATACAAAAGAGGGGAATCCTTTTCGCGCATATATGTATGTATGCAACGCTTCCTCCTCGACATCAACATCAACATCACCGTCACCGTCTCGTTAAATTGTCGCCTGACACCTCGCTAATGTCATCACCATTTGCAGTTGCACGTTGACGTCAACATCGAGAGTCAGAGCCACATTATTACTGTAATTATGTTGGCCGTGTAAACGTCATTAGGCGTTTTAGTGCCAGGCTACAGAACGTGCCCCAATCTGACTGTTGAGCGACAATATTAGTAGTCCTTGTCGTTGTCGTTGTCCTTGTAAATCTTTTGACATATTGCACTGGACAAATTGCAGGCATTATAAGCATTCAGTTAAAAGGGGAGTGGGAAGAGAGTGTTGTACTGTAGATCTTTAAATCAAAATGAGAACCTCGATATAAAATTCGAGATAAAAGTAGAAGCAGCACTATAAATCAGATAATGTTTACAATTAGTGAAAGTCATAAATTAAATTAGTTAAATATAAATCATGATATTTAAGAAACAATCCACAAGATTCAAATATTTCTCTTAAGCAAGTCTGAAACTGTTGCTTAGTCATCTGAATACTATTATTTATGTATTAACATGTAGAAGGACTTTTAGTTGTGAAAACTGCGAACAATTTGAATTTTAGCGACAATCTCAGACAAAAAGAATTTACAAAATTAAAATATGGATAAAAAATCTAAAATCGGAATAAAAATTTAGACATTGTCGTAAATATTGTCGTAATAATAATTGTCGTATATCTTAAAGTAGATTTTTACTGATTAATTTCAAATATCTATGCTACGCAAGTTTCATGGTTAGCAATTGGTTCGAACATACATCATATATCACTTAATTTATCACTAAATTGCCCAATTGAATGCTTGACAATTGTAATCCAATTTGAAACAATCCAATTGCTCAACTTTCGCTAGTTAATCTTTTCCAATTTCCAATTATGCCCCTTATCCCCTTGCAGTAATTAGCGTCGCTCTTCAATCAGGCAACCTATCGTTATAGAGTGCAACAGGCATTCTCGCATACAAACCACAAAAGCTCATAAATTAATTCATTAACGTCAATTTGATAGCCTTATAATCCTGAGCCGCATGTCTTGTGGTGGGCGGTTGCCAATTTGTTGGCCAACCAAACAGAGGGCAAAACTAAAAAACAAGAACAACTCTGGCATGGATACTTGGAAATTATGCCTGTCTTTCTGTTTCTGTTTCTGTGGCAAAAGGAGTGGGGATTGTAAGTCAGCGAAGTCAATATAAACGTTTATTATATGCTATGTGTTCAGTTGTTTGGCTGGCACTTCCGTTTCCTGAAGACGACGACGACGACACGAAATTCGCATTCAAGTGAATTGCTGCGCCAAATGAAATGAAAAATTCAACACGACACTGAAGCAAAAGGAGCACGCCCCAGGCAAAAAGGGCCAGGACGAGGCACAGTCAGAGTCAGAGTTGCATGCAACAGGCAGCTGGCAGCAGGCAGCAGGCTGCCGTCTGTCTTTTGGCAAGAGGCAACTAACAAGCCAAACTACTAACAGGAGGCCGTCGTCAGTCCTGGACTTGTGCCAGGCGGCACTTTTGGCAGCAATCGCATGTTGCATGCCACTTGCTTTGCGGCACAGTCCTGCAAACGTAACGCCATTAGCTCGAGCCTCTCGCTCTTTCACTTAGTTGGCTGTTAGTGGCATGAGGCTTGAGGCATGAGGCACGAGGCGTTACCATTTTGGCACTTGCCAATATATATATATATATATATATACACATTTTTTTCTTGCTTTATTGTTTTTTAATGGACGTTTCTCAAAAGTTTTTTGCCAGTTTTTGGCAAAGTTTCAAACCGCACGGACGAGGCCAAAAGCTGTAGTGAACCCCAAACGACGTTTGGCCAATTACAATTGAAGGCTTACAGTGCATTTAAAAAGTAATTTGTCTGCCAGCCGCTCAAAAGCCGCGCACGTATTTATATTTAAATGCAAATGCAAATGCAGGCACACAGAACAAGAATTCACGACCATGAGTTGGGATGGGAACACAGGGCCAACTACGGGTGCACATGATAAACCTGTTGGCTGTTGGCTCTATTGGGGGCTCTATGGGAATCCAGACACGGCCGTAATCACAGTCCTGTGTTGCCGTGTTCACTAATGGCGGCTACAAGCCGCAAGCTCTGAACTCCAACCCGGGGATACTCTCTGTACTCTGTACTCTGTACTCTGTACTCCACTTCCCTACACTTTATGGCAAACCAAACGATTACAAGGGCGCTGAAATGCAGGCAGCCAGGACATCACACAAACATATCCACAAGTACACACATATATGTATATACATAATAAACTGGCGCGTATGCAACGTTCCGGGTGTCCTGGCTCGGAGTCCTTTACGTGTCTGGGGACATGTTAACATGGCAGAGTCGTGCCAAAAAATTATTATTCCCGCCTCGACGCCGCTTTTTGTGCAACCAGCGTCGATTTGTCAACGCCTAAAAGGACAACATATTTCTCTCTCAATTTGGAACGTACAAAAAAAGAAACATAAATAAAATAAATAATATTAAAATAAAAATAAAAAACGAACAAACTAGCAAACAAATTGGCGGCAAATGGTTTTAACAAATGCATTATACATTTTTCTACATTTGTTTGCGACTGATTTGCATTTAATAGTTTATTTTTAATACGAAAAATGTTATATGTATTTATTTTTTAAGCACCCGCCGGCGAGCCGCAGCTTGTTTTAATTGCTAAATGAATTGGCCCGAATGCCTCGCGTGCATTTGTTTAATGGCCAACCATTTTTATATATCAATTAAAGCAGCGACAATAAAATATTTCATCTTTTTTCATGCTTTCATACCCATTAAAAACGGGGACACAAATGGGTATAACACTGCTCAATCAGGATATTTTTAAGGAAGATAGAAAGCTTGTACATTTATTAAGTAACAAATATTGAGTCGACTATAAAAACAAATGTTCTAGTACCTTTAAACAGGGTATCTTTAGGTCGTTTATACTCAGTTCTGGTTTGGTTTATATAACCTCAAAAAAGTGCATCGCATAAATATTAAGCTAAATGGATTTATGGTGCGAAATTCAGGGGCTAAATATGTTATTGTGGATCTTAATGGAAGTATTATGTGGATAAAGGTGTTAAATTTTATGGTAAATCAAGAGAACAATTAGCTGCCTTACTTAATTTTCTATTTTCGATTAAAACTTGTTTGTTTTACATATACTTTTAAGGTATTTTTAATGGAACATGCTTAATTTCATACTTTCCGTTAAAATTCCATTCGAATATTTGAATAATTATTACAAACTTATCATTTGATTTTTATTCACTGAATATATTTTACCTACTGGTACATTTTTTCAACCTATTTTCATTATTTACATTAAAAGCTCTGATGAAATCGATGGCAATGACAAACGCCGAACAACTGGCAACGACTTTTTCAATTAATTTCCATTTAGAAGACCAAAAAAAAAAGCAGGAGGGAAGTAAAAAGTAAACCCCAAACTCTCAATAGCAGTTGTACAACTTACAGTAAAGTGGGTAAAAGTAGCAGTAAAACTAATTACAAATTCATTTTCAGATTTTAATTTTGCTGTCAACTCCAGTCTCGAGTCCAACAAACAGTCGACCAGTCAGTCGACAACTCAGAGGGGGGACCACAAAGGAAGAGAGTATCCTAACCGTGGAGCGTCAAAACAAAACGTGAATTGCACAGAGGGAAAGTCAACTCAACTCAAAAGCACCACATAAACCACAAGCCGAGTAAGTAATCTTTTCCGCCAAATAAATCACACCATCGAAAGAGGAGCAAAAAAAAAAAAATAATAATAAAGAACTACGACTGCAAGTCAAATTAGTGTAAAATGCCACTAAGCTAGCTAAAAGTATGCTATGCATTAACCGGAGATGACAAAAAAAAATTTACGTACTATGCGAAAAGTTACTTACTTTGGGGCCAAAGTTGGGACGCGTTGTTAACCGCAGCACTGGGCAGAAAGCCCGGACAGACAGATAAATAGACAGACGGGGCAGACGGGCGTTGCATACATTAAACAACTTTTGGCTCATTGCATTTGGCCCGAACTCCGAGTGCGGCATCAAAAGGCAGCCAAATGGAGCCGCAGGCGAAGCGTAAAATGCGGGCAAGCAAAAAGCGCGAACCATTCGAGGATGAGAGTCGGGAGCAGGACCAGGACGAGGACGACAGCGACAGCGACAACGGCGTTGACAATGCAACTTGGTCGTGGCCAAAATGAAAAACTTATTTAATTTACTTTGCTTTTTGCCACAGCCAGCAATTTAATTCAATTAAGCGCTGAGAGTTCCTTTAGATACAGCTTTAAAAAGGACTAAGGCCTAACAAACAATCAAAGGACCTCGAAAATATGTCAAAAGAAAAGTGAGAGAAAAGCACTTAAACATAAGTAAAAGAATTAAAAGCTCCAGACTCAGCAAACTTCACAGCAAGAACTATCAGAGCTTCCACAATATTTTGTTAAAGTCTCGCTTTAACTTGTTGAGAATTATAATACAAATTAAATGTGTTTAATTATTAAACTCTGAGAGTATTTTAAAATCCTAAAGATTAGTTTAATGATTTTTACCTCGCACTTAAAACTATTATAAATAATATTAAGATGATATTAACTATTTGAACTTTAAAGTTACCAAGTGAAATACTAAAATATTTGAATGAAATACAGAAAGTTTGGAATATTCTAAAGGTTTCTCAACATTCTTCAGCTATTGTATATAAATTATACTGTATTCCCATATCTGTTTCTAAAGCTTTAAGAGGCATTCTAATAAGCAATCAACAGGCGACACACACGAAGATATGCCAAGAATGTGGCAGAAAAGTTGAAACGTAAGTTGTACTTGTAGTTGACTTTGGAAGACGGCTTGGACACAACAATTCCCAAGTAACGCCCCTTCAGTCGTAACGCCCCACATTTTGTCGTATCTCCTTGGCTGGCTCCTGGCCTTCGCATGCCTTGTTGCACTTGTCTTGCATACTTCGGGGCGCAGTCAGAGACAGGGAAACAGGGAAGAAACAGGAAGATAGAGAAAGCTCCAACTGGGAGCTGAGCACATGCCATGAACTTGGCATTTTGTGTTATCATTGCTGTTGTTGTTATGGGTATAAATGTCGCCAGGACCACAGAGTTTACTCAAGCAAATGGCTGGCTCAACACCGGCAAAAGGACTCAACTACTAAGCAGGCTTGGCAGGCAGGCAGGCAGGATATTACATGCAAGCATGATTGAGTTTCAAGTACTCGTATGCGTGGAGAGGAAGCGGACAATTTCATAAATTTAATGTCGGAAAAATGTGCAAAAAGTTTTCGGATCTGATTTTAGCATAGCATTGCAACAAATTGAATTTAGTGGCGGCCAGAACCTAGGACTCGGCCTCGGCCTCTAATGCACTTAAAATCAAAGTGCGTTCACACAGTTTACAGCTGGAAAACAAGAGGCAAAAAAAAAACAGGAAACAAAAAAGCATAAAAAAAAACAGAAATAAACCTAAACTATGGCCAAGGATAGCAAGGATGCTTTGGTCTCTATGACTGTCTGCTGCGTTTTTTGTGCTTGATTGAACAGAATGTTGCCAGGCCAAATTTAATTTACGACTCTCGACAAGAGGAAGACAGTGAACGAGAACGAAAGCGAGGGAAATCTACTGGGACTGAGACTGGGAATGTGCAAAATGAATATTTCATTTTCAGTTTGAGCTGGTATAAAAAGATGAGCTTGCAGACGCCTAAAAAGCAGCTACATTTACGAGTACGAATTGCATTTGCAGTCGTAAACAATTTACAGTCGAAATTGTTAATAAAATTATCAAATATTATATTTATGGTCAGTGTAATGGGCAGCAACGGTCAGTGTTTCAAATGCCTTTCACTCCAGTTCCTTCCCTTCTCCCTTCTCCCGTCTCCCTCCATCTCTCTATGTTTCTCTGCCAACTCGTTGGCTTTTTATGGTGGCAGTTTAATTTGCTGCTTTGGTTTTACGAGCTGTTGATGCGATAGTTGTTTTTGTCGGCTATGGGATAAGCACAGCACAGTGGTAAGTGCCCTTTAAGGTCCGACTGAAGTCTCAGTTTCAGGAGAACGGGCAAACATTATTTAGTTGGGTGATAATCCCCGAGTGATTCGCATACTAAAAACACCTCTTTTAACACTGTAGAGAGCTATACGTGCGAATACTATGAAATAAAATGTTGGTGCTAAGAAAGTTCAACAGGGGAAATATTGTTGAACTGTTCTAAAAATTAACTTCTCTGGCAGGATTCCTTCCGCTCCCTTTTTTTATAGAATTACGTAATAATGAGATTTCAATTTAAGGTTGATGCTAATGATAGCTTCATTTTACTTCTCTTTTTTATAGATATATATATATAAGCTACGATTCAAATCTGATTCAGGGATGCAATTCTTCAAATTCATATATACAAATCTCAAAGGGTTTCATTAATTTAATCAATATTCATGTATGTCTATTGATTCATTAAAATATACAGCTCACAATCATCATTGACAAACATTTGGAAACTTGTTTAAGTGCAACAAAAATGAATCACTGAAATCCACTTATTGTGAACAGGACTCCAATATTCTCACATGGCCAAAAATAAAGCGATGGCTTATTATTCAGACCCATGTACACCTTTTGGCCTGAAATAGCCGAGGCTAATGAAACAACATAATAAACAAAATTGGCCACACAACACGCGCCTCCAGATCCAATTAGCTCAATAACCAGGCGAATGAGTTTCAATACTGTCATGTGGTGTTCAATGTGCTGACCAGTTCCGTGCCAATTTTAAGCCACAAACAGCAAAAACATTTCAAAGGACACGTCAGTTGCAGGCACTGGTTCAGGACCAGCATTAGAGCCAGAACCAAACGTTGGACACAAACACAGGGCACAGTTGCAGCTTTTGGGATACGAGTGAAAATTGCACAAAAATATTTTGGCAAAACTAAAAACTAAAATCCAAATGAAAATATTATTAAATTCAATTGGGCAAACATTACTGTAACCATAGAGCAGGCACGCACAGAAAAACAGAGAATGGAAGGGAGGGAGGGGAAACTGTGTGGGGCATGCAGCAGCAGGAACATATGTGGATGCAACATGGCGTCCATTTGGTAACGGCCGCCGCAACAAACGACCAAAAATTGCATTGCCATTTTTACGCGCAATTTGTTTTGCGGAAATATTGTGAAAGTTTTTGGGGCGAACCGGCAACAGTGCGACAATCGGACAGTTGGACAGTCGGACAGTTGGACAGTCGGACAGTCGGAGAGTTGGACAGCTAGACAGACCGGACAGAGTGTTCGAGGGAGAGCCGGGACAGGCTGCCACGTTGGCGACATTTGGCCAAATTGCACACTAATGTGTGTGCATGTGTGTGTGCGTGTGTGTTGTGCCAGAACAAAATTGCCAACGGTCAAAATGGCCACAAATGTTTTATATATTTTTATTTGCCGCATGTGCGTTGATTTCTGATTGTTATATAACATTTCATTTAATGCACCAGTTTAAAACCCCAGCGAAAGACATCAAAATATCCACCAGACTTTACTCTCCCCCTTCCCCCTCTCTCTTTCTCTGTTTGTGTTCATCTCTTTCTCTGTCTGCCTTAATTTAATCATTCGAAATCTGTGCATCTGTGTGTGGGTCCGCCCAAATGCAGTAAGCAGAAATCGCTTTGCCAAAGGCGCAGTGTGGCCAAAAAAGAAAAATGCATTTCCCTACACGAAAAATAGGAAAAAAAGTTACATCAAAATCATGGCAAATCTTTTCTAACTATTTGCAATTCAAGCATAAGTCTAGCAGAGTCTCCAGTGTGCCATACATATCCTGGCAAAAGGAGTTGCATATGCAAAAGCAGCTCCACCCACTGGCCACAAATCTTGCAATGAATATATTTGCCCCAAAATGGCAGCAACGAGTCTGCCAGTCTCACAGTCTAACTGTCTGGCAGTCTGGCTGTCTGGCCGTCTAGCTGTCTACATTGCATACTTCTAGGCGTTGGCGTGAAACGTTTTACTTGGGAACACTCTGTGCTGATAAACGAGTGTCGTCAAGCCCTCGCTTACCTGCCAGTCGAATAGTCTCCATAGCGGTTTATATTTTGACAATTTTTTCTCCTCCTCCTCCTCATCTCTGTGCTGCGACTCTTCTCAAAACCTGCCCCAAAGAGTGGAAAAGTTTGCAGCACACAAATTGCAAGCGGAAATGATAGACGGCAGTCGGTAGTGCATAGTTTTCTAGGCAATTTATACAGTCACATGTGCCTTTGTTGTCTGTTCGGAACTGAGTTTCAACTGAGCTGAACTGTTTGGTAAGTGTTGCCGATAAGCTGCGTAAAGCCTAGAAAGCAATTTAACTGGGCTTGTGTTCTTTCAGTTAGTCACTGCAGCTTAAGCGAACAATTTGTAAGACTTTGATCGAATTTCCTTCTCACACAGTATTATATCTCAATTATTAGTAAAGAAATCTCTTTAAAATGTAAAATGGACTAGAATAATAAATTATAACTATTAATATCGACACTTCTTTAAAATAGTTTTTAGTTTCCTTGAGTATTTATAGATAACAGAAGACGGTTATTTAAATTTCTGGTATACCTTTCTTAAAGCTTTTGCTTAGGTCTTACATAGTCACTATTTAAATTGCACAGTTATACAGGACTTTGTACGCAACCTTTATTAAATTGAGTGGTTTGGTTTTTTCAAGCTTTATATAATTACCAAATTAACTTTTTTAAATGTAATTTCTAAAGAAACCTTGAATATACTGATATATAAAATGTAAAGTCTTTTGTATACTTATTCCTTTGCTAAATTTCTAGAAGACTTTTCTTAAGCCTAGAATTGTCAGAATTCAATGTTCACAGTAAAATAGGATTCTTCGAAATTTGTACTGAATTGAGTGCTTTATTTCTTTGTTTAAATTATGTGACTCGTTGTAAAAGTTTTTAATGCGATTCTCACGAAAATGATAATGGGCTTAGCTGATTTTCTCTGTTGTTGAAGACAATGCAGTGTGATTCTTACTAAATAAACGTTCAGTACAATTAGTTTTATAAAATGGATGTGGAAGTTGATAATTCTTTTCTACAACTTTTAAACAATAAGAATCTTTCGAAAATTGCTCAACCTAAGCCTCACTTAATTGCTTAGCTTTGCATAATTTAGTCATAGCTTAAAACTCAAATAAAAATAGATTTTCAATTCATTTTATGATTCAATTCTCTACAGTTGCAGTTGGTAACTTTATTTAAACATGCAACCAAAAGCTCACCAGCTCCTAAACTCCTGCTCTACTCCTGTCCAATGTCCTTCTGCTTGACTTGCTTATCATAACAAAAGTTGCATAGCAGATAGAGAGAAAGAAAAACACGAATGATGAGCAAAAAAGTCTGAAAAAACTATCCGATTGGGAGGCCAAAACGAAAACGAAACGAAATAATATGCCAAAGCATTCTTCACTGATTCGGCGCTACGCGTTTTTGCACTTCAAAGTACTTCAAATCAATTTTCTTCACTTATTTTCATAAACCGCCAGCCGGCAGTCCTTTACCCCAATTCCTCAAACCCCTTATTGCCCTGTCTCTGACTCTGCGCTCCTGGACAGCCTGCGGACGAAAAAAATTTGCCAGAAAAGTTCAATTTTTGAAAAATATTTGCAAATTTCATTCACTGCGCTCGTCCATTCAAATTTCCTGCATTTATGCTGTTGTCCTTTAGGGACGCGCACGGCCAGAAATATGAGAGTAGCAAAAGAAAAGAGTAAGAAAGGCACGAAAGAAAAAATTGAAAGAAACCCCCAAAAGAAATAAATGGAAATAAAGGACAAAACAGCAGCAGGGCAGAGTATAAGCGAGTCCAGCAGCTGAGCTGTGCCTTCTACCCTCTTTCCTCCTTTCCCATTTTGAATCTTCCCCTGCATCCTTGCTCTTCATTTTCGGCACATTTGCCCGAGCGCAAGGACCTTTTGTTATATTGAGAAGGCACCAAGAAATTGCGCTAAGATGCTTATCCTTTTTTTCGGTTTTTTTTTGCTCTTTCGTAGGAGCAAAAATGGTAAAAATGCTCCATTATTATTTTTATTACTTATTTGCTTTTAATACTTGACGATGGCGAGGGCTACAGCTACGGGTAAGGCAACGGGTACGGGTAAGGCAACGGGTACGAACGTCATCCAATCTCAAAGCGGATGTCGTCTACTTTGCATTTTGAGCCGTTCTACTTGTATGCTTCCTGACGCTAGCCAAGACCCAACAATCCGGCATATTTTAAACGACGTCGCGTCATCCTCATCCTCATCCTGAGCTCGTCCTCTCGTCAGCGTCCCTGCCCGCCCGAAATTATTATACTTGTCCCTTGGTCGTCCCGTCGCACTTATTGAAAAATTCGCATCTCACATCAAGAAAGAACGAAAAAAAAGGACGAGAGATGGGAAAAGAATTTCTTTGGGCATCTGAGCTTCGATGACTTTCGCTTGGCTTCGATTTGGCTTGTCTTAGCTTGGGTTGTCCTGTACTGTCCTGTCCTGTTCTGCCCTAGTCCTGTAGTCCCTTTCTTTCCTCCATTCTGGCTCTTGTTTTAAGTGCAGCCCCTAGTTGGCTTTGTCGTCTGTGTTTATGCAAAAAATTTGTCTACTGTCTACTGTCTACTGTGTACTGTGTCTATGGGTTCTAGCTCTGGAACTGGCTGCTGGTTCCATCGGTTTGTCTTATTCTTTTGTTATTTCTTGTGCTTAAGTAGTTTTTGCTGTTTTTCATACTTTTAGCTTGTAATCACTGTCAATGTCGACCATTTTTTGTGTTTTTTGTTTCTGACATGCTGCTTAAATGCTTCTCAAGATTTAGCTACTTGATCTCTCGGCCACCCCAAAGTTATTAATAATAAGCTATACAAATTTCTCAGTGTCTAGTGCATAGATTGCATTGAGATTGCGACTGAGTGTGGAAGACGGACCACTGCACTTACATAAAGGATGCCCGAAAGGGTTTCTTTTTTCTTGCTACTGTTATGCAAATTTGTAGTACATACCTGGAAAGATAAAGGAAAAGAAAGAACAGAGAGAATAGATATGAGTAAGTTGAATTTTAAGTGGATTTGCGAGCGTTGTCTAAATTTATGACTAAGGGCACAAGGTTAGTCTGATACCATCTAAGGAGGGTACAGAATTGATTCAATTATTATTGAATTTGTTGGGGATATTGCAAGATTTGTGCCTTAAGCAGGCAATTCATTAAATTGATATATAAAAGGCGAATTGGTCATCATAATATGTAAAACTGTAAAAAGTGTATTCTATTTAAAAAGATTACAGACTAGATTAAATGAAGAACAAGAAATTGTAATAAGTGTAACTATTTCAGTCTTTATTTTAGACTTTACCATAGTAAAATAAAATAATTCATCATTTTAGAAAGCCTTAAACTGATATAAAAGCGGAATTGGACATTATAAAATGTAAAACAGTGAAGACTAAATAATATTTAGAATTCTGTACAACAAATTTTTAATCAAAGGTAATCTTTTGATGTGTCTTAAGTATCAATTCATTTGTGTCTATCTTTAATTAATTTTACCATAATAAAGACAATAGCCCTATCATTTAAGACATCCTAGAACAATGCCCCCATTTTAAGAGCCTCTATTTTTGAACTCGCAATTGAAGCTGAATGAGAAGCCAGTCAAATTTTAATAATAGCAAAAAGTTCAATTGGCATTTCAATATTGTCTTTGACCTTAGCCTTTTATCTAGAAAATGCATTGGCACAAATTGTTGGGGCGGTGACACGACACACACAAACACACACATATACACACACAGAGAGACGACCTAGACATTGACTAGAGAAAATGGGAACTTATTCTGGCAGCTGGAGAAGATGCCAGCTCCAAGGCGACGGCGACGGCGTCGATGAGGACAACTGGATGAAAGAGAGGCGTGTTCGACTGGGCTGCGATGATATTATGAGTGTTGCTGGCATTTCAACGATTTTCAGTTTTCTTATTAAATATTCTAGAAATGTTTCGGAATCCAATGATTGTGCAATGGCATGTACGCGTCTCTCCTTCAACTCCCCCCGCCTTCTCCCTTTTCCCTTTCTCTCCCTTTCGCTGCCTCATTGCTCACTAGTTGTGTATGCGAGGGAAAAAACATTTTTCGCTTTCAAGCAGTTGGCCAGGGGGGTAAAGGGAACTGCCAAATGTTGTTTGTCATTTTAAGGCAGTGCCATGGGTAACTAGTGAGCTGGAACTATGGTACAGGAATCGGCAGCAAATGGCATTGCAGGAGAGCTGGTAACTGAGGCAACAACAAAGTGAAAATGAAATGACTCGGAACGAATGACAAAGCAAGCATTTATATGCCAGGGAATGCTTAAGACTGCCACACACACAGAGAGAGAGAGATTGAGAGAGAGAGAGAGTGAGAGAGGGAGAGGTGGGTAAAGGCCAAGTTAAATACACACATTCGTACTTTATGTAGTCGTACCTTTTGGCAGCCAATGAAGCATATCCTAATTGCCAAACAGAACTTTAAACTTTTCTTTTTTTTTTGGCATTTTGCATTTTAAAGCAATGCTCTTAGGCATGTCAAACGGAATATACAAAGTTGCCAATCATAAATAATCATTTTGGGATACACCCATAGGCGTTATATTTTCGAGAGTTTTTTAACAGAAATAAATGCTGTTTTATAATAATAAATAATATTTATAAAACTTTCAAATAGTTATCGTTAAAGCACATATTAGAGTCTGCGAAATGATGCAATGAAAATCAGCGAATTTTTCGATTGAACGCACAGGACACAATGCGAAGGCTTTGCGATAAACAGTCAACTAATTTGGTCAAAAAATCACTGCAAATATAACACAAAATAGAGAAAGAGAGATGAAAACTAATTTACAATTCGCCTGAGAGCAAAATTGTTATGTCAAAGGCACACACAGACAGTCACACACGTCAAAATATATGTAGATATACATATTTAGAAACAGCCCGCAATCGAGTGCAGTGTAAATATCCTGCGGTTTTTAGTTTATTATTAATTTTTGTCAACGAGTCCTGAGGTCTGTCTTTCTGCCTGTCCTGTCACTGATAATAAATTTTCACGAGTAAAAAAAAATACAAAGCATATATATGGATTGTGTATATAGATTTTGTTAGCATACTTTTAAGCGCCATTTAATTAATAACGCCAAAATGCGCAGCGGATGAAATTGTTACTGAAAATGTTTACACTAATTTCAAAGTATTTGACTTTAAAGCTTTCCGAAAGTATTTGAATAAAATGCATTCCACTTTCCAGTCTAATAAGATGTTTGACTTTAATACTTTAATTTAATTTTAATTATTATTATTAATATCACAATTTCTTTACTTTTATTTATTGATTTGACTAAGAGCATTTCAAATTTGAGTTTACCGAAATTTATCATCTCATTGTGTGTTTTTTTTTTGTATTGTTTTGCCATTGGCTTTGTGCAAACCAAAAGCGGAAATCACGCACATTGCGGTTAGAGTGCTGTCGACACGTGTGTGTTGTTGTGTGTGAGTACACATAGGCGTTGTGTATGAGTGTGTGTACACAGTTATTTACTTGATTAAAAATTAATAATTGCACACAAAACGGCGCTGGGACTAGCGAAAAAAATAACAAATGTCTAACGGGCAAACAACAAATTTTCGCACACGGATGCAATTTAATATTTTAAATATGTCAATTAAATGCTGGGCTAGTCAAGGGGCAGGGGGTAGTGTGACCAGACAATCGCTGACAGGCGTCCCGGCCCGGCCCAGACGGCTGCTGCTGTTTATAATAAATTATAAAATTTTCCAGCGACATAAATTAAACAAATGCAGCAAATATTTATTGCACAGTTTGATAAATGTTTGTGTGCCAGGCTATTCAATTTTCCTTTTGCATACTTTCGGCTCTAATGGAATTAGATGAAAGAATGCTGTAATATTTTACAACGAGGCGGTGAGGCTGTTGTAAAAATGACAGTATTAAAATATTATAAAAAATACACTAATATATATTCCAGGTCAAAGTGCATAATAGTATATATGGATCATATTATTTTGCTTAAGAGAGACAGCAATATGCAGTTTGCAGTTGCTTTTAGGCATTATTGTTATTGGAGAACTGCTGCTGCAGCCAAAGTATGCTATAAAAATATTGAACTTTACGACTATGCGCATGGCACTCGTCCATGGCACTTGTCATAATTCCATCAGCGGCGAAAAATCTTTAAACCAACATGGCCCAAGGCTCTAAGGCAAGGCAAGGCAAAGGAGAAGGCTTTGGGTGTGAGTGGGTTTGTTGGAGTTTCCATGGGCTGCACTCTAGGCAAAGTCAAGTGCTTAAAGCAGCTCAAGAGAGCGACGAAGACGTGGAAGAAGCAGCAGAAGCAGCAGAAGCAGAAGTAGAAGAAGAAGTCGTAACAGAAGAAGAGGGCTGAAGACGAGTGCTTCATAATGCACATGAAAGCAGAAGCAGAAGCAGACTCAGTCACTCTAGGCAGTCAGGCAGACAGCAAGGGAGAGGGAATATAGAGAGGGAGAGAGAGAAGTTGAAGCTGAAGCAATAAAAGCAAACTCCGCTCCGCCCCCGTATCATAGTCAGACACAAAAAAGGCACTCGTCAGTTGTGAGCGCAGTGCAACGACGTCATCGGGTCGCAGTTTAAACGACTTAAGCGCCAAGGAAATCATCATTAAAGTCTCGCCCCAAAAGCAAGTAGGCGTTGCAGTTTTGTGGGCGTGTGCTGGCCAACCCACCATCTGAAAGCTCCTTGCGATGCAATCGACAATGCTGGTTAAGTCAAGTGTAGGTCGTTGGTCGGGTCGCTTTTGAGTACTGCCTCTCCTCTTTCCGATCCCATTCCCATTCCCATTCCCACTCCCGTTCTCGTTCTCGTTCCATTACCGCCATCCATCAGCTTGATTGTTGTTGCTTCGTCTGTGCATTTTTCCGCTTCTAGGCGAACACTTAAGTAAATAGAGTTCAAAATTAAATGTGCCCAGTGCCGCGTCAAGCATTGAGTAGTGAGTGAAGTGCCAGGCTGGCCTGACATCGATCTGGACATCCACAGGCTTCACAGGCTTCACAGGCTCCACAAAAGGCTTACAATGTTCGGTCAGCTGTTAAGCGTTGTAGTACCAGACTGTATTACTCCATGTACGAGCAGCAGCAACAAGAGTACGAGAATACATTGCATATCACTAGGCGTTATTGGGTGCTTTAATGCTCTTGTCTCTGCATTTGTTTTCAACTGTCCGTGCGTGTACCATTTTAATTAACATGCAAATCCAGTTGAAATGCCAATTTATGCTTGACATAATATACAACACAACAGCAACAACAACAAATAAAAATACAACAATAAAAACTGGCTGGAGTTGAAAAAAGAAAGCAACAAATTGCATACACTGCTGTTCAATTTAATATATGCAGCATATTTCTCTTAATTGGGTTTACAATAGTCCAATTCAAGTTTAAATAAGAAGTTCAATCTTTTATAATTTATTTTATAGTTATTTTAACCTTTCTAATTAGTAATAAATTAAAATAATAATACAACCATTTTCTTTTTATCAATCAAATAAATATGGAAAAATAAAAACGAAGCCTTGATTGGAAAATAAATCAATTCTTCAGTACATTAAAATTTCCCTATGTAATTAAATGCTGCTTTACAATATTAAAAGTAACTCTTATTTAATAATGCCATTCTAATAAGTTCATTTAACTGTAACTGTATCTATGCTCATATATTGTATTGTTAGTATGCGTTATTTTTAAAAAATAATTATATAATAATTACCCAGTATTGAGCAACGAAATCAGTGCTTGTCGCAACATGCATGACCAGATTATTGTTTTAATTATAATTATTATTATTTTGCATACATATATGCATGTATTTTTTATATAATTAATTTTATTTTTTGTTGCTGTTTGTATATAGTTTTTTGTTTGCTTCGTTTTTTTTTGATTCTTACATTGAAATGATGGTGCCAATCATCTTCTTATGGAGGCAGTGTGTGGAGACAGTAAATATGAAAAATTATATGCCACACATAATAGCAATAATAATAATGATTATTTTATCATATATAAATCGTGCGAGGCAATGCATAAATAAGTTTTAATTTGGTTTTATAATCAGAAATGCAATGCATAATAATCGTTTTAATGAGACGAGCTGACAACGACCAAGCAAAAATAACAACAATCATAATAAGAACGATTTATCAACAGACAACCAGACAACTGTCAAAGGCAAGTCTGTCAGATTTCAAATACATACATGCATATATACCACAAAAGAGATAAAGATAGAGACAGTGAAAAAGTCAGGTAAAGTCAAGTCAATTTGGTAAAAATTGAAACACCTGCTTGATTTCACGCCTGATTTAACTTGGCCATTGTCGCTGTCAGTGTTGTCCATTGTCCATTGTCCTTGAGTTCTTTTCCCTTTTGTGTGCAGCATGTGTTTGCAATTTAGCAGTCAGCTAGGAAAATTCAACAACTTGGAACTTTTTTTTCCTTACAGCTCCTTTGCCAAACACTTGACGCTGAGTTAAGCACGGACGTTAGATTGTCGGCGACTGATAGGACCACACCCAGAGAACCCACAGAAAACAGAACAAAAAAAAAAAAAATAAAAAATAGAATTTGTTGGCCCCTGTAGCAATTTGTCTTTTGTTTGAAGTGAAATTTGTTGTTTGTCATGGCGAAATTTAATGCACCTAACTAACTAGTTTAACTGGCAAATGTCAAATGCCCGCGGGAAATTTAAGTTGTGGCTTAAATGAGGGGTGGGACAAAGTGGAACGACAGGCCATAATTAAGGCTGCTCAGCATTTGGTTTTGGCATTAGCAATAACTACAACTGGCTAATGAAAATTATACACTCACATCGAAACTGGAATACACTTGCAGAGGAATCTCTTAAAGAAGTACAGCCAAAGAAAATCAAAAACACAACTATTATATTTGAAATTGAAATTTGATATTGACAATTGCTTTTGTAATCAACTGTTCCAAGTGTTTATTTTTATTAATTATTTAAAGATTTGAATAGGTTTTTTTACATTTGAAAGCAATGGTTGCTTTGAAGACACCAAAATTTGGTTTTCAATTGCTTTTGGGTTGCTAATGCTTTAAGGAAAACCCCTGATAAATGTAATATTATAACAAATTCTTTAAGCTAATTATGAATTGTTAAATCTTAATAGCATTTTAGCGGTTATGTTTTTAAATATCACTTTAACTATAGCTAACTATATCATAACACATCAAATGAACTTGTTTTTATTTCCAAGTTTAAGCTCAATGACGCAGTTATAATGCCCGACACAAAAGGCGTTAACAACTACAACGTCAACAACTGTGAGTGCCAATGGCATAAGCCATGCCAAAGCTAAAGACATGGTAATTAGTGAGACTATACATGCTCACACATACACTCCCAAGCACACACACACACACACACTCACACATATACATTGCCACACGCGAGTACAATTTATGCATTTGCTGAAGCCGCAGAGGCCGCAGAACGCATGTGGCTGGCAGAGCGCCTATTGCTAGGCTATGCTTTATTTTAAATGCTTTTAATTGTTGTGTCAACACACACACGCACACACGCACAGCTGCAGGCATAGTGTAGCTCTTCTCTTACATATGCCAGGGAGCCTGTCAAACCGCAGCGCGCCTAAATGCATGCTTTAAAACTTGTTTGCCTGCAAAGCTAATGAGCTTTGCCATTACACAACAACAAGCCACCCCTTTTGCCCCTTCCTGCCTCTCTCGATCACTCTATCTTCAGTGTGTGTATGGATGTGTGTGTGTGTGTGCACTTTGTTTGCGGTTGTGTCATTAACAGCAGGCGCCACAGCTCTCGGCCTGCAAAAGTTATTAGCAACAACTAAACATAAGTAAGTGATATTTGCCTGGAGCATACAACTTGGTTAGGTTGCGGGTGTGGATGCGGATGCGGGTTACAGTGCGGATGGGTGATCAAGGGGGCATCAAGTTACATGCCAGTCCAAATATTAACTCATTTCGGTTTAAGTGCGTGCTGTGGCACAAATTACTGGAAAAACTTTCGATGCTTAAGCATTTGATTATATGTTAGGTGTGTGTGGTTGTTGCTTATTTGGTTGTTTGTTTACGCAGAGTTGTAGAGTTGTTGTATAAGAAAATTAATTAAATTAAAATTGATTGGACCACATTTGGCACAGGCACCAATGTTGGGCGCCATTAGAGGTATAGAGACATAGACAAATGACATCAAGTCTGTGTTTATTAAATTAATTTGTTGCATTACTTGCAAAAACTATTCAAAAAGAACTTGCAAACAGATAAGTATTAACTATCAATGACACTGATTGAAAATACTTATCACTACATTGGCAATAGACTATATACTCAGACTTTACTTTCTCTTATTACTTATAATGTTACTTAATAAAAATAAATTTTTTCATTTTGATTATAATCTCAACTTCAAATAAAGCTTACAAAAACTTTTATGGCTTTATTCTTTCAGAATTTTGTAAGCTTTTCAGAAACTAATTTAATTAAAAACAAATACGAAACACTTTATTGCTAAATTTATGTTAATTATTTCACATTTTACGCCAGATTGCCTTAAAATTAGTTTATTGTACATTACGTTTTTAGACCCAGTACTTTAAAAAGTACAAATGGGTCTATTACTTTGTGCAAATGTGCGTAACAGGCAGAAGTAGGCGTGGCAGACCCCATAAAGTATATATATTCTTGATCAGCATCAACAGCCGAGTTGATATAGCCATGTCCGTCTGTCCGTCTGTCCGTCTGTCTGTCTGTCTGTCTGTCTGTCCCTTTTTTGAGTAACTAGATCTCAGAGACTATAAGAGCTAGAGACACCAAATTTGGCATGTATGTACATCTATATCTTGCATTGAACGAGTTTGTTTTAGATTTTTTCCACGCCCCCCTCCGCCCCCGGAAATCGAAATACAAAATTTCAAAGGCGAATTACAAGAGCACCTTTAATGCTGGCGCCTTGACTTTGAGTATGTATAATACAAACTATGGTCTGAACCTATCCTGCAAATTTCATCCAAATCGGATGATAAACGCGGAAGTTATTTAACTCACAATGTTACGGGCAAAATTAACTGATATCTTCGTAGTGGCGCCATCTATGGAAATTTTTTGAAACTGAAACAATCTGTAGTGATCGCTTTGCACTCAAAAAGTACTGGGTCTCCTACTGTCGAGCTTGCTCCACCGTAGCTTAATGCATTTTTTTATAATGGAATTATAATATCAAAAAATTCGAATAAAAAATAAACAATAACAAAAATATGCAGATTCCATCTATTTGTCTTTAATATCTTAACGCTTTGCTGCCCGCGAACATTATAATAATAATATTGGTTATTATTTTGTATGTATTATATTATATTTTTTTCTAAGTATTTATTTTTTTCCTCATTGATTTCGCTTTAGTTATATTTCATGTTAATTAATTTTGTAATTAAATATGCATTTATGAGCTGGCGCGAATATTCATAACTCATCAAGCGAATACTATCTATTTGTGAAATATACTATTTATTTGTGGGCCTATAAGAGTATGCAAATATGAATGTATGCAAGTTTGTATGTATGGGAGGAACAAGTATTTATGGCATTTTCAATATATGTATGTATTTTATCAGAGCTTTCATTTATGTATTATTTGCATAAATTTTTGGCCGGCGGGCATGTTGACACATGTTTGAAATGTAAATAAATAATGCAAGACAGACAAAAGTACATATAGATTTCGAATAAATATTAATGGCGCAAATGATTTTCATGTAATTAAACAAATAGCTAATTATTTTTGATTTTTAATTAAAATGCAATAGCCGCAAGCAATGTGAATGTGAAATCCATTAAAGAACACACACACATCATTTTCGATTGCTATCAAACATTTAAGTGGCATTAAAACCACGAAAAACTAAAACTATTGTTTCACACAAATACGTATACTTAATGTGAATAGCACAGAGCACAGGCAAAATTAAATAATAATAAAATTATTTCACTATGAATATTATTATGGGAAATCACTTCCGTTCTCAGAACCAACAATTGTAGAAAATAAGTGGAGTTTGATTTATAACAATGGGATTGCCAACTAACAGATACCCTCTTTTTTTTTAATAAACTTAAAAGTTATTTAAATTCCACAATGAAATCCCCCTTAACATTTTCCTCCAAAGTATAAAATGCATTTCAGTCTTGATTAAACGAGCAAGTCATCAATTTTATATGGTGTTTGTTCAATTTGCATTGCTGTCGAAAATGATTTTGTTGTCATTTTCATTTTCATGGTGAGCGCATGATTATTATTATAATTTCTTGTTGATTTGTTTTAATGAAAATGCATAAATAAATGCCAAATTACATTAAATGCATTTGCTGTTTTGTGTTTCTGTGTTGCTAATGCTTAACTATAATTTCCGCTTGTATGAACTTTGTCTATATAATTATGAAATTTCAATGCTCACCCATTTGGCAACAATAGAGAAAAATGCTCTCTATAAGTTAATTAACAATTGTTCTAACGCTGTGCATTCAAAGCGTATTAAATGGGTTTGAGTAATAAAATTATATTTTATTTAAAGTTCTAGAACGAAAAGTTAAAGTGAATAGCTTTATGAAATTTAAAAAACACTGTTACAAGAGGATTAGCTTAAATATGTTTTTCATAAATTGTAAATGATTTTAAAACATATTTTACCGAGCTTTAGCTTTTGTCAGGCGTGCACTAATTTGAGCTTTAGTTGAGTGCACAACTTGAAACCAGTTTGTCCATTAATCAGATGCCTAAGGGACGCACCTAGCAAATATTTAATCTAGCTGAAAACCTTGGCCAATCTCTCCTCTTTCCCTATCCTGTTGATTTTGGCGAGAGAAATATAAAATTTGAGTAATTGTTCAGGGTTATGTTGTGGCACATCATAAATCATTTTGCATAGTTTTAGGCGCGCACATAAAACCCTATTAAAATGTAAAATTAAACCAAACTCAAGCGAAGCCCAAGCCGTAGCGAAATAAAAAGGCGCAACGAGCTAACAATATTTATTAAAAATTTGTTCGAGTTGACAGTAGAAACAAAAAAAAAAAAAAAAACAAATAGAGGAAGCTTGGCCAGCTCAGGTGCAGGTGCACTAGCTGTTTTCTCCTTCTGTTTCCTCACCTCTATGTATGATAAAATAGCAACAATCACCGTTAGTGTCACATGCCATCATCAATCATCGACACGAAGGACGACAGCGTCCAAGTTATGTCCTTACAGCCGGACAGGGAACAGGACCAAGAAAACAGGCGACCGTCGACCGTCGACAGTCGACAGGCATCAGGCGTCAGGCGTCTTTGTTTGGCCAAGACGCTCGTTGAGCCTGTTACCAGTTTAAAGCGCTTTTAAGTAGTTAGCTCGAATTGGTAAGGACTGAGTAAACTTGGTCTATTGTTTTTCAGGTCCTGTTGTTTGTTTGTTTCTGATGCCTTGTCATTGTCAGCTGTTGTTTGTCGAGGACATGTACTAATATTTTCATGTTCGGCTTGTCAAGCTTAAGGATTTTGGGGTTGTGGCAATTGTGTAACTGTTTCTTTATGCTGCAGCTCAAGTTGTAAGTCCTACTCACTGCCAGGTGCTAATGAAGTGTGCAGACAATACCCAATGTGTGAGAAGTCTAGTTGAAATCCCTAAAAGCTTTCCAACTTTCTTTTCGCCCACTCAAATGTCATCATTTATCACAAAATAATTAAAGATCCTTTCCCCCTTTAAAAAATAAAGGAAAAGAGGTTGCATTGAAAAAGCGCAGCTAAAGTTCAGTATGGAATGAGGTTTTGGAAACTTTGTTTCAGGTGCGCTTCAAAGTCGTTCTAAAGTCGCAAAAATGTTTACTGATATGTGTTGTGTGTGTCTGTGAGTGTGTGCCAGAAACAGTTGAGAGACTCCGGAGACTTCGTAGACTGCGACGACAAAACACTTGGTAATAACTGCCACAAAGTTTTTTGTTGTGATGTTGTTGCTCCTTGAAACTGTTAACTTCAAAAAATATAATTTATGGCCCCCATAGCCGCGGGTTCAACGCGCAGCGTCGATAAGGTAAAAGATACTTTTTAGGGCCTGCTTGTAGCACACACACACACCCACACACACAAATACAGAGTGAGAGAGAGACACATTCGTAAGATACTTTTTAAGGTTGTGTGCGAAACACTTATGGCCAAAAAGTTTTTCGTTTGCTGTCTAACAAACATTGTTGCATAGTTTTTGAAGGCCACATTGCACTGCCGTTTGTGGGCGGGAGTACAGGTGGGATTTCAGTACGCTAGGACGCTAATAGAAATAGGAAATGTTTACAAAGTATTTTCATAACTTCCGCCACTGACACCTGACACTGTAAGAGAGAGAGAGACAGCAGAGTATCCTGTATGTGTGCGTGGCTATAAATAAGGCAACACAAATATTTCAAGACGCGACTGTAGGTAACTGGCATTCTGACACTCTGGGCTCTAAATAATTTGCACACACGCACACACCCTTCTGTAAACCCCTTTCGCTTCTGGTTCTTCAAAAAATGAGGCAAGAGATGCAGAATAGAACAGGACAAGACAGGACAGGATAGAACAGGATTGCGACGTTGTCGCTCTGTTTTTGTGTCTGGAATGCGCCGACGACTCTGCTGCCAGGATAAATATGAAAAACATGCAAAGTTTGCGTCTGTCTCAGCAGCATTTCTTATGCCTCCCTGCTTATTTCGTATTTTCATTCCTCGTGCTTTTTTTCCACCTTGCCAGAAATTCCTTAAGGTGCAACATTGCAGGTGAGGCAATACACCACCTCCTGCCCTCCTCCTTCTGCCTAACGCTGTTTGGCGCTGCGTTTTTTGCATAACAAAGTGCAAACTCATTTTGTTGGTGCAAGCGCGTGGGCGTGGCAGATATGTTGCCTTTTTTTACTAGTTGCTTGCATGAAATTTAATGGCTTCCACTTTGTTGTCGTCTGCCACGCCCACCATGCAACAAACACGCAGCACGCAGCGAAGGGGGCTGGCTATGCAAAACATTTCGTGCTGTTTTGGCATGTGAATTATGTATCAGCAGCTTTTTGCTTCCCTCTTGTTGTTGTTGTTGTTGCTGTTTGTTATTGTAGACGCAACGACACAACAACAACAAACGGTTCCTTTTGCTGTAGTAATTCTTCTATTTTTATTTTTTTACTTAATTTAACGGAAGCATGAAAAATTGTTCAGCTTGTAAAAGAAATGAACGGAGCCAAATCAGACAATGTTGCAACATTCGTTGCATGCTGCTACTTAGCACTCCTTTAAAAAAAACAGAACACCAAAGTGTACAAGACTTGCAAACACGCTGTTAGTCGAATATGGGAATGCACTTAATGTTAATGCATTCTATGATTTGACAAATTTTACTGTATTCTACTTACTTATGATAGAACAGATTTTTTTTAATAATGGTTAATATTTATTTTCATAGAGTAAGGTTTTTCCTTAAATATTTTTTGATTGCATTTTGAATACTTTCAGCCTATAGTTAGAGCTATTATAGGATAAGGTTAATTTATAATCTCATTTTAATTGATATACAAAGCATTTTTAATTTAATTTAGATTTTTGATAAAATGTAATAAATATATAACTAAACAAAAACATATTTAGCATTTAAATAATAGTTATGTTTCTTTGATAACGTTAATATTCGAGTCAAAAATTTTTCTATATCAAGGCGTCTATTAACTGAACAACTCTTATTTAAGTTATTCTGTTTCTTCATAAAAAGTAAACAATTTGTAGCATTTGCTAATTAATTTGAATTTTGTTTTACTTGACGAACACTTTCACTTGGCTGACAACTTACAGAGAAGTTTTTTCTATTATTTATGAAAAGTACAATGTCTTCAGAGATTGCTTATTAATTTATAGTTAGTCTTCCTTGATTTATGCCAATAATTTCAATATAAGATTTATAGTTCTGCTTCTTTGACTTAAGCCAACAAATGCATCGATAAATACAGTTAAAAATCAATTAAGAAATCTCCCCCTGCCAAGGCGTCTATTAAGTGATTTGACCAACACTTTCACAGGACACACAACTCAAAAAATGCTGTGAAATTGATGAGCCCTGGCCAGGTTAAAAGGCGTTAGCACATTTAACACCTCGTCCATATGATTTATGACCATAACGCGTCGTCGGATTCTTTTTAAAGCTCCTTTCTTTTTTGTTCTTAACTCAAAATGTGAGTTGAGGTGGAAATTGTATGTAGAAAGCGCTGAATTCCAATTGCCAGCTCAAAATATTTGAGAGGCGGCGACATTTTTGGCAAATTTATGTATTTGTCAGGCATGTGACAAAAAGAAAACATAAAGAAAATGGGAAAATGTGAGGAAAAATGGTGAAGGAAAAGTGAGTGTACGTAGACAAAACAACAGCAAAACTTTTTCAGCCGCAACATTGTTTTTGTCAGTGTGTGTGTGTGTGTGTGTGTGTGTGTGCATGGAGTGTATGTGGGAGATGTGTGTGTGTGTGTGTGTTCTATGTAAGTGTATGTTGCTATTTGAGCAGTAAACGTTGTTGTTGTGCCCTGTGTTATTGTTGCTGTCTTTCTGCATATGATTTATTGCATGGAAATGTATGTGCTGTGCCAGGACATGGACTCTTGGTCCTTGTGCCGCATTTTGTTGCAACAAAACGCAAATTTGTCTATTTCGTCAAAAGTGCGACAGGCGTTTTTGGAGCCTGTGAGCCTGGACGTCGTCTGTTGTTGACATTTGCCAGCCAAAACCACCGCAGGGTTAGCATTCCTCTCTCTCTCTCTCTCTTTTACCTCTGTCCCTCTCGCTTTCTCTTTTTGGAAAAGTTGCAACCAAAGACAAATCACACGCTTTTACATCGGGGCAAATTGTCAGTGCTGACAAAAAACTATGCACAAGCGCCATAAATTATGCTCTGGAATTTTTTCCTCTATTTTTTTTCCTTTTTTTTTTGGTGTTTGCGTGTGCAACATTTGCATAGTTTGCCGTCGCATAGTTTACTGGACAATAACAACATCGACGACCACGACCACGACCACGCCCACACCATCCATGGATGATGCCCACAAGGTCATTGCTCAAGGGCAGTTCGTTCGCATAATATTAGAGCAAACTTGATTTTTAATTTTTAGCGGCGCCAAAGAAAAAATGTAAAAGCTAAGAAAACTGCTTTGTAAGTCCCTGCAGGGACTAACCCTTTTCCCAAAACCCTTCCGTTGGGAGGGATAAAAAGGGTTCCATGTGCAAAGTTTGGTTTGGCGCAAAATCAACAACACAACGCAACAAAACACAAAACAACACAACACAGCATTACACAGAAAAAGTGCTGTTGTTGTTGACTGTTACATTATAAACAAATATATACATATGTGTATATGTTTGTAGACTTATAAATATTTGCTGTGCTGCTGTTGTTGTTGTATGAGATACATTGCTTTTAGTTGCTGTCCCCCTTTTGAGCCGCCTCTGTGTTTGTTTGTGCCTTAGTGCGCACAAAAAGTAAATTATTTATCTACAAGTATGTATAACAGCCAGAGAGGAAATTGGAAGTGCTCTGCACTTGGCAAGTGGGGGTATAAATGTTAAGACAAACACAAGACAGACACACACTCACACACACACTCGCATTGGAAAAGTACACAAGCCAACACACGACGCGGCTTTCAATTAGAGCAAGCGAAACGCGCAAAATTAAAAACACGCAGCAGTGCAAGACAAACATTCCGGCTTCATCCTTCCGGATGTGGAGCCAGCGAGTTGAAGATATTGCCTCAAGAGCTGAAGCTATAGTCAGAGCATGGTTTATTCTTCTTTTTTTTTGAAAGGACTCAGGCCTTTAATGAGAAACTCAAATAGAAACTTGCAATGCAGCTTGTTGAGCAAAGGATTGCTTTTAATTTTTTGAATGGGTTTAAAAAAGTGTTCGACAGCTTTACTAGAGATAACTAGCGAGAACCATAAAGAATGAGAGAACGATATAAAGAATGTGATCATGGTGGAATATAGAAACTTTTTAAAATTTATGGATCTTTCAATTTAAAATATATATTTAATTAAAACTACTTTGTTGTACTCGATATAAATGAATATAAATGTTTTAGTCTGCTGTTATCCAAATATCCCATTTCCTTAAAAACTTCTTCATTTCTCATTTTACTTTAAATATGAACTATGTTAACTAAATGTTTCATAAAAATTAATCTAACTCATTTTCTTTATTTTTAATAAATTTTATCCGCAGAATGTCCTATTTTAAAATATTTAAAATAGTATATATCATGTTTCCATACATATTCCCTTGGCAAAATTAGCTGAGAACATCTCTTTATTTCTTTAAATCTCAATTATCCCATTCGCAATTCTTTCATTTTACCTATTTCGTTAACCAAGAGAAAAAAAAATAGAGGAGAGCAAGAAAAGGAGAAGAATAAACCTAATTGTCTAACAATTGCTTAGCTTGGGCCATCAAACGACTAGCGAAGCGGTTTAAGTGTGTGCAATTACTAAGAAGATGCAGATACCTAGAGAAGATATCCAGTGCAGATCCTGGAGAGCTCCTACAGCGTGCCGAGCTGCAAACATTCAACTTGCGTTAACAAGCTGCATGGCGATTGTAGTTACAATTTGGGCCAGAACCCAGAACCCAGAAGACAAAAGCCGGCTGAGCGAGTTAGCTGAAAAAAACCACTAGGGCATTTTAAGAAGCAGATGCAGTTGTAGTTGTAACTGTTGTTGTAGTTGTATTTGTAACTGCAGCTTTAGCTGGAGCAATGTCGTGATATGGCCAAGTTTCCGGGGCTGTGTGCACTGCAGTTACATCTACGGCTACAAGTTTGGCGGGCTAAGATAAATACACTTGGACTCTGGCTGAAATTGAAGCGGCTAATGAAAAAAAGAAGGAAGTAAAATAAGACAAGAGTGGCAACAAAAATATGAAGCTTTGGTTAGCTCTCTGGCTGACTGGCTTGGCCCAGACCCAGACCGAGTCCCAGGCCCTTTTTCAATTTTCATTTTCGCAGCTAAACTGTGAAACAATTTTTAATTAACACTTTTAAGTTGGGCGCACGCTCAGCAAAAAAAAAAAAAATAAGAATGAAATAAAATACAAAAAAGAGAGAAACACAACAGCATATAGATACGATATAATGAAAAGAAAAGACGAAAAAGAAAATCTAAAATAAAGAATGGAAAAAAATGGCTCATTGTGTGTCTCAAGTTTTTTGGGTTGCTTGAGTTGGCTTTCTTTACTTTTGGTCCGGCGTTTGCCTTTGCGCTGTATTTTTTAATTAATTTGGCATTTATTGGGAAAAGGGTTTACCAACTTGCTACACACGCACACACGCACACTCACTTTTAGATATATATGTATGTGAAGTATATCTTTCATTAATTTAATGCACTGGTCTCAAGGGCAAAACAAGTGCTGGGTGGGGCAGTGACTTTTGAGACAAGAATCAGACAGCTGCGATAGCTAAAAGGGGCAGCAACTTGGCTGTTTGGTTGGCCATTTATCTTTTTTGCCCACGTCACAGTAATGCAATATTCATAAAATGCAATTAGTCATTGCATACTTTTAGGGGCCAATGCGCCTTATGAGCTCTAGTTGCATTTATTTACTGTGTGCGCTATTTCAAATGCCAACTGACTTTAATTACCCAACGCTGCAAAAAGCAGCAGCAGCAGAAGCAGCAACAATAACAACAATAAGAATAGCAGCAAAACATTTACAATTCTTTTAATTAAATTCCGCGAGTGCTCAAAAGTAGACTACGTTTTGGTGCGTCTCACTGTGTGTGTATGTGTGTGTGTGTGGGTAATTTGAAATTCCAACTTAATTTCAAGGTGTAACAGCACAGATAGAGAGCGCGAGAGCAAAGAAGGGATAAAGAGAGACAGAGAGGGAGAGAGAGATGGATAGAAGGATATTAGTGTGCGTATCCCGAACACACTTAAGCTTTTAAAAACCGCGCTAAATACCGTACAAAAGGTGAGAAGTAGAGGGGAATGAGGAAGAAGGAAGTGTGGCAACTTTGTCTTGCTCTTGAGAGCGAAAGTGCATGTGGTTCGTGCTCAAGTGGAACTTGAGCATTTATTAATTGCTATTTATTTTGTTGCACTCTTTTTGGGGCACAACTTAAATCTTATTTGCTTTAAGGTTTTATTATTGAATTTAATGTGGTTTAAAATATAAAATAATTTTTTATCTGAATTTGTTTTCCTTAAATTGGACAAAAACTTTATAGAAACTGATACCTTTTTAAAAGAGACTAAATAGTATGTATATTTTTCTTCTATTTCTTAATTACATTATCCTATTTCTAATCCTGTCATAGTCGATATCATTTCTTTTACATTGGTGCAATTCTTTCTGGTCTGGTCATATATTATGTCTCTTTTAATATGCATTTTAAATTTGCTTCTGCCACACTCCCAAAACTAATAGCCTTTCCTTAAGCGTTGCCGAGTTTCTTTTACATTAAGCGCAGGAATCGCAGGTAAATCGTCCTTTGATTTCATTGCTGGTTTGAGGCTGCCACTTAAGTTGCATTTGTAATTGCAATTCACTTCAGTTCGGTTCGGTTTGTTTCGGTTTGGTTTGGTTCAGTTTAGTTTATTTCGGTTCACTACAGTTGTCTGGCTGTCTGCAAAACAATTGCCAGCGCACCTAAAAGTATTCTACAATAGTGAGACAAATTGATGGCATGCTTCATTGCTGCCCCCCCCCCCCGTTCAGTCGTCAGTCGTCAGTCCTCAGTCCAGAGTCCTTAGTCCTCAGTCTCTGCTGCAACTGATGTCTGCAATTAATTATCGAAAGTGGGCGCGGTCGTCAAGTGGGCGAAAGTAAGTGAGTGCCTCCGGGCTTGGCTATCTGTTACGTGGGCGAGTTTTGGGGGCAATCAATGTAAAGAGCGGATATATATTTTGTTTTGGCTCGCCAAGAAGTGCAGTACAATTGAAGGCAGACTCAGACTGAGATGGAGAGAGAGCTTGGGTACGTGTCTGTTGTTGGTTTTTGTTGCAGGTGTAAATAATTGAAAGATAGTTGCTTTGTAATTAAATACACAAGACACAGACAAACAGGACAGAGAGTGTGGTTTAGCCGTGGTAGATTTGTTCATTAGGCAAGAGGACTTACTCTTTAGTTATTAGTTACTTCACTTCACTTCACTTCACTTACCTGCAAGAAACAGAGAGAGAGAGAGAAAAGTGTAAGAAATAGTTGGATAAAATGTTTTAATTAAATGGTTTCTTGGTTGAACGAAAGCAATGAAAATTCTTACAAATTTTATGACACTTCAATTAATCATCATTGGGAAAAATTGCTCATATTTTATGTCAGCCACAGCGACAAATATCAAATGGCAAGCGGAAAAGCCATAGCATACTTGAGGGCGTGTGTGTCGTGCCATGAATGCAAAAATGGGCGAAAGGAAAAAGCATATGAAATAAAACAAGTGGAACAATCAAACGAAGCCTGTGGCAAAGCAATAAAAAGAAGCGAGCGAAGCGGATAGGAAAACAAATTAAAACATTCCTACGCCGAGCACAGGAACAACAACAACAACGGCAATGAGAACAACTGGAGTACAATTGCAAGACGCGCACACATGCGACCTAGGGCCAGGAAATATATATACATACATTTATATATATGTTGCATATACACAAAAGGCGCCATAGCAATGGCAGAAGACAGTCCTTTGTGGGCGTGGCCACACACTGGGCTAAAGGAGAGAATGCATGGGCCCAAAACAAAGGCCAAACCGGAACTGAACCGCTGAATTGAGTCACTCGCTAGGCTCGTTGAACAAAATCAAAAGGACATTCATTTATAGAGTTGCCACCAAAAGGCACAAGGTGGGAAGGGCAAAGGAAGAGGAAGAGGAAGAGCAAGAGGTAAGGACAACTTCACTACAGTTGCAAATACATTTTTGTGCCATTTGTTTGCCTTGGAGCTACCGCTTCTGTTGCCTCTTCTGCTTCTGGGCGCAAATATGAAAGGCGCATACTTCCACACACACACACACAGATTGCAATGCAGACACAGGCAGGGAAAAAAAACTGTTGCATACCGCTTGGCGCACCGTTGCTCATTTTATGGCTGGCCAGGTTCCTGGACTGTTGCCTCCTTGCACAGTTCGCCTGGCTGCGCATTGTTTGAATGCCGGTGCAAAAAACAAAAAGAATGAACCGTGTAGTTGTTACTCTTCCCTCTCACAATTCCCCCCCGTCCCCATTGGGCTTGTCCTGCCAGCCTGCCTGCAAGTTGTGCAAATATTTGTTTAAAAACTTTACGTTGAAATGCATTTGCGGTTGAGTGCCAAGGGTTGTGATGCTCCTGATGCTGCCTGAGTGCCGAAAAAGGTAGAAAAGGCTACCAAAAAAAAAAAATTGTGTAAAATGCTAAAGTCGTTATACGAGCGGCAAGTCAATGCCAAAAATTGCTTTTGAGTGCTGCCTGTAGACGTGGCCAAATGTAAGTAAACAGTTATAAGTATCTAAAGTGCTGCCTACTTTTGGGCAGCGCCTATTTTACTACAAGACGCAGACAGTTTTCACAGAAAGGATGCAATAGCCATGGAAGTAAGATGTTTAGTTTTTTAGACAAAAGTCAATACATATGCACGGCAAACTTTGTAGCACTTCTTAATATTTGGTAAATTCTTAAAAATATTCTGTGGTAATATGGACTTCAGGAAGCGTTAAACATTCTTTTGTATTGTCTCCTAGACTCACCATAAATATTACAGGCTCCACAAATTTTGTCTCAGCAAGCTTTTTAAACTATTTGCAAATGAAACAAACCCAACAAGTTGAAAACTTTCGCCTTTTAGCATAAAATAAGCTGTAAGTAATCAAAATGTCCACTTATTCGACGCCCACACAAACATGGCCAGGCTTAGATTGATGGCTCAGGCTTAAAATGAGCAAAAGTATTGCCAACTTTTCAGGGGCGAAGATTCGCTTAAAAAATATTACGGGAGATCTAACAAAAACGCTGCCTACTTTACAGTGTCCCCGAAAAGTAATAAAAAAAAGGAAGGAAGAAAGAAAAAAAACTAAGAGGCTTGTTGATAATCCCAGGGCAAAACCCAATGTGTCCCGCCATGCATAATAAACTGAGCTTTACATCGTTAAGCTGTCACTCAAGACGCAGCCCCAAAGTTTGCAATGCAATGACAGTAACAGTAACTCGGCAACTTGGCAACTCTGCTAATATTTGCACGAAATTTAATGTATCAATTAAAAATTATGAAGTTTACTAATATGTAAGAGCACGTACCAGCCGCAGCCGCAGGAGAAGAGCCAGGACAAGAGAAAGGACATTGTAAGGATAGAAGAGAAGGAAAAGGACGCACACTTGGCATTAGCGCGCCACTTGGTATGCTATGCTTTTTTGTTATTGTATAATATAATGGCTCTGACTATGGCACTGGTCTTGGTCCTCGTCCTGGCCTCGGTCTCGGTCTCTGTGTGTTTACCAAAGGATATTGCTGTGCATATTGAAAAGCAACAGCGGGACGCAGGAAGCCTTTGGACGTAGCTTAACATTGGCGTGGTCAAGGCATACTTTCAGGGGCGCTACCCTTACACTTACAGCCTGTTGGCAATTATGCTGTTGTTGCTGTGAGTGTGAGTGAGTGTGGGTATGGAATTATCGTCAGTGGCAGGACTTGCATCTTAATGGAAATGGATTCAACGGCAATTAACATAAGCAAATATATACAACGGGTTCGCCTCTCACAGTCACTTTGCCATGTGTATGTGTGTGTGTATGCGTGTGTGTGTGTGTGTGTGTATCTACGTGCTAGGCGTTTGCGGTTCAAGGCAGATAACTGCCAGCCACATGAAGCATACGTGGTCCTGCTTCAGTAATGGCGTTATCATAAGGTGGGCGGGTTCTTTGTGGTTTCTCCTCCTGCCCATTCACTTACACACACTCGCACACACACACTCACCGTGTCGAAGAAAAATGGCTCTTTTAATTTAAATGCAAACACGTTTGGCTTGGCCTCTGGATTTATGTGATAATCGTTTAAGTGAAAATTTAATTGCATACTTTATGTATGGGGTTTTGTTGCCAAAGATCTGATCTGAGGCCGAGGCTGAGGTTGAGGCTGAAGCTTAGGCTTAGGGCGTCTCTTCTTCGTATACAATAAAGCAAAATTTATGTAATTTTTAAGTAAGCCTCGCAAATGGACGATTCTTGCTCACCGCTGTGTGTGTGTGTGTGCGTTTCTGGGCTTAATTGTAATGACAGCGCGCCTAAAAGTATGCAATAAATTAAAGTAAAGTCATTTAAAGGTGTGGCCGGGCACTTAAATAATGGCCACATGAGAGATATGCATATTGCTTTTTACCTATCTCTTCTCATTTCTCTTCTCTCTGTCTCTCTCTCTCTCGCTCTCTCTGTCTTTGATTTTCCCTGGCTTAAGTAGCATTTAAAGCTATGCAAATATTTCAAATTGTCTTAAGCTCGTATGCGCTAGGATATACAATATGTATGCAAAGGTTTCGTGCATTACAGGAATTATATGCAAATATCCTTGGGGTTCGGCATCCCAGTTTCCGTTTTATTAATATGTTTTATTAATATTTACTTAGGTCAGCAGCTCTCGGACCGGCAAATTGTGAGATGAAAGCTTTACTCTTACTCATATTTCTGTTAATAATGTGGCTCCCCTCCAACGGCAACGGCAACGGCAACGGCAACGTTCAACATTGTGTGTGTTTGTTTTAATGTAGCTCGTAATTGCTTGACCAAAGGATTTTTTAATTAAAAACATTGTAAGTCGCTGCCCTTTGCTGGACTTTGCTCCGGACCCGTCCCCGTCGCGCTTCCGCTGCATGTGCTAATAATTTTTGCGCTCACTGTTTGTTAAAATAATGAAATTTTTATTATTAAAATAAAAAAGTGGGCAACGCTCAACAAACGACGAACATGGCTAATATTTGCTTAGCATTGGGGCCGCATTACTTTGTAATGTTATCCATACGGCAAACAGTCGAACGAGTTAATGAGAATGCCCCTTTAAAATTAGTTTCTTAATCAGCATTGTGCTCTGGGCTGTAAATTGAATTTGAAAGCCTTTTTTTCGGCTGCTGCTTGCCACAATAAATTATTAATTATTTAATAACGTTTAAGTATGTCTAGCTATTGCTATACATAATATCAAATAATTATAATTAAAACCTTCTTAAAATGTCTGAGTTCTGCGTTTAGGAAAGTTTGATGTTTTAAGTATTATTAAAAGATTTATTTTGAAAGTATTCACAGCTAATAAAATTTAAGTTAGTGTAAGCAACAGACTTACAGCAAAGTTATTATAATGTCTAAACAGTAATTGATCTTTCTATTTAGTGGTTAAATAAATACTTTATTTACAACATTCGAAGAGAATTGTTTTAAACATTATTATTTTAATAAAGTGTTCTACAATATCTGACACCTTTTCAACACCCTCTGTACAAAACAAATAATTGCTACTTTTTAGACAATTACAGACAGATTAATACTCGTATATCGTTTTTTTTCAGGAAGTTTTGTTTGGTTTTGTTTTCGATTAGCTGCTGTCGACGCATTAAATTAATTTCCATATTGTTCACAGACTCAGGATCCTCTTGTTCTCTGTCTCCTATTGTTAGGCAATCAATTTGTTAAGCCCTTGATGGCCAATAATGTCTAGGACGTGAACACAGCTGCGCAATTGGGCCCAAATGGCTGGCCAATAAATTATGTGGCAATGCCAGCCCCTAGGCTTACCATACAGCAAAAAAAAAGGTGAACTTAACATAATTTTTGCAACTAATCCTGCGGCCAACTCAGCGCGCCGCATTAATATTTATATAAACAAATTTAATGGCGAAATAATGGAGCTGCAATGAATGGAGCCAGGCCCCAGGCTGCCCACGCCATGTGGGCGTGGCACGGTCAATTGTTGTGACAGAGAGCAGCCAACAGCAGCATACAGCAGACAAATGTCGCACAAATTAAAATCAAACGCTAAGCTGGGGCTTAATTTAATTATACAAAAATAAAATGTCAGTTACTCAATTAAATTTTAATACAATGCGCTTTTGACCCAAGAGGGGGTCCATTTCCATTTCCACTTCCACGTTCACTTCTCTGTCGATTTTCCATGAGCTCTGCAAAACTAACATTGCCAACCATTTGTGGCCAAGGGAAGAGAGCGGAAGGAGGAGAAGTACGCAGTAAAAATAAATTTTCATTTGCAATTTCAATCAGCGCTAATCCTTGGCAAGCGCATGCGGCCGCTGGCATTGTCGCATCCTTCGCTCTTGTCCTGCTGCGTGATTTTTGTAGCCTAACTGCAGGCGTTGGCAAAAGGAATGGGATTCGGATTCGGATTCGGATACGGATTCGGGGGCAGGGGCAGGGGTCAAACAAGGCTGGCTTAAAAGTGCAAACAAAATTAAGCACGTACGCTGTGGATCCGGGACACCGTAGACCGAGATTAAAGCTGTCCAACTGCGTGAGACACAATATATCCTTATCAAGGCTTGGTGCTCGGCCTCGGATTCATTCACATCCACATCCACGTCCACGTCCACTCTGGGCCTCTGTCTCTGCCAGAGCTCAGACAGTTGTTTGCGACAATAATTCTCAATTTAAAGTGGCCAACAGCAGCATAAGCAACAGAGGGACACTCACGCATACACACACACACACACAAATGAAAACATAACAAACGCTGCTTCTTTTTGGCTCTTGGACCAGTCTCTTCCCCACTCCTCCTACTCCTATCTGGTGCTGGTGCAACCTAATCCCTTGTCGATTAAGTAAATGCCTGCGACGTTTGTTTTGGACACGATGCTGTCGAGTCGAGGCACTCGAATGGACAGCTACAGTTCATTGGGATTAAAAGATTTTGTGTTAAAATTTTTCGTTATTTGTTGCACACTTTGCGGCGTCGTCTCTAATCGCCTGGGACGCAGTCAGTCACAGGCAAAAGAAAAAAACAAACAAACAACAACAGCAACAACTTTTGACAGTCATCAAGTTTCTCGCGCTAAAGTTGCCAAATGAAAATTGAAAGCAGCCTCTTAATGCCCCGCCCCCTCCAACTTCTATTACTCATCCGCAGGCGCCCAAATGTATACTATGTTAAATTTTATACACATTCGCATTTTACATTTTGAAACAGTCGCGTTTTGACAGCTGTCAGTTTCTGTGGCTGCCGTCTCATGAAATATTTATGGTATGCAAAAATGCGTAAAGCGGCAAATAATTTTAATTTTTCTATATATGTAAGTTGTTCCCCACAATATTTCCCAGAAAATTGCGATTTAAGTTAATTTTAAACGCAAAACAAAGCATAAAACTAAAGTTAACGGAAAAGTTACTTTCCATAATTTGTTGCAATATTAAACTATTTATGTTTCTAAATCAATTTAAGAAATGCATCAAATTCCTATAAATTACTTTTAATATAAAACGGAGATTTGTTGTATCAGAGTGTTTTCTGGAACATCTTCGCATTGCTTTGTGGGTCTTAAAATATTTAAGGATTTACAAATATATACACTGCATAACAGATTTTGCAGTGCCTTGAACTTAGAGTTGAGTGTGTTTTGTGCCTCCTACCGCTACTGGTAATTTAGACTCTGGTATTACTAATTTTTGGTAATTTCCTTAATGTCCTTTTTGGTATCTATGCTTCGTATACTATACAGTATACTGGCATAACAAGGAAGTGAGCCAAGCTGAAATAACAAGCTGAGCCCCAGGCGCTGATAGTTGCTTTACATGGCCGTTCCCAGTTGCTTGTTGTTCCACTTGTTCTTGTTGTTCTTCATGATAGAGTTGTTGTTGTTGCTGTTGTTGTTGCTGTTGCTGTTAGTGTAACCCTAAAAGTATGCTGTGCCTGGTTTGGCATGGCGTATGTTTGATAAAAGTTCAAACCCTGAACTTTGCGCATGTTTAAACAACGAATACGCAAAAATGCTGCTGGCTATTTTAGTTGCAGTCTCCTAACTTAACCCCCCCCCCCCTACCTTTCAATTTTCCCTTTTACTCCACCTCCTTGCCTGCCAACAGACACTCCTTCTACCCCTTTAAGTTACAGTTATCCCCTGTCCTTTGCCGCCATTGTTGTTTGGCAAAAGTTTGCAAGCGGCTCATGTATGTGACGTCTATGTATGTGTGTCGTGTGTGTATATGTGTATGTGTGTGTGTGCTTACGGTAAATGTTTCTGTACAGTTTTTGGGCACAGACACTGAGCCCCCCGAAAATTTAATCTCTTAAAAAGTGTCTAGGCTATGCCCAACGCATCCTTTTGCCATTGTTGTTGTTGTTGATACGGAAATATTGTTTGTGACGCACTTTTGGCACTAATGTCTGCCGACTTCCGTCTATAGTTTTTTAGTGTAGTTATTGCTGTTGTTGTTGCCTCAAGCTGCAGCAGTAGCAGAGGCAACAGCGCCTTAATGCTTTTTAGCAGCTTTTGCTTTTAGTGTGCCTGGCGGAGCTTTAGGCTATGGAACTTGATTACAGTTGATAGTTTTTGGACTCTTGTATTTTTTGGATTCCATTGTTCTTGTTGTTGTTGTGTTTTGTTGTTTTTTTTTGTTTCGGCCAAGTTGAAAGTCAAAAATGTTTCTAGAGTTTAAGAGTATAGTTGCTACTAAGATACTGAGATGGGAGTAAGCATAGAGTTTAATTGCATCTGAGCGTGGCATATTGAAGCTGTGGTTTAGGGATCTTTTGAGATGCAACATAGTTGAAAAGGGAATACTCTTAAAATAATTCACTTAGGCTACAGCTTGAATAGTTTTCTATATTCTTTATTCTACTATATTTAGACCTTTGCTTATATAAAAAGGCTCGCTTTCAAGTCTTCCTTTGATTTGTAGCACAGTTTTCTGTAGACACTGTTAAGGAATTACAACCAACTTCCCATCATTTGAATGCAATTTGTGAATTGTGCATTGCTCATACGACAGGATGGCGCTTTCTTTGTCTTTATGTTATAACTATATGCATATACACTTTTAATTTATATTGCACTTAGAACTTTGCACATAAATTTCACAGCTATTTTGCATTCGTTGGCGCCCAATAAATTTAGCTCACTATGTGTTTCTCTCTATTAATAATATCGTTTTGTTGGACAAATTTCGTCTCTTTGGGGGCCAGGGCAATGCTAATGACATGCCCAAACATTTCCGTAAGTCGTTATCACAAAAGCAAAGTCATTATTATAATGCCAAATATTCTCTTGAGAGCCAGGGAGAGAGTGAGATAAAGAGAAAAAGTTGAGAGTATGAGGGCGTACTAAGCACATCATCTATTTAAAAAGTTGACATAAATACAATTATAGATTTGAGCGCGGGCGCTGTGAAAATGAAGATGACAATAATAAAATTGAACAAAAATTGATGTCAACTTTCGGTGAGCTGGGCACAAAAAAAAAAAGCTGAGAAAAAGAGAAGACGAAAATAAAGCAAAACTTGAAGACGACGGCGACGTTGGCGACGACTACGAAACGGAAATGCCGCCATTAGAAAGAAAGAAAACTGCTGCGCCATTGAGAATTGAACTGCGGGCTTTCAACTTCGCCCACAGGGGGAAGTTTGGGAGACAGCTGGGCTGTGGCAGGAGTAGGGGTTAGAGTTAGGTGTGGGGCGTAAATGACAAACAAACAAGCGAAGTCCGCGTCTTTTGCCTCGTCCACAACCATCTGATCGTCTTCGTCACCGTCTCCGTCCTCGTCCTGGTCGTCGTCCTGGCGCAGATAAAAAGAATTGTCAAAGCGCCTTAAAAGTATGCAATGCCAGCAAAGTAAGCTGCAAAATCGACAAGTACAATGCTGACAGGCAATTGCTACAGTTGTTGTTGCCGCTGCTGCTGCCTCGGCTGCCTCGGCTGCCTCCGCTGTTATTGTAATAATAATATCGATTCGGCATTCTGACTGAAGGTATAAAAATGGGCATGGACAAGAAGTACGAGAGTACAACTGCCGAATGCTGCCTTGTCATCGCCGCCGCCGACCGTCGCCGGAATTCGTTAATAAAATTTTATTGAAATTGTAGACAAGCGGCGAAAAACCGACGACGACGTGCAAAACAAAAAAACCATCTAAGAATGAGAATGGGAATGAAACGGGCCAAAGGCAAAGGAGAAGCCAAAATCGAAGCAGCGGCCAGAAAAGAAAAGCAATTGTCATCATTGGCACGTAAACGTGGCAAATGCAGACGGCACAGAGAGGAAGCAGGCGACCGGAAAAAGGCTGGCCCTTAAAGTTGAAGTGTTTTGCTGTACGATAAAAATCTAAAGCAGCCTTCAAGGCGTACCCACAAATAACAACAGCGACTACACAAAAAAATAACGGAAAAAAAGAAAAGAAAGGGTTTCCACATAGTTAGGGAGCTTTAAAAGCATGCGAAATACCTGCGGGAGCAGTTGCCACAAAATATGCAGCACTATTAACTTAAAAGCAATGCCACAAAAGCCAAGCCAAGCCAACTCGGCTGACAGTGCCGCCTAAAGGTATGCAACAGCAGCAGCCCCAGAAGAAGTAGCAGCAACCGAACAAACAACTAAACAAAACTTGACAAGCAGCGCAGAGACAACGCCGCAAAACTTTAGTCCCTATACCAAGAACAGAACGAAAACAAAAAATATAACACAAAACCTAAAATTGACAACATTTTTTGGGGTGGCATGTTGAACAGAAGTGAAATCGGGACTAAAAGGACACAATTTCAAATATAAATAAAATGTTTATCCTTACTACGGAAATGATATCGAAGATGTTCTCTTTTAGTTAAAGTTATTTGCTAAGAATTTATTTGATGTTCGACTCGAAGATGGATTGATATGTTGCCTGATGTTTTGTTTAGAATTACTGAAAATACTCGAATAATTTTGTTGTCAATTTAAACTTAATTAATACAAGTTATTTTGCGTTTAATTTCCAATTAATAATTTATCTTTTCTCAGTTTCCTTTTTGAAATGTGATCCATATACATAATATACAGAGAAAACTAATTTAGTTGAACAACATTTTCTTGATATTATTTCTTTATTTCTTAGCTTACTTTCACTTTTTACATTACTTTTCTTTGATGTCCAAAAATATTCAATTAATCTCCCCTAGTCAAATTTTGTGAGTTGCACAGCCCAGAGAATACTTCTCTTTATTTTGCAGACAGGTTTAAGAGTTTCATTTTTTGTTTTGTTTTTTGGCAAGCGGCGTCAAATCACGTCAGCATTCAATTTCTGGCCAGTTCGTGTACCTCATTAAAGTTTATGCTCAGACATTGCCTGCATTCGTGTCCGCATCCGCATCCACAGCTGAAGTGAAGTTTGCTCATCATTTGGTCTCGCAACTTCTTCAGTTGTTGGTGCAGCAGTTGCAGTTGCAGTTGCTGGAGGCACGGTGGAACGTGCCCATACATTGATGATGCGGCCGCCATTTGCAGTGCGCGCGGCTCGATTCAATAAGGTTTGGGTTTATGCAAACAGACGTGCATTAAATTAAGTAGCCGCCGCATTGAACGCCACTTGCAGTTTGCAGCTTCAAGCACGTAGACAAAACGACCATGAGCTGAGATGAGCAAAAAGAGAAAATAACCAAAAAAATGCAAAAGACAATGGACGAAGAAGAAGCAGTAGCAGCAGCAGCAGCTGGTAAAACGGAACAGTCGACAATGTTGTCAAAGGAAGAACTTGGCCAGGCATGAGGGTTACCTTTAGGTGGAAACTGCTCGGATTGGCTGTGCCAATGTTTGGCCTTAAGCAAGTCTATTAACATTGTTTATAACGTGCTGTTTGGCAAAGTTGGAGATGAAAAGACAAGTCGAGATAGGGGGGGCAACAACTAGAGGCAACAACCAGATGCAACCCATTTTTATATTGCACACATTTTTTGGGTTGCCGCACGCGACATGGCCATGTCATTTTTAATGATGCACGCAGCGCAGCGCGTTTCCTACACAAAAAGCCGGAAGTTTTGCGCTTTTAGCTGCTATGAGTTTTTTATGAGCCGCGTCCAAGACAAACTTCAACAGCAGCCATTACGATGTGCTTTTTATGTGCCTAGGAAATGTGAGATTTTTACTTCGCGCAAAGACAAATTTGCCATCACATTTTTTTTGTGTCCTTTCGCTTTTTCCTCTTTCTCGTTCTCGTTGCCGTTGTCGTTGTCGTACTTCATGGCAAGTTTTTAATAAGCAACTTGGCGACTTGGCTTAAATTTCCGGTGACTAAACCAAAAAATGTATGTTCAGTTTGCGCCGCAAAGTATGCAATGAAGCGCTGAGAGCGTCACTGGTTCAGTTTTGGCTTAAACGAAACGTGATGTCAATAGCAAACAGTTGGGCAAAGGTATCGCCACCTAAAAGTATACTCTGCTTATTTATATACCAATACACCCTCACACCCAGACACACACACACGCCAAAGAGTGTGCACACTCTCTGTGTGTGTGTGTGCGTTGGTTTGATTGCGTTTTGCCAGCGTCGTGCCAATTTCACTGTCAAGATATTGAAGCAAGAAAATTAGTTTACCGAAAAAGTGGCTTTGGGCAAGGTGCTCTAGGTAAAAGGGGGATTGAGTGAGTGTAGAGTGCAGGGTGGGAAGTGTGGGAAGTGTGGCAGGATACCCGACAGAGACTCCTGTCTGCAGGCAATACCAGAAAATTGTATGTGGCAGGCACTGTTTGGATTTGCGCCGCTGGAGCAAAATTGAAATTGATGGCAGGCTGAGAGAGAATCTCAACGCTGCCAAATCAATATTGAGAGGGGGTTTCACACACACAAGGTATATGTAGGTGGAATGGGGAAGGAGAGTCCGTTGTAGATTGGCCCCTGTGCATGTGTCTAATATGCTAAACATCACTGATTTAGTGATGGTAATGGTGATTTCGGTGGTTGCTTCGCTTTTGGCCCGAAGCCCAATACCACAAGATTTATGTTCTCTGTCGCGTCGGCTGTAGCATATGCCAAGGCGCCACCAAATGTGTTAAGCAGCTACAAATGAGTTGCGAAAATGCAAGTAACCTAAACAAACCGTTTGATTTAAAACGAGGCCTTGATCTGTAGTTTCGGCAATTCAATAGTAAGAATTAAATGTACAAGACAATAGATAAATACTAGTATGTGAAATATAATTAAATATAAAACACGATGGCTTGTTCTAGAGTTTTGAAAATTTAATAAGGGAAAAATATATATTTTAAACAATAAATCAATAATATAAATAAAATGCGAATGGCTTTAAAAATCATATTTCCTCTTTACATTGCGTCTTAAATAGTTCACATTTGTATGTAGAAAATTATTTAAGTTGTTCTTAAATTTCTTAATAATCATATTCCTTAAAATATCATAAGAATACCTTCTTTTTACCAAAAGACAACACCTGAAATGTATGCAATGAAAAATGTTGTCACGCTTCGCTCATTGAGTTATACAAACACACACAGTCACACACACAGTAGCGGAAACACACAAATAGAAGTAACACATGTCATAAAAGACAAACGAAATGCTGCAACAGAGCGATCATCAAAGACATTCCCCAGCTGCCAAAACGCGCATTTAAATTTCAAATTAATTTCCCATCATCATGTGTAAAAAAACAAATCTGCAAGCTGACAACACAGAGCGAAAGAGAAAGAGAGAGAGAGAGCGAAGAACAATAAAAGAAGCAGCTGAATCGGAGTTAAAGAAGTGAAAAATGCCAATGCCATTGGATGGCGCTACGTAAATACGATTTGAAGTCTGTCCAGAAATGATATGCGCACCGCCAACCGTGTTTTCATAGTCATTTTTACCAAGCTGAGTCAATTCTGAAAAGAGCAGCGCCAACGCCGTAAAATATGCAAAAGAAACAATTTTTTGCACGCGCTTTCGGGTTTTGTCGTTGAATACTTTGCCCAGCATTAAAGCTAAAAGGGTATGATTGAAATGAAGCAGGTTACAGCAAGCAACTCTGCAGCATCAACATTAAACTAATTAATTCCTCTTCTATCTTTTTGAATACATCAATTTGTAAGACATTAACTACTGAATCCAATAGACTTGCCTTAAAAGTTTTTTTGACAGACTGCAGGGTATCACATAGTCAGTCATTGACTAACATATACTTATTTATTTTTTCCATTGTTTTTGTTGCGGCTCATGGCTGAATTGGCGCAACATATGCCAAGCGCCGAGTGTTATGCTACAGTTTTTGCTTTCGTTGCCTTCTTGTTCTTCTTGCTGTTGTTGTTGTTGTTATTTTCCAGCTCGCATCAATTATGCTTTTATTTATACAACAATTTCGTCGCTGCTGGCCGACACGCTGGCGGAGTGTTCAATTTTCGTCAGGCAAACCGACAGACAGACAGACAGACAGACGAGTCAAACGACGCATCGCTTAATGTGACTTGACAAAAATGGCGTCCAATATGGCGCAAGTGGTTGGCAGTGGGGGGGGGGGGGGTTGGAGGATGCAGTGGAGGTTGAGGAGATGCCTGTCAGCCTGACTGCCTTTACGCTTGAGCGGCGCTCACATCTCGCCAAGCACTCGCACCTTGGCAAGCCCAAGATGACGGCCAGAAGACGCCCGGACTCAGCTTTTCTATTTTAATTCACACGCCATTGTGTTTTTGTTGTTATCGTTGTTGTTGTTGCTTCTGTTGCTGCTGCTGCTGCTCAGCGCCTAAAAGTAGACGTAGTTGAATTTCTAATGTGCAGCAGCTGCGAACAATGGAAAAACAGGAGAAAACTCGCATCGTCGGTGGCTGTTGGCTGCCTGATTGTGTTTTTGGCGCTGTCGTTCTTGTTATCGTTATTGTTCTTATTGTTGTTGTTGTTGTTGTTAGTTGTGTACGTGTGTATGAGTATGGAATGTGTTGTGTTATGTTATTTTTTTCCATCGTCTTCTTCTTCTGAACGCCCTCGAAACCATACTTATGTGCGCGTTTAAGCAATTTTTAAATCATTCAACACAAAACAAGCAATGCTTTATATTGCAATCGCATTTTAAAGAACTTTCATTTGTTAGAGAAATGTTTAAAGGAGTCTATTTGAGGGAAATCTTTGATGTTGATGATATTTTATTTATAAATTTTACTACTAAACCAATTTTATTACCAGCATTTAACAGACTGTCTTCGCATTATTGCCATGTGAATTGATGTTAAGTTTTAAAGAACTTTCATTCTCTAGTGGATTGCTTAAAAGAGACTAACTATTTAAGAATGTGTGTTAAAAATTTAAATTTAGTTTTTGATATTTTATTTATATATTTTATTACTAAAATGATTTTACTTCAAGCTGCTTTTGCATAATTGGAGGCTGAATTGATATTAAGTTTAGTTTAATCCCAATAAAAGTGAACATGACTTTTTTCTTTCTTTTTAAACACATGACACAAATATTTTCAATACCACAAAAAAATACAAAAATTCTATGGGAAATTGAATTTTATTTAAGAGTTTACGTCTGTCTGATTGACACAAATAATGTTCTTTGAACACTAAAAATTTTCAAACATGCAACGTTACATACGAAAAAGAAATCTGATATGAGGGCTGCATATAATATGTGAATGTCTCTTTTTTTTTTGGATAACATTTCGTTTATGTTTGCCCAAGTTTGCTCTCATCTAAACTTGAGAAGTACTTGTGAATGAAAGCCTAATTAAGCTTTTTCCCTCGGCAACGCTCGTCGGCATAATCTGAGCAGAGTTTTGCATTACTTTTGATGATGTCCTTTGAAGCATGGTCGCATTTCGCTCGCAGTTTGCTGCCTGCCACCTTTGAGTAATTTAACTGAATGTCAAGTATGTTTTATTTTTGATCCCAAAGCAAACAGTTTTGCAGTTGACTCTCGACCAGAGCCAAGCTAAGCTGAGGCTGGCCTATGCAAATTTTTTAAGCCAAAGTCAACCCATTTTCAACTGGACCCTGTTCGCATTTACTTTGCAACATAAACACAATTTTCAACTGCGTGCTCTGACCAAAAAAAGTATAACAAACAAAGTGAAAATGAATGAGAGTCGGAAAGAGAGAGAGAAAGAGAAAGAAATGCTAATTGCCTAATTTATTCTGCGATGCTTGAAGTCGAATATGCGGGCAATTCGTTCTAAGTTTTTCTGTGTCACTTTGGCTGTAATTTAAAATATTTATTTATGTATTTGCTAGCATAGAATCCCATTCCATGTTTTTCTAACTTGTTTGGATTGCTTTGCAGCTGCTGTTGGCCATTTTTGCTCGTTGCTGGGCGCTTTTGCGCTTCGCCAATCAAAAGCATTTAGAGAGCAGCTTTAATGCATGCGCGCGCTTTCATTAACAAGCAAACACGCCCACTGCCCACAACGCCCACTCTTCTAAGCCGCACTTACACATTACACACACACACATACAACACACACACCTCGGGGGCGAAAAAAATCGCGTCAGCGGCTTATGCAAATGTGTGGAAAAAAGCGAATGTTGTGTTGAGTGAATACGAAATTATTGTTTACAACTGTAAACTTTTTAATACCCTAGGCTAAGTCATAGGTTCAGTTGGCTAGTCAGGCCATTTGTCCATTTGATGAAAGAGAAAGCAATAATAATTATTTCTGTCTATTTTATTTCATCTAGTGCTAAAATTTCTCTAATACATTGAAATCTCTGTAATACATTATAAATAAATTGAATTTCATTTACGTATAGTTCGAAAGTGAATAGTTTCAGTTTGACAAAATTAGATACTTTGCTTATCTACGAATTAGTTTCAAATCATATTTGCAGAGTTTTCAATATCAAAAGTTTTTAGATGGTGCAACGAAATTTAATTGTTCTTTGGCTTTCTAATTGAAGTGGGCAAGTTTTATACACATTTGTTAAACCTTTATTTTAGAAAATAGTCTTATGTATTAGAATTATTTATTATTATTTATCGAGTCTCACAGTAATGCATTTAGTTATATTTAAGTAAGACGCCAACAGTACTGTCTTGAATTCAATATAAGTCTATTGTTGTCTTCATACAATTAGAGTATCTGAGCTTCGGATTGACGTAGGGTTATTTAGAACTTTTTTCCGGTTGTGGACGCTTCTATTTAGAAAACGTTTGCAAACCGCACTAAAAGCGACTTATAACATGTTGAGTGCCAGAGGATTAACAACAAACTCAACGCATGGATGGGCAGAGAATAGAAACTGTCCACTTTGGGAGACTGGGAATATAGCATAGCATAGATCTGTTGGAACCCTCAACCTCACACTGCCCCTCTCACTTTTAACACTGACTGTAAATTCCTTTTTAATGAGTGGTGGTTTCCCATGTCCGGTGAGGAGGAGTATGGGCGTGGTGTCTATAAGCTGCTTAAGGTTTGGCGTAATCAAAAATTTTTTAAAAGCTTTTTGTGGTACATCAACATGAAAGCCAAGCCTGTCCGACAAGTCCGAGATGAGAGATGAGAGCTGAAAGACATGGGCAGAGGAATGGAGATAGATGGAGAGAGAGAGAGGGAAAGCAGTACCGAAAAAAAAAACGAGAGAAAACTTTGTTAAGCTTGAAATTAACTTGCGGTTTGTCTGCTGATGTTGCTGTGGCAACTTTGACGCCTGCAGGTAGGCAATCAATTTTTTTGTTCCTGCTCCTCGTTGTTGTTGTTGTTGCTGCTGCTGCTGGTGTTGTTGCACTTAGCAATTTGGCTCTGGCCCGGTGTATAATTAATATATGCAGGAGCAAAAGTGTAGCATACTTTTGTGCAAGCTACTAAAAATTTTATACAACAGCTGCCGCGTCGTTTTGCGCTAATTACCTGGCTACCAGGACGCAGAGAGAGTCGTAATGCCAAATTGCAATTACAACTGCCAACTTGCCAGCCACACCCCCCATCCTTCATATCCTTCCCCACGACCCACCTAACTGACATTAAAATGCTTAATGCACAGGCAGGTAAAAAAAGAAATTACGCGCTCTTAAAATTAAAAAAAAGAATGGTAAAAAAAGCAGAGAAGGTAGAGAAATTGCTCTACTCATTTTCCTGCGCATCCCCTCTCCCTAACCAACACCCTATACACACTTTGGCGCTTCTTTCACGCTAGCTAGCAATTTGGGGGCGGCATTCTTGTTACTTCTACTTCTGATGCTGCTCATCTTAAAAATTGCCCAGGTGAAAAATTGCAGCTGTCGTTGTTAGTTCTGACGTTACGGCGCACAGCCATGGGCGTTGACGCAGTGGGCGTGGCAGCAGGTCAGACATGGCCGCCCTGTAATGGCCCGCCGGGCAGCAGCCGTTTGTTGAGCATTATTTAGAGTAAAGTGCAGTTGGTTGTAGGCCTGATTAACGAGGTCAGCTCATAATTTCGAAAAAAAAGTAGGAATTTTCTCTCGTTCCCTAATCAAAATATGAGAAGGAAAGCTAAATAGAGTGGCTACTAAGTCATGAGAAAATATATTTGCATGGATTTCGTTTGGAAAGTAGCAAAATTTATAGTTTCCCTTTGAGTTGCTTAAGGGAAAGTTTCTCCGAAAAAAACAAAGAAAATAGAAGCAAAATTTTAGAAAAATACTTTTAACAAGACTGCTAACGACTCAACGCTTCAGATTTCAAAGTTTCATAAATGTATTCGACCAACATTCACAACACCTTGGGCTATGCTTTGATTTTCTTGTATATTGGCTGCAATCAGCTGTAAAATGTGACGGTCTACATCTGAGGAGGGACTGAGATTGACTTAAGCTGGGGCCAAATGTTTGCCTGTCTTGGATTGGATTTATATTTGGGGATGCTGTATTCGGTTTATTTGTTTTGATTTTGATTTTGTAGTTGCGCCTCACTTGCGGCTATGTATTTGAAGTTTTTACCCACATACATACAAATATATATTTCTCGACTCAATGTCTGATGAAATGGGAAATTCCCTTTTTCTTTTTTGGGTTAACAGCAAGCAGTTGTTTTATTGTTGAAAAAAAAATGTGGTTTACATCCTGCGGCATGTTGCATTGATTTTGCTATTTTCTCAACCATGCTCTGTAATTACGGTGACGGCACTGAGCTAACGCCATTATCATTATCATCATCAAGAATTTCCGCCTAAGTAAACACATGATTTCACTTTTCGGTGGGGAGCGGAGGGAAATAAGGGAATGAAAAATGGCGCAGCGTTTGTTTAAAAACGCATCTAAATTGCAAATTAAGCAACAAATTTCATCAACAATATTTGAATTTGAATTTAAATGCGACAACGAGTTGGGCAACAATTGCGCCGAGGGCTGAGGGTGGGGGTGAGGCTGAGAAGCGCGTAGAGAGGCGCATAGCTATGGCTACAAGCCCGTAACCAAACCCAACAACACAAAAACCGAAAATGTAAAATTCGTTTCGCCTTTCGTAAAGCCAGCAGCAATCTGAGTGGTAAATAAAGCCAGAACGAAGAAGAAGAAGAAGCAGAAGCAACAGCCAGGATACTAGCTCTCTCTCTCTCTCTCTCTCTCTCTCTCTACCCCTCTCTGTCTCTTTAGTCTTTGCACTCTTCTGGAGAGTTGACTTGGATGCGAAGCGTTCGCTGCACTGATGTAAACACCGAAAATACAACAATGGCAACCATTTCAGTTTGCTTTATATCCCCCAACCCTCCCCTTATACCCTGTACCCGCTCGTTGGTTGGTTTTGTATATTTGCTTGTGTTGTTTGTCAAAAGAAGCAATTTACGTGCAAAATAACTCAAGTGTCATGCAAATTTCATTTATTTTCGCACAAGAAAAAATAATTCCCGCACCGCGACGCGAGGCCGAGAAGAGAGAAGAAACGTTGGTTGTCATAGAGCATATATATATACATATATATAGAGCTACATACATATGCAAATATACAATCACATAGAGATATATGTATGTATGTAGTTATATGGTGTTTTCTTACAAATTTCAGTATAATGAAGTCACTCGTCGGCACAAAATCGTTGCACAAAGAGCAGAAAAAAAAACCTGCAGCTTCAGCTTTAGCTTCAGTTTGTTGGATGTCAAACAATTTGGTGCTGCGATTTGTATACGTGTATATATTTATATTTTCTTTTTTTGGAAAATTAGAGCAGATTTTCGCTCTTGATTTTCCATTGAAGTGGAGCACAAGAGAGATATAACAATCACTGCTGTTCGCTATTTAATTTAATTTAATTCTAATTTATTTTTAAAACTCAAGCAACCAAATCTGGGGACCTTGCCACTTCTAGCTTAAATGAAGTTTGTTAAGTACTTTTCCACAGAACAACAACAAGAATGACAACAACAATAACGACGGCAGCAATATCAACAACAAACATAAAGTACCTTAAGTACTTCAGGTTGAAAATTTCATTAGTTTCGCATTATTCGCACACAAGTGCATGTTCTTGACAAATAATAATGTGAAGTAAAAAGAATTGTGAATTTCTGAAATAAAAAGAAATAAAAAGCTTAAAATATTTGAGGCTTGATGTTTTTTTATTTGTTAACTTGGCCAACAAACACATAACACACAAAGCTGCGTGGGAGCCGCCGACAGCAATGCGAGAACTTTCACATCAACTTCAATTTCAATTTCAATTGAAACTCAAACTCAAACTCACACGCACACTGAAATTGAAACTCATATTCTCAATTCAAATTCAATTGCTTGTTGCGTGGGAAACACAACAGTTTAATTGGAATTATATGGGTATTATGTATTTATATTGTGTTTACGAGGGGATTCTCAATTAGAACTTTTTCTTCAATGAAAATGAGAGTTTAAAACTTTATCAGTTCAAGAAGATTCTAATTCCTCATATTATTAGCGATAACTCTTATATTTAACTGAATCTGAAGTTGGGAGAATAAAAGGTGATTTAAACTATTTAAAGCCTCACATGAATAAGTTATTATTCTTTCAATTCTCGCTCTTAACATATTTGCTTTCTGCAAAGTGACAGCAATTAATAATAGGTGAATTGTATTGCATTGTTTTCGTCCAATCAACTTTTAAGCGTTTTTAATTAGTAAGCATATTGATTAACTGCACTTACCGGCATAGTTTGACTTCCGTGTAAATTGGTTATTGCTGACTGAGCCTCCTGTTGCGAACCAAATTTAACGAAAGCACAGCCTGCAAATAAATGATAATAAAAGTACATTAATGATTTTAAAGAATTAAGTTTGTGATAAGTTCGTTAAGCATTTCTTTTTAAATAAAAATAAAATTTCATTGTATTGCATATAAATATGTATTTCACAGTACAAACTGTATTCAAGAATTGTCTGAAAATGACAAAAGCCCTCGTTATATTGTTACAGTATTCAGTCAGACAGATCTCGACATGTGTGCGCGGCATTTAAATAAAATTTTAAGTGCAATTAAAAAACATTTTCAGCTCTGCATAAGAATCACTCGGTGCGCTCTTGCATGAAAACCCAACTTCAGCTCAGCTGAACAGTGGTTGAAGGAATTGGAGCATCAACATCAGCATCAACATCAGCATCAGAATCAACATCAGAGGCTCCCATCAAGGCCCATTATATAAAAATAATAGTCGGCCGGACGGTGAATGTAAAATTCAAACCAAAAAAATACATTGCACTTGGCGCTCATTATTTTGTAATTTGTGCGCCAGCTGCTTGGGGCGTGGCCCGCCCATTGCCACGAACAGTGAACAGTGGCGCCCCAATGACGCTTCACGAGTATAATTATTAAAAATCATTTATGCTAATTTAATACACAGGCAATAACCACAAAAATGCTGAAAAAATAATACGAAAAAAACAAAAAATATACACGCAGGAAAGTGGGAGGCAAATGAGTTTGGGGCGTTGAACAAGTTTTGCACTTGGCACATTGAATGAGATTTTAAAGTTGCGGGTGAAATTTTAATTAAAGATCTAATAGAACAGCTACGCAGGATAATTGAAAAACGCTTAAATAAGAAAATAGTACAGAAAGCCAAAGAACAAATGATGTTGTGCAAAGTATAAAAATTTAATTTAACTTTATACACATTTTTTATATATTAAATGTGCTGTAAAATATTTACTTAAATAGACAAATTTATTTAATTTACTTTTCAAACTTAAAACATCTATCATTTAATATCTAAATAAAACCGTTTATAAAATATGTAATTTATATTTGTATTTACTGAAACAAAAAAATTCAACAATTTAATTAATTTTTCAATAATTATAATTAAATTTTAACTTGTTTAATATATTTTTAAAGTTATGAGTGCATTTTTTTTGAAATTTAAATACATATCTTTATTTTAATGGCAATATAAGCAATTTGCAGAGTTACAAATACAATTTTAAAATCAGGAAAATTCGCCGTTTGGGAGTACTTTTTATGGAAACGCATAAAATAAACAAAAAATTAATTAATTAATTTAAATAGAAGTGTATACTGAAATACAACATTTGCAGTGAAAATCTCTTTAATATTCAAGCTCACTTTGTTTACACTTGGAAAGTACCCAGACCCCCAAGGAATTAATTAAGGTCTTTGGAGTTGACCTCGCAACTGGCGACAAGGTTGGGCTTAACCTTCATTCGACTGTTGTTCTGTTGTAGGCAACAGTAAAGCAACAATGCCGAAAATTAAGACCCTCAAGCGTAGGAAACAGAAATAACAACAAACAAACAGAGAGAGGAAAAAAAAAGAAAAGATACATTCATTCATTTCCCCCCCATTGCCGGGCAGATTCTCTGCCTCCAAAAACTGTTGGCGGCGTCTAAATTGCGGCTCCGGCTGTTGTTGCCTTTGTAGTTGCCGCTGCCAGTTGCCGTTGCTGGTCTATGAAGGGGGCATTGGGGCCATGTGGCATGTGGTGTGTGGCATGCAGTGAGAGAACGCGCAACAAATCCCGTCTAAAACCATGCAACATGCGAGCTGACAAGCCGTAAGGCAGACAAGCGCAAATTTCGCGTGCAAACAGGAACAGGATTTTTATTTTGTATTTTGTATTTTTTTCGCTTTTCGTGTTGCAAATGTACAAAAAATAAAGTGTAAAAAATTCAAGTGGATTTTTGTTTTGCAGCCGCTTTTTGTTATTTCTTATGTTGCTTTTTTATATGTATCTGTGTATCTGTGTTTCTGTGTATCTGTGTGTGTTGAAGTGACAACAAAATCCTGCGCCGCACAGACAACAGTTGGACAGTCCCACAAGGCAAAGGTTCCGCCGGAATGGGGAATGAGGGGGGGGGAGTGCAAATCAGCGTTGCTAAACAATAAAAAATAAAATATTTTGTTGCCTGTTAATCCACAAAAGAGACAGGGAAACGCAGAAAAAGAGATCAACAGAGTGAAAAAATACACCAAAAAAGACACAAAAAATAACAAAAAAACGGGAAAAAAATGTTGAATGCCAGGCCGAGTAAAAACAACAAAAGCTAAAAAGCAAAGCAATTGCTAAGCATTTTTGTAAACTTAAATCAAAGTTGATTTTGTGTGTTGTTTGTGTTTTTTTTTTGTATTTTTTTGTATTTTTTGTGTCCTTATTTCCTTTGTTTGTAATTTGTGTTGGGAGCTGCTTTCTTTTCTTTTCAGTTATTTTTTTGTTCGCTTTTGTTTATGTGAAATTTATTTTTCTTGGCATAACTTGCAACAAGAAAAATATTTGCCAGCGGGGACTTTGTAGACTCTGTAAGTTATGCAACCTTAAAACACCTTCGTTAATTGCGTGCTTTTTGTTAATATATATAGAAAAAAATTAAAAGAAAGATCACCCAACTTTTCAGTAGCAAAAAGAAAAATATTGGAAATGAGTTTTAAGTAAGAGCAGAAGAAGCCTTACTTAAAAGTGTTGTTATAATTAAAAAAAAAAATCTATAATATTTTAGAATTATATTTAGAATATGTACAATTTTTATTGATATGTCGACTATAAAACAAAGTGTAAAAACTTTCTTGTTTACAGTCTTTGTCTTGAATCAACCGCCAACTTTTCAATTGATTAGCCATTAACTAAAGTACTTGAACATTCATTATGCTAAGAAAAAAGTAAAGGCTTTTCCAACTAATTTGTATGCTTTTGAGCCAAAGAAAAGACATTAACTCATTAAGCTCGAGTTTTTGTACAGACACATTTTTGATTATTTACCTTTTTGTTGAATGTCATTTGCCTTCGCTGACGCACTAACTATAGTAAACTTAAGGCTAATTTGTCGAACTTCAAGTCATTATAATAATTAAAAGTAAATTAGGCTGGCAAAGAGGTAAAGTTGTCAGTCAAATAGATGAAGAGACACGCAAAGTCCATGCTTAAGAGGCAACTTTTGCTTTGCTTTGATCTAAAGACATTGAATTCAATTTACATACAAATCTAGCGCTGCACCGGACACTCGTTACAATTAGGCAACCAGACAGGCGACAGTGGACAGGCGACAGGACGATGGACAGTTGCAGTCCTTAAAGCTAACGAAGTGCACGCTTTAATTACTTAAGCGTCGACAAGTTGCAGCTGAAACTGAAAGGATACCTAGAGTCTGGTACTAGGTATCCTTCTTGCCATGGCAATTAGCTGAAATTAAAATGTGTGTGTGTGTGTAAGATGGTGTGTGCGTAGTAAGAACAAGTTTTTTTTTGTTTTTTATTTTGCAGCAGGTTTTTCTTATGAAACTTCCGTTGAAGCGTGAAATGATGCAGCCAACTGTTAGAGTCAGTCAGCAACTACTCAGCGAGCCTAATGGCACTTTTTAATCAAATATGTTAATGATAATCATGCCAAAGTTGCTGGCTGTCATTAAAATTACACTCACTTGTTCACTGGACAGCAATAATCAGTATAAACTCTTAACTTCTTAATCAACACATTTTCTTTTAGTTAGGAAATAAAACTGTGGTTTTGCATCCTTATAGCAGTACAATTTTGATCAAATATTTATATATTATTGCTTGTGACTGACAATCATAGACGATTGTAAGGAAATGTCAAAAGCTGATTGACCAAATGATATTTTTTAAATTTTGCATTTGAAATGTAAATAATCTATAGAGCTTTGGTTATAATTATTTGACTCTTTGAAACCCAAATGCTTAGCGGAATGTCTGAGAGAAATCTATTAGACAAGTTCAGAGAAATAACATGATAAACTACTTAAATATTATATTATGTACATAATATTTTAAAAGCAATTTCAATCTACATAAATGCCTAATGTTCAAAGTGCAAAATGTTAAATGTGCAGTTCTCTTTTAGGATGTTTTATGTTCCAAAGTAATAAACTGATTTATGAATTCACTGTGTATTTACTTTATACATTTCATTTTTATGCAAATTGCTTAAGTTGAAAAAATATTTGAAATTTTCTATTTGATAGAAAACATTTAATAATAGACATACTTTTATACCTCTCTAAATAGTTAAATTTGTAGTTTTCTTTCCTTCTGAAATAATTATGGACTACAGTTAAGAACATCTTATATTACAAAATAATCTAACCCCTTTAGCCCTTTAGCACACTGTATAAATGACAATCATTTACCTCAAAACAGTGACAACAATTTTTCACAAGGGGCAGTAAAAAGGTGTATGAGGAGATTTCGGCAGCAAACACATGTGATTATATTTATGGCAGGGATTCATTTAGCACAGAGGGGACAGAAGAGACCCTTAGTGACATTTGCAATACAAATTTCGCAATGCCATTAATGTAAGGGCTTCAAAAAAATCAAGCGGCCATGCAATGAAAAATCGCCGCAGGTCAAACACGTAACCAAATTGTGCACAGCAACAGCAACAACAGTAACAAGAGTAACAGCAGCAGCAGCAACAGCAACACCAACAGCAGCAGCAGCAGCATCAGGAAACAAGGATAACGAGCGTGTTGAGCCCCTGACTGCTGACCATCGTCCGCTGGTCGATATGTTGTTGGCTTGGTTGTTCATTTTGAACAGAGTTAACTGCAGAGTGGGGAAAGAAGAGTGTTGCTCATGTTATGGCTATGGTCATTGCCGGCTGGCTGTGTCTACCCCGTTGACCCCTGATTCCTGCCGACTGCGACTGTATGGGACAAGTATTTTAAAATCCAATTAAAAACGCCCTAGTGGGATTTTTCAATCGCTGCCTGCTGCTGCCGCTGCTGCCTCAGCGAAGCTGACAACAGCAGCAACATCAGCAGTGGCAGCAACAGCAGCAGCAACAGCCGAGCAACAAAGTTGCATTAAGCGCGCTTCGTTCACAATTCGCCATTTGCCATTCGGTCGCCTCTCGTCGTCATCATGTGTGTGTGACTATGTGAAACTGGCAAATGGACAGGACAGAACAGAACAGGACAGAACAGGACACGTTGATGGCCATTGCATGTTTGCCTCCGGGGCACAAAAGCGTTGCATGAATCTTGTTAGCCAACGTTTACGCTTATTATGCGGCAGCAGCCTTGGCCAGTAACCAGAAAGCAACGCTATCGAATTTGTTTGATGCATGTGGCTCTGTTCCAATGATGAGACCTGCCACACACACACGCACACACACACACATACACACACAATGATATCAACTACATACACACCCACACAGACAAACAAGGTAAAACCAAATGAGAAGGCTGTCACTAGTTGTTGTTATTAATGCTGTTGCTGCTGTTGCAATTGCAGCTCTGCAAATTGCATTTGCCTCATGACACTCACAGTTCAATGCATTTTACCATAAATGGGCAACATTTTTCGAAGCGATACAGTGCAAAAATTAAATAAACTCAACCAAACATGTGAAAAGCCGGCAATAACGGGAAATAATAAGATTGGCAAAAGTGAATAAGTTATTTAAAGACTAACTGCTGTTAATGATAAATGCATTATATTCACATTCTGTTTATATTTAATTTAAGCACTGACAAATTTAAATTGCAAAATATGAAGAAAAGATCAAATTAAATTATCAAAAGAGAAAAGGAAGAATTTATGCAAAGTTTTAAATGAATTATAATTAAATTCAAATGTATTTATTTAATAAAATAATTTATAATATTATATTGTCAAATCATTATTAAAGAGAAGGATGCTAAGTTTGTTATTAGAGTAGAAGAAGAAAGAAACAATTTATTGAGAAGAGAAAATGAAGAATCTTTTAATTTTTAATTAATATATTAATTTCAAATACATATTTATTATTATAAATATTGTATAAAATATAAATTATTTTAGTCTATAAAGATTGGTAGTGAAAGAGTAGAAATTAAAAGTTATTCATATACTACATTTTATCATTTAGTATATTTGAATTCAAACTCGTTTAATCATTAGTCTTTCTTCCATTTAATACTTATACCTTAATTTAAAAAGTAAAAAATGAAAATTTTCAAACGATTTCCTTTCTCGTTTTTTACTTAACCTTTTTCGGTCTGTCTCAAACTTCAATCACAGCTGATATTTATGGTTGCCATAAATCACTTTAATCACAATGGATGACTTCGACTACAACTCCAGCTCTTGTGCCCAGAAAACTTTGTCCGCATTTCTCTAATGAAGTTGGCTGACAAAAAGCGGAAACTTATCAATATGGCCAACTGGAACTGCAAATAGACTCGAACTCGAAACACAAACAAACCAATTTTTCTCTTCGCCCTATTGTTTGTGCCTTGGCTTGACCTCAACTGAAATTGAACTGTTCTTTGGCCAAGCTTGAACCTTAACACTTTGCATACAAATCAAAAAGACAACATACGAGCATAAGGACCATGTGAAAATCTTGCAAAGAGACAAAGACCACGTAGTATCTGAAATCTGCAATGGGACCATTATTCTTGATTTGAGCCAAAAGAAGGCAAAAAAGAACTTTTGGTTAGCATATAAACAAAAGGTAAAAAGTTTTGTGAAAGCCTACAGAGCTGGCCATGATCCAATGGATTTGGTAAGGATTTGCAACTACAGTTAATAACATTTGGCAAAAACAGAAAGTTGAGCGCTCTTCTGTCCATACAAATTCACTTCATAATACATTTTATTGCCCAACGAACTGATAAACTGACTGACTGACTAACTGACTAACTGTCTGCTTGAGCTGTCCACTTGAAATGAATATGCAAAATAGTTGAGCTGAAATTTATGCCGTGTGTCTCATGTAATGTGATACATTTTGTACTTTTCACACTCCTCAACAGAGTCAGAGTCCCCTGAGTCCTTGTGTGTCCTTCTGTTGTATGTTGCATGCATATATTGTGGCATCCGCAGGCGAAATTAAATAAAAATCAGTGACCAGGATATACAGAGTGAGCTCAAATTGCAATTTCATAAGCAATTTACCAGCTTCACAGAGACACATATACGGAGAGAGAGAGAACTTTTGTTTGAATGAAATTTGCCTGCGAGCCATAGAAAAGAGCAGTACATATTAGAAAAAAGGAAGGCAGATAGGAAAAGAGAGCAGCTGGACAAGCATTCAAAACCGAACTGAGTTTTGTCATTGCATTTACTGGCCGCAGGGTGTTCTCAAAAAAAGGAAAGCTGCAAATTACATTTCAACAAGGCAAAGGCAATGGCAAGTTGTCTATGGCTTTTGTTGTGGCTCGAACAATTTAATACTTGGCCAGAACGCAGCGTTGACATTTTTATGGCACTCTTGAGTGCGTAACGCAGCCTAAAAGTATGTGCACACCCTTTGGCCTTTACAACCGTAATGAGAGTGTGTGTGAGTGTGTGTGAGTGTGTGTGTGTGTGTGACACACAATAAACACCAATTAAGAATATAATATTTTGTGTATACAGACAAACAAATGTCTCCAATGGCCAAGGCTCTGGCAAATTGAAAAGCCAAGAAGTCTCTCTAGAATTTTCCTGCAAGTGCTGTGCAAATAATGCACAAAAGTATGCTTCAAAATACAAACAAACAGGCGTTGGCTACGATCTGTTGCTGTTTGAAAAACCTATAACAAAAGCTAAAATATTATTGCTTTTGGGTTTTTCGACTATTTCTCTTCTTGAAAGTCATTGCCTCATCTCTTCCCCCTCTGATGCCCCAACAACAACAACAGTCAACTCGACAGGCCGGCCACTTTACAGGCGTGTAGAGGACAGACGATACAGTTCGAGTCGAAAAACCGTAGCCGGCTTGTTATAAGGCATGTTGACAAGCCTCTTTAACAAATGACACCAACAGACGAAGAAGCAGAAGGACTCGAAGGACCGAAGGACTAGAGCTAGAACCAGAAACAGAACCAGAACCAGTCAGCCAACCAGTTGGCCAAATAGTCAGACGTCCAATGCGACGCTTTGTGTAACATTTGTTAAGCGCAGCCGAAAAATTTGTTGCTCTTGTTTCGGTTGCCAGTTGCCGTCTGTTGTTTTGTTGTTTTGTTGTTATTTACTATTTCGTTGACTTATACGTAAAAGTGTCCTTTTTGTTTGGCCATTGGACCATTGGATGGAGAATGTGCTGATGATGGCTTTTCAGGTTTGAGTTCAGTCCTAAAATATGGGCTGAGCATTGGTTAACCCTTTTATGTCCTACTGAGACATTTGAATTTGAAGCAATTTAAAAGAGCAATAGATACATTAAGATTGAAAGATAGACAACTGCGTAAAAATAAGCAGAAAATAGATATATAAATAATACAATTTGCTCATTGGCTTTTCATCAGTTAGTATACAATAAATAAATTCTGCGTTTCTCTTCTTTCTCACATTCTTTCACTCAGTTTGAAAGATTTTCAACTCATTAAAAAAGAGAAAAAAACGATGTATTTAGTATAAAATTAATACAGCTGGCTAATGGTTTTCATTAGGTAATATATTCTTCATTTCTCAGCTATTTTAAATGATTTTGAAGCGTTGATTACCGTTTAATAATTCACTGCAAAACTAATTGGAGAACCACCTTTAAATGCGCTTTAAAGCTAACCAAATACATGTGAATAAGTAAATGGGAAAGGGAATAGGAAAAAAATTGCGAAAATCAACCGCCTAAATAAACTCACATAGCAAAGATTTAAAAGCCGCTCAAACCAAAGTAATTTCAGCTTTCAGCCTAGGCAACAACAGCTTTTTTTGCCAAGCGCTGAACGCACCACAAACAAGGTAAATGCTTTTCCAACAACATCAACAACCAAAACAAAATCAACTCAGGGTCGGTGGGGATGCAACCGCAACATAATAATTATGCAACAGAAACCGCAATGCATGCGGGGCAGCAACAGCAACAACTCCCTCGGATGGTGGAAGGTTTGCTGAATCCTGGGATCCTGGCCAGCAGGAAAATTGTTTTGCCAGGCGAAAGTGTGAACAAAAAGCTGTTGCGTGTGTTGCAACCAAAAGCAACAGCAACAACAACAGCAAGAGTAAAGAAAAAAGAAAATACGTACATAAAAAACAACAACAACAAAACAAGCAAAGCAACAACGTCAAACCGCAAAGTCAAATGCAACTAAAGCCGCAGAGCAGAGTTTGAGGGGGAGGGGGTGGGGTGGCATAAATGCTTGCTTGCTTTAGGGCCAGGGCCAAGAAGAGTTCAGGGGTTTGCAATAAAGCTTTACGCGTGTTATTAAAGCGACTTAGTGAAATTGGAAATGCTAAAAGAGTTTTCATTACAAAGCCATAAAGAAAGGTTCACTTTAAAGACTTATTGAGGTTACGTTACATGGACAATAAATAAATATTTGAAAAGGTACGAAAATAATTGAGATGCCTTCTGAGATCTAATATAAATAAGTTAAACATTAATTTAACTTGAATAAAGTATTTATTAGAATATTTAAGTGATGTTGTAGATGACTTGTAGATACTATTATCATACTCTTCAGCCTATGTTGAGTGCCAGGGGAAATACCGAGTAATATTAAAGATCAAAAGCTTAAATTAACTAGTAAAAAATCACAGTCTAAATAATTTTGAACTTTATATTTGAAAATATATACCATATTCCCACTTTTAATCATTTCCATAGTATAATATTATCTTTTTCAACTTAAATGTGAAGTCACTCAAAATGGACGTCATTTAAATACCGAATACTCTTACAAGGAATCAAATTAGTAATAGGTATTCCATTACTGATCCCAGCTGGATTAGCAATGAGCTCTATTGTGGCTGATATATTTCATAGTATTTTCGCTTTTAAGTATCTCCAATTTTCCACACTTGTCCTGACTGCCAAGTGTCCTTCGGTTGTTTTTACTTTTTGCGACTTTTTTTGTATGCTTTGTCGATTTATTTGTGCACTTATTTAGCACAAAACACAAAAGCTCCGCAAATAAAGCCGCATAACTTAATAGCGCCTCGCTTCATTTGAAGTTTATTGCTGAGTGTGGCCAGGGAATAAGAACGCAGTCGGTCCACGACTCGGTAAAGAAAATCAATTTAGCTGGGCTTAACTTGAACATCAAAGCGTGAGGGCAACGCAAAGGCAAACCCAAACCCAAAGGCAAGGGCTGTGTCCAGGGGTTGGACTGGAGCGGGGGAATAGAATGCCAGAGCCAGCCAGGACACAGGTAAGCAGGATACACTTTAAGCCTAATAAAGTGCGCGCCCAAAAGCATACAACATGTTTCTCTTCTCTCTTGTTTTTTTTTGTCTTTTGTGTTGTGTTTTTGTTTTATATGAGCCAAGGTAGAGAAGCTAATTGTATTGCGCAACGGAATTTGATTGCATGGATTTGTATGATTGAAAAGGGCAGCTCAAGATGGGAAAGCCCGTTTCTAGGAGCAGCAGCTGGCAATCCAACGATGGAAGCCAGTGCATAAATTGTGAGAGCCCAAGTCGCGCACATTATTCATTTTTAATGCGCCCGTGAGGCGACCACAACAATTTGGCCACATGTAAGCACAGCTACTTGGCCATAATTGCCAGCCAGGAATAGGAGACAGGACACAGACACTGACAGACCGACAGACACAGAGACTGTGGCCAGCAAGGAAACAACATCGGTGCACTTAAGACGATGTAGCAGCAGGTAGACATCGAGAGACAGAGGAGGGTATCATTAAAATGAGTTAGCGCTGTGGGCACTCTACTAGAGAAGAGACTCAAAGACTCAGAGACTCTGAGACTCACAGAGACTTCGTCTCGACATTGGTGTCTGGTTGCCTTTGGGGTTTGGAGAAGGTGGCCTTTTGGGTGCAATTTGCAGGCAACGGCAGCAATTAAGCCAAGAGGTAGATTAAGTTTAAGCTGCGGTAGATGCGCTCCTTGTGGTTTCCCTATAGCTCATAGCTCGGTTCACCTCGGCTGGCTGCGTTTGACGGGCCCAACAAAACAAATGCGCATTGCACACTGCTTTGAGGTGAAAGCGCACTGAATTTAGCTGACAACAAAAAATTGTAATAGGTAAAGAAGCATCCCTCAGGAAAGTAACGAAATTTACTGAAGAAATTTTTGCTTAAGAAAAATTCAAATAAATGATGTTATTAAATTTGTTTGAAGAAAGTGTAAAATACTTTCAAGAAAGCGAGTCACTTTTGAGCGGTTTGAGGTAGACTTATAGTGGTGTCAATGGAGAGCATAAATATTGTATAAATATGTCTACAACCAGAATTAGATTTGAAAACTTAATTTATATTGGTATTCCGATTGTTTGTAGTCTGCCAATAAGTACAGAAACTATAATAATAATAATCTTTGCCTGTCTGCTATTTAACTTATAATTTTACGTAACGCAATTAAGTCAACAAAAACAACTGACAAGAAAGCCAAGCTTAATACTTTTGTAAATAAATATTTATTACTAATAACTATTAAATTAAAGTACTATCTCTCTGCATATACATTTTATTTTTCGACTTATTTATGCGTTTTCAAATGAAATTAGACTTAATTCAATAAGCCAATGAAAGCATATTCATTGCGTAAAACTTTAAACCATATTGAATATTTTTGGCAAAACTCAACAACATTTCAATTGCATTACGCAAAAATGTGAAGCATTGCAATTTCATTGTTGTTGTTGTTGTTGTTGTTGTTGTTGTTTGTGTGAAACGTGGTAGTCGTATTTCTATGCATGGATCCATGAATCCATATGCATAATATGCGCTTCGGTCGTGTCCTGTGTGGATGTGGATGTGGCAAACAAAACGTGCCGCTTGCAAATTGTACAACAACCAATTAAAATGCATAACTCGATTTAAAGTTTACATAACATTTTGCTAAATTACAGGTTGGCCCCAACAGTCTCTTTGGCTTATATAAGTGGCCTGCCAACCAGGCAACCAACCAACCAACCAACAAACCCATCCATCCCATATACCATATACCATTCCATTCTGAAACCTCAGCCTCAACTCAACAGCTCAGCTTGCAACAGGGCTTACAATGTCTGTCAATTGTTGTTGTTGTCGATGTTGCTGTTGTTGTTGCTGTTGCTGCTGACGTTGCCTGGGCAACATGCAATTAAAAGCGATATTGAATTTTGTTACGCTATGCGCTCGAGTGTGCGATTCCATAGTTGTTGTTGCTGTTGTTGTTGTTGCTCTGTGGCGCTTATTTAATTTGAGTAAAAGCTGAAATATTTTGTTATGTGATTGGCATAAGTTTTACAATAAAATAACAAAATACAGCAGCCACAGCCACAATAACAGCAACAACTCAAAAATATGTATTATAAAACAGCAAATCTGTAATTTTATTTTAGTTTTTACTGAAGTTGGCAACTCTGTATGTACATAAAGTGTATTAAATTCAATTATGATATATCAACTTTTTACATGTTATTTTTTTTGTAGTTTTTCTTTGATTATTCATAATTATTATTGCGTTAAATTTAGTTTCCTGGTATCAGTTACTTTTTTGCCAGCAAGTTAGGTTCATGTTTTAACGAGTTGATGTAATTGTGATTGGATTTTAATTTTTGTTTTAAATAAAATCCATTTTTCAACAGTTTGCCATATTATAAAAATAATAAACTATGCAGAAACCCAGACTGGAAATTATCCTAAGTGGTTTTCAATTTTTATAATTAACCACCTAACTGTTAACGAGTTAAAAGTTATAAATAAAAATATATTAGTATAAAAAAAATAATATAAAAAGATATTGATTGAGAGATGATTTTTGAAATATTCATGTCTCCGTTGAAATAATAGCTAATGTCTATTTTTTGTGAATTCTGTCATTTATCCACTGCTGACTTCACTCTTCATGTAATAAAATCTATATAATTTACTTCTTCAATATTTAATATTTATTCTTGTTATTAAATTTTACTGAGGTCTTTAGTACAGCTTTACAGCTCATTCTTATTCTGCTTTTAAAACCTAAGCGACCTCGACATATTCAACTGTCTTTTCCTATTATTCCAATCATCATCCAATGATCAACGACCTTTCTCTCCATATATAGTAAGTGGCCTTTTTCTATTGTTGTTACCAAATCGTAGCTCTACCCTAATTTATGGCTATTATGGCATACAGAGTACTTGACAGAGGAAAAGCGGACACAGAGAATATCAGCTCCAGCCAGATGGTGTCTTGTGGGCGTGGCAACAGGAGGGAGTGTGGGAGGAAGGGAGTGTGTTGCATTTATAAATCTTCATTGTTGGGCAGCTGTAAAGTAGCACAGACAACAACCAAAATGCGCCAATAGCAGCTATTTTTCTGAGCCATATGACCAGGTCCCTCTTCATGTTGGCTAAAAGCAACATCAATTTGCATGAAATGTGCATGTGGGTATATCTATAGATTTCTGTGTATGTGTGTGTGTGTGCATGTAATTACAAAAACACACGAAGCGTTGAGTACGTGCAAATCTGACCAAAAATTTAAATTGAAGTTTAAATTCTGGGAAATATTGTTGCCGATAGATGATGATGATGATGTATGCAATTTCCACACATCTGTATATATCTGTGTGTGTGTTGTGGTTGTGGATACTGTTAGGCTGTGTGTATAGCTGCACAGAGGCCTCGTCTCTGGTTTTTAGCTTCGGGCAACTCTCTCTATCTCCTCTTCTCTCACTCTGATGTCATCTCAGTCTCTGTGGGCATTTTGGGGAAAACAAGTATATCGAATTTTAATTACATTTGCTTCACATGCGACTGGCAATTGGCAACTGTCGACTGGACCCAGTCTATCGTCCAGCCACACCAATTTTTTCTCCGAGCCGACCGACCGACCAACACGGAAATGTGATTTTTGATTGAGTGCCCAGAAACAGTAACACAAACGGTTGCTCGAACCACTTTAGATCGGCAATTTTCTTCTTATGCTGATGAATATGAATTTTTCAGTGAGACTTTTGAAGGAAATGCATTTTGTCGGTTGGTCCTCATCGTCATCGTCATCGTCATCGTCTCGTAATCATGTTTGTGGACGCTCATGTGTGAAATTTCCATGGCATTTTTGGACATAGCAAATATCATATTATTTATTGAAAATTGCATATTCAGTGGCCAGCGATGTGAGCTCTTTGAGTCAACTCCTGTCATTATATTATGCAAAAAAATCTAGGCCTGTAGCTGAGTGTAGTTAGTGTGTATATGTGGGTGTGTGTGGCTGACAGCTATCATGGAAACTCGTCCTTGTTGTTCACATTAATATGCATTGTTGGCTGTCAATATGGTTTTACGTGAATCCTTTTTTCTGCGGCTATTGTATTGCAGTCGCTGTGGAATCCGAGTGGCTTATTTTCATATTTAGACAGGGGACAACGGACTACGGTGTATAAATAACATATTCCAATAGAACTTTACTTTAAATATTGCTCTTAGTTTTATATGATTGAGTTATGATTTTGTTCAGAGAGAGCTTACTTTTATGAATTGATTACCTTAATTTGAATACCTAGCATACAATTTCAAATATTTATTTGCAAAAATATTGTAAGACAACTGCTTACCGCCACGTGGAGCACGTGTCTTGTTGTAAGGATGAAGCCTTGTGCACTTACCTAAAAAGATACAAAAAATCAATGAATTAATTAAAGCTTTTAATATAAACAGATTAAGATAGCTCTTAAAATAATCTAAGTAAACATAAATTCATAGATTGCTTGTGATTTATTTCTTTTTTGGGGGCTCTAACACAACTGTACCTGAAGATAACAACATATCCGCGAAAAGGGGCAATATGTTCTAAGAGTATGCTGTATGCTTTATTTATTACCAAGTATATATGTATATAATATTTGCTTTATGGCAAAATCCTGGCAGCCAACAGTTTCCAACAAGTAAGTATCCTGTCGACACTTGACGCAGCTTAGGCCAACCCACAGCCTGTCCTGGTTTTATATTATTTTATTCCATTCTGCGCTTGTTGGCTTTGAAAAAGGATAACAGCACAGCCTGGTGATGCCTTTAGACATTTTCATTTTCATTAAATGCCTGCCTGCCTGGGTAACGGCAACGGCAACGGCTGCTGCTTTACTGTTAGCTGTTAGCTGCTTGTTGCCTCGTATCCCGTTACGCGCAAGTCAAAAGGATATTGTCTAACAACAAAAGTGGAATAAATTAATTTAGCGCCTGTCTTGCCCCGGTTCAGTACGGACCGTTCCAAGGCTGGCAATGAGCTAGAAAATGAGCTGCAGAATATGTACGTATGTATGTATGTATGTGCCATACACCATACACTTGGGCTGCCTAAACTGATAATAACAAAATATGTGCTACTGACAGGTGGCAGTGGAGTTTCCTTTTTCTTTGCCTTGCCTTGCCAGACTCTGACATTTAATAAGGCCCGACCGACCGACTTAGCGTTTATTAAAAATAAGAAACAAAAATTAAAGCCTACCTTCAGGCGCCAGCTGTTTATAAACACAATTTGCGAGAGTTTGTGTGTGCGTGTGTGTGTGCGTGTGTGCACATCAATATCCATTATAGTCAAGCAAGGCTGTCAATTTCACTTTCGCTTAATTGCGCTCAATTCAGCTATCACACATAGTATTATAAGTCCCTCCCACATACATAACATACATAGCTCGGCATAGAAGCTTTTTTCCCTGGTCTGCTTACTGGCGCTTATTGCATTAATTTTTCAATAATCCTCCTCGACTGAAACAAATATCTAAAGTGGCATTCTTCACGGCTGATAAGGCACGCAGTAATCTTTTATTAATGCCAAAGGAAATGCGCTCAAGTAAGTTAATTAAATTTAGCCAAATAGTGTGTTAGCCAAGCCAACCCAAGCCAAACTTCGGTTTCTTTAATAAACAACAATCTTCAGTTATGGAAGGGGGAATATCAGTAGTTATATATATACTTGCTAGGTTGGGCAACCCTTTTCAACTCTCTGTCTCGACTTGCAGTTTTACTTAATGCTTAGGCCACAAACTTTTTGGACATTTTTATTGACAAGCCTGGCAAAAACCTCAAAACAAGGGAGGAATCCTCGTATAATTTTCTTCTCTCTTTTTTTACCTTTTTTTTACTGAAGAAAGTTTGTCTGCGGCGGAAATAAGCTGGGCCCACAGACTTTTGCTTTTACAAGTGAAGAGAATAAGGTTTGAGGTCTCCTGTGCCGGTGTGCGGTCAAATCTAATTTCCGCAGCTTTACTACTTTATTAAACTATTACAACTAAAGCCGAGAGCATTGCCAGCCATCCAGCTAGCCAGCTAGCCAGGCAGCCAAGAGCCAACCAGTGTGACCAGTATTAAAAAAGTTATGTACATGTATTTCTTTCGTTTAATACATACACATACTCACTCGCACACATACGGTAGAAATGTGTTAATAAAGCACACTTGCTGCCACTTGGCCACATAATGAAACGAAATTGAGGGAACTACGTGCTGGGGCTTCATAGGGCACTTAGATCTTTAAAGAGTATTTTACTTCTATGGTAGATTTGATCATAAAGTTTGTCAGGATTAATACAAGTCAGCCGGAAGAAGAACTATGGTTGAATTTGAGTTAAATAAATATAAAGACAGATATTTTATCTTGGTTGTGATTCATTTTATAGTCTTCCAAATTTCATTAAGTAAGAATATTACAAGATGAATCTTTAAGTCAACAATCTGTTATGAGAAAAAGAACATTCATTTTATTCTCACCATATTTAAATGTTCTTTTAAGCTTAAGCTTTTAACGAAATTAAATGAGTATTGAGAAATTACTTATATCCAGTGATAAAATAAAATGCCTTTTTATTTAAATTTCACATTAATTGAGTTCCAATTTATTTCCATAAAATATGTCACAATTTTTTAATTGTATTATTTTAATTGTAGGGTATAAAGTTTTCAGTTTCTGACTTTTCCTTTCCAAATTTCCTAAAATATATATATGGTTACTTTTTGGATAGCATAAGTTCGACATTTTGTGGCTTTTATGAGTCTGTCATTTATTTTCGTCTCAAATTCGGTGTTGTTGTTGTTGTTGTTGTTGTGTGTACGTTTAATTGCTTTGACCTTTGCAATGTGTTGCATAGTTTCGGGCGGTGTTGCATGTTAATTAGCATTAAGCATAGAGGCGTGTTTTGTGCCTGTGTCAAGGCTGCCACTTGTGCACACAGTTGAGTGTGATAAAAATTTATTAGCCACTGTGAGTTTGTCCATATATATGAAACTTTTACTATATTGCAATTAAATTTAAGCTGCATTAAACAGCTGAGCCGAATACTCAAACATAAACAGAAAGCGAGAAAGAAACAGAGAGAGAGAGTATGAGAGAAATATAAGCACAAAAGAATTTGTGAACGACAAAGTTTTCGGGGTTTTCTGGTTCGGTTCGGTTTGGTTTGGTTTTCTGGTCTATGCCAAAAGTTCGCGTTGCGCCTTTTGATATGTATTTTAATTCCAGCTTGTGAGCCATTTTGCAGTCAGGCCAGGACTTTTGGCAGCAACAACAACAACCAGCAGCACAAGAACGACTGGCTTAAATGGCACTTATGAGCTTATGCCACAACTTACATTATTATTATTACCATGATTTTTCTTAATATTTTTCTTATTTTTTTCTTTTTTCTGCTGCTGCTTGCTAGTGCCATACAATAAATAGTTATGTGCAGTTCTTGTGGCTGTGTATTGAATGCAGTCCTTCTCCTCCTCCCTAGACCCTTGTAAATGCTTTTGAGAGTTTCACTTTAATTAAGGCGCATTAAAAAGCTTGTTTTATGATGCCTGTGGATGTTTTTTATATGCTCCAAAATTGTTAAGTGACTTCTCGAGAGAAGGCACAACAAATGCAATCCAACAAAACTCAACTAGCTTCTGTTCACTGAGATCACTGAGAATCTTATTGGGGTTAGAAATTGATTCCATAAGTTAATCTTTATCTTCATTTAAACTTTTTATCTAATAAATTCACTAATCAACATTTTCAACGTCAAAAGATTTCATTATTGGTTTCAATGCTTTGTCAGGCGAGTGACAATCAATCAGTATTATTTAAAATACTATAAATAAATGCAAATCTCATCTCGTGAAATTAAACTCCATGTCATAAGCATTAAATTCAATTTGGGTTTTACACAATTTTTAGTTGTTTCCTAAAGGTTTTGTTTTATTTCATTTCGTAACGTTTTCGTTTTTTTTCACTTTGGTAAATGCATTTGTTTGTCAGTTTTTGCAGCTCTCAATCAGTACTTGTTAGAACTTTTAGTGCAGTCGTCGAGTGTCGAGTAAAATAAACATGAACTGGATATTTTGCAGTATGAAAATGAAATGAAATTTAATAAATGTAGAAAGAGACGGACAAAGAGACAGAAGGGAGGGGGGGGGGGGGGGGGCAGAATGATAGCGACAGGCAGCATGACATGCACTTCATAAAACTTTGCTCATATAAATTGAAATTGAAATGAAATGATGATATGTAAGAGAGCGAGTTGACAACAGCGGAAGTTCACGTTGTAGTTGTGCATGTGTGTGTATCTTTTAGTACATTTACTACACTTGCAGAAAAATGCTGTAAATATATAGTAGATATTTTAATCTATATGTGTATATTTAATGTTTTATATTTAATTTTAACGCGTTCTCTATAAAAATACAGCATTTTAAATTAAATACTTGGTACTTAGGCCTTTTTTCTTTGAGTGTACGCATGTGTTTGTGTAGATGTGTGTATATTTTACTGGTGTGCCTATCAAATACATAACACAAAAGCCGCTCACTGCCAGTAAAAATTGTTGGGCAAACAACAAGTGGATCACAAGGGTGTAACTGCCACATGGAGTGAAAGGAAAAGGGAAGTGGGAAGAGGGGGACAGCTTGGAAAACAACTTAAACTGTCATTGCAAAGTTGGCAGAAAGCGTTTGCTGCTGGGAGGTATTAAAAAACTTTTGTTGTGTACAGCACTCACAGCAATTACGCTCCTACTTACTTGTCTTTCTTTGCAAGCAATAAATTTCTCTGCTCTGGACTTTACCTGTCCTAAGAGAGAGAGAGAGAGAGGGAGCGAAGGGAGAGTGTGATTCAAAATATATGCTGCATTCTTTTGGGCTGTCTCCTTGTCTCCGGACTGAGTGACTGACAAAGTCGTTAGTTGCACAAGCGACGAACCGCATTTTCGACTCGCTGGCAATGTGCAAAATTCAATTAGCCTTGCCTCATGCGTAGCTGCAACGCATTCAAGCAGTTGCCACTTGGCATGCCATGTCTGTTTGGGGAATGCTTTGAGAACTCACACACACACACATACACAGATGTGTGTGTGTGCTGCATAACTGCCTCAATTACGCTGAAAATGTCACATTAATTATTGGCATTTATGAGGTTTTCGGCGCTTTTGATATAATAGACGACGGTCCCAAAACTACGACGACAATACATGAGATATTCAAGTCTACTTTATGGCTGCTTGTTGTTGTTGTCATTTCAATTGCAATCTGTATGTGATGGCAACTTTATGAGTGTCTATCTCTGTGTGCGTATGTGTGTGTGTGGCTGAGTATTAATTGAAATTTGTTTTTGTGTGTCAGATGCACAAAGATACAAATTTGGGGGAGAGATATTTCGGTTCTCGCTGCAGTCTGCATTTTATGTCAATTAAAAGTTAATTTGACAAAGCGAGACATTTCAAATTAATTTTGATATCAACAGCGTTTTAATTTAATTTACATATGTAGGTTGCCCTACTAAATTCCAGATGCTTCACAGCGAGTCCAATTATACACAGATATTGCACAAGTTTGTACAATACGGTATACAGGTAAGAGTGCAGATGAAATCTTTAAGATATTGTATCTGAATATTACATTTTCTTTTGTCTGATAAATAATAGATTAATACGATGCTGAATTTAAGATTAATATGTTTTCTTTTAAGTAAAATGAAAGTTTTAAATGCATATGATTTACTAGAATCGATGTTAAATAAATTATATATAAACAATATTAGAAATATTATTCTGATCAGTTTATTAAATTTTTTAACTAAACAAATTTGACTTATTTTCGGTACCATTTTAAAGCATCACTCATTCTGCTTGAAAATTCCAATCAACAATCAGTATGAGCCCTTCAATTTATATTAAAGAGCCGGTAATTAAGGGAGCCTCTTCGCCAATCATTGTCCGTCCGTCCGTCATTTTGCCACTTGACGCCTATCCGTGTAAGTGCGTGTGATGCAATTACTTAATGACAGGCCCATGGCGGGGCAGACAGTCCGTCGAGTGGTTAGGCTTAATGCTTGAATAGCCAAGTCAATGCTGACTACAACAAAGCCAACAGGCAACGTGCAACATATTGAGTAGAAGCCTTGCCAAATACCGCTTCGACGTCAACTTATGCCAGCTGCTGTCTGCTGTCAGCAACAGGACTCTCGGCCAGGCGTTGTGTGGCACACACAGAAATGCAGCAAGTTCGCTTGCTACTTATGCAAATGCTTAGCTGCCAGTTGCCACTTGCCACTTGCTACTTGCCACTTGCTACTTGCCACTTGCTACTTGCAACTTGACGGCCGTTGTTGCTCATGTATAGAAAGTTTGATTACCGCCATCGTTGCATGCACCTAAAGAGTGCAACAGACAAGTGTGGAAATGGGTTTGGTTGACTTTCCTTTTGATGGGTTGCACAATTGTGTTGATTGCAGAGAGATGACATGAAGTAGCGACTGGCAGGACGACAGCATCTCGCCTTGATGACAATGAAGTGCAGGCATGAATATTCTAATCAAATGAGCCAACACAGGCCAGACTCACTGTCTGGCAGTCTGTCACCACACATCCTGACTGCCCGACTGCCTGACTGTCTGACTGCCTGACTGTCGGACTGTTTGACTGCCAGCCTGCAATGTCCTGAGCCTGAGCTATTGTCACAAGCTGTAAAATTTTTGCATTGCCAACACATGTGTAGCTCAAACCTTTCTGACTCTCAGCCCAGCCCACAGTCCCTCAAGTAAGTCACCACATGCTTTGTATTTTTTGTTGGAGACTGGGTAAAAGTTTCAAAGTCAGTCAAGACTCGACCGACCCGCTTCATTCGTTTCGTTTCATTCACTCACTGAAATCGAATTTGCATAATTTAACATGATGGTTGCGCTTATTCCTGTTGCCTGTCAGACAGACCTTCAAGGCTCTGGCACACCCACACACAACACACAACCCACACACTCCTGTATCTCCAGCCACCTCTGTTATTGTTGTGCTCATTCTACAATTTCTACAGTTCCTTTCCTGCTGGTTTTGTTGGTGCTGTGTGCTGTTACCTCATCACAACATTTGCCGCCACATGCATCATCATTTGCATACATTTTCAGTTCGTCAGTGAGTCAGGCAGGCAGTCAGTCAGTCAGTCAACTCGTCCTTTTTCCTTCATTACTTGCTTGCGCCGTTTACACATTTGATTTTCCATCATTTCCATTCCCCAACCACATGGCTTGACTCGATTTTCTTTGAATATAATTCGCAGCAGCGAGAAAAAATTGACGTTGATGGATTTTGGCACTTACACAGAAGACTAGCGCCAAAAACTTGGTTGCCTGCCAGCCAGAGAGACTGACTGACTGACTGCCTGACTGACTTTGAAGCGTATTTTAATGAAGAATGATATGTTGGCATTGCCATCAACGGCACACCAAACCATATCAGACCACATCAGACCACAACAGCCGCAAGCACACGGGCCACAAGACCACATCAACTGACAGTTTTCGCGGCTTTGAACTTTTTCCAGTGTCGAAGGGCGACATCGACAAGTTTTCTCTTGTCTCACAATCAAAAAAAAAACGAGAAAACGGAAGAACGGAAAAACGCAGTCAACTTCAAATTATACTTATTGCTGTTTTGTCAAGTTTTTGTTCAGCCTACAAAATAAAGGAAAATAAAAAAAAGAATTCGTTTTTGCATAAATTTATTGGCTCATCTTTGGAAAATTTGACAGAAATTTGATTTAGCTGTTGGATGATGATTGGCGCAAACAAAAATGAACGCCTAAAATATGCTACATGATAATACACTTTGTGGGCTTGCAGATTGAATTAGAAATGCGTTGTCTATTGATATATCAAATGATTCATTACAGTTAAGCCTCCAATTATTGCTGAAAATATGCAACAACAAGAATTCCATTGAAATTTCTAATGATCTTTGTTTTAATATACTTATTTATTAAATTTAAACATTTATTTTCAATTTAATTTACTTTACTTTAAAAAGTTTAAGCAACTTTACCCATTCCTAATGCCAGTTCCTTTAATTTCACTGTCGCATCTGAAGAATCTATTTCAACTTTGTTGTTATGCCAATGAGGCGCACAAGTTAAATAAAAAATATTTAAAAGTATAACAAAAATATCAGAAAAATAAACAAACCAACTATGGAGTGTCGCTGTTGAGTGCCACGCCCCTAATGCCCAGCTGTTCGCTTTCGTACTCTCGGCGACACTCTCGTCTTTTCATGCATATCAAAATGGCAACAATAAACGGCAACAAAAGAACAACAATAACAAACATTAACATACAACAATAGGCGACGTCGGCAGCGGCAGTCAAATGTTGCAAATGTAAGCAAAATAAATATACACACAGTTTGTGTGTGTGTGTGTAAGCAAAACCAAAACTTTTGACATAATAAAATGAAATGTTATTGTTAAAAAAGTTACTTGCATATTAAAACAAACGCAACTTTTTTTCATCAATTTTTTTTGCTCCTCTCTTTCCGTTGTTTATTCTGCTGTTTGTATAAGTGTTTGTGTGTGTGTGTGTTTATGTATGAAAATATGCACACAAATACACAGAAACATTCACATAAATGCAAATGGGCAGCGTGTGAAGCGAACAACGCTGTGCAAAAAGCAAACAACTTTAATTGAACTGTTTACCCGATTTTTATTTTATACATCTGCGAATGTATTCACGATATGTAAATATGTATATCTGTGTGTGTGTATATATGCCACGATATTCTGGCAACACTGTGTGGCAAGCTGTGTAATTGTTATGGTTATGTTTGTGATGATTATTTGGCTCGTTGCACAGCTGCTAAAATGTTGCTCGGCCAACAATTCTGCTGGCTTTATCTGCCTTTAGCTGCCTGCATAAACAAAGAGCTGACAACAACAAAACAAGTTTCTTAAATGTGGGGCACTTTATGTTGCATGGGGCACAGTTGCATTGGGTACAACAAATACTTTTCAATAAACCCCCCGAAGACCATAAGAGTTTTCAGAACTAATGACGCTTGCCAAAAATGCAAGCTAAAAACTTTTGGCGTACATTTCTAATCTAGCTGAACATTTTTACAGCATACTTAAAGGGTTGTTTCTTACTATAATAAAATGAAATATTTAACTGCTAACAAATATACTTATAATATAACAACAAGTTTTTCAATTACTAGCAATATTGAAATTCCGCTTGAAAACTTTATCCTGACTTACCACGAGAACTAAAACTTACTTTAATACACTGTAAAAAAGCAATAGTATTTGTAATAATTATAGCACTACATATATGAGAAACTAACATATTTAAAATACGTCAACACAATACGTAAACTGGCAAACAACAGTTAACGAGCTCAACACGTTACGTATACGTAATATTGATATGAATGTAGATTATAAGTACATAACAGGTAAACAGATAACAGGATTCGTACTCACCTTTACTAGCACCGTCCGGACCCCGCAATATGGTGCACTCCTCTATAGTGCCAAATGGATGAAAAATTTGTCTAACATCATCTTCGGTTTGTTGTTTGCTGAGCATGCCAACGAACAGCTTGCGATCTAAATGCTCTGTTTTTGTTGTTGTTGTTTTTGGTATGTGAATTTTGTTTTTAGGTTTTCGGTTTTTTTATTTTGTTTGTTGTTGTATCAAAAGAGGCAGCAAAATGGAAGAGTGGCATGTGTGTAAATCATAAATTGTAAAAGCCATAGCATTAGAAATTTTGCCAATAATGCACCAAAATGAATTCAAAAAAGTTACCGAATAATGCCAGAGAAACGGAAATAAACGGAAATAAAAAAATATACCGAAAATTAGGCCATATGAGCGTTATAGTATATATGTGACATATATAAAGATGTAAATGCAACAGAGTTACAAATTACGTAACAGATTTTCAGTAACAAGTAACGAACGCAGCAGGCACATAGAAAAAAATGTAGTTTAATATGTTTTGTTTTTAAAATTTGATTTTTTTTAAGATTTCAACGAGCTCAAAAATACAGAAATTAAAATGGAAATTAAAATTTTAAAGCAACAACATTTATTAAACAAAATTTGTTATATATAGATTTTCATGTTTTTTTTTGTTTATTTTTGGTATTGGTGTTGATTTGATTTTCGACACCAAAGGAGCAAATACAATTACAACATTTATTAATGTGGGGAATATAAGGAAAATTTTGGATTTTTTAAATAGGCAGCAATATTTTGCAATAAGCCAAGGGGGGAGTAAATTCAATTTTATTTTGGTTTATTTCGTTTTACGTGTTGCGAAAGAATTGAAATTGAATTTAAATTTTCGGTTTTTAAAAAATATAAAGTGAAGAGCAAAAAATTAAATTTTGGTTTAAACAAAAAATTATTGTCAGTTTTCCAATTTTGCCAATTTTGATGTTTTGTTTTTTTTTTGTTCAATTATTTATATATACGTAAGTATGTATATATATATATTTTTTTTCATATAGAGCACGAACAAGTGTTACATAAAAAGGAAAGAAAAGAAGATAAAAATGGGTGATATTTAGTAAAATTGTCGCACATTTTTTTTTTGGTTTTTTTGTTTTTTTTTGTCTTTTTTATGTAACTTACAACTTACAAAATGGAAAATGTCTTATGACAATATAACAATTAGCTATGTATATATATATATAACAATAATACGTACACACGCACACTCACACATACATACATATGAACTGACCACGCACAACAGAGCTACAAGTTTATATAGACATTAAAAGGTAAATAACATTTTTAGCCACTACTTGGAAAAATATTTAGATTTTTTTGGTTTTTTTATAGATAGAACAAAGATTTAGAGCTTAAAATAAAATATATATTAGCAGTTATAGAGAGGGAAAAGTTATGTCGTAAGTTGTATTAGGATTATTATGCTTACGAGACAAAAATGTTGCTACAGTTGTATTTGTATGATCCAAATGACACTTGAACATGAAATGATTCTTGGAAAAGAGAATGTGAAATTCAGAGATAGGGAGAGAGAGAATCAAAACAGACAATGAATCTTACTTGATGCTTTAACTCCATCCGATCTGCTCCTTCTGATCTCTAAGAATAATTAGATGTTAAAGTGTCAACATTTATAATAAGATCATTGGATTATACTTAAGTCAGCAATCTTTTGATTGTGTTATTAATAAAGTTTGCTGCTGCTTCTTAAATACATTGATTATCTAAAACCAATAAAGACTTCCGGCGCACAAGTCTGCAACAGAATAGACAGAAATCCTATCGCATATTTGCAACTCCAACCTCAATTGGGTCTCATATCGAAAATTGAGCGTTCAATTATTGCCAAAACACTTTGCACACACACATAGAAGGATATGGAGAGAAGAAGAAGGGGAAATCGAAAGGACAGCTGTTGTCGCGTTAAAGTGGCAAAAGCAATCGAAGTAGAAAATAACTAATACGACACGTTAGCCGGCCGTGCAGACTCAACTGGCCTGCAGGCAATTGTCTTGCCGGGACCGGGACCGGGGTGTTTGTAAGCCTAATGGCATTTGTGCCCAACTCAACTTAACTTAACTCAACCCGACCCAAAGAGCCCAACTGAGGCTAAGCACGTGCAATAAGCCAAACAACGCCACTGGCATGCTAAACAACACCAAAAAATATAAGGGGAGCCTAAGAGGCAAAGGGGTAACGCAATAGGGCCAAAAGGGTTGCACATGGCCAAAGGGGCGAGCTTAATAAAAATGTAAAGCACGTGGTGTACACCCAAAAGGTAACAAGGACTAAAGGTGAAGTAAAAATAGTGCAGCATGCTTTGCGGCGCTCGCCATTGTACATTGTACATATGAAATGGCATAGTTCAACTGGCTGTTAACAGTTGCGGCGCCAAAAAGCAGACAATGTAGCGTGTAGAAAAAGAAAATGCACAGAGGAAAATGAGAAGAAAACCACTCACTTGACAGGACATGGCCAAGCAGAGTAGAGCTGAGTAGAAGAGGCAACAAGAAAAAAAAGGATTTGCACAATGTTTAGTCGCCGTGGCAGCAATTTTCTACAATTACCAAGGCACAGGTGCTGGCGGCCGCAGGACAATGACGATGGCAGAGGACGACGGCATAAAATGCACACAATTTCCCAGTGATTCCTTTTTGGCCCCGCAACCAAAGCCGAAGCCAAAGCCAAACTCCAAAGCAAAAGCAGTGAAAATAATATTAAAGGCCATTAGGCTCATATAGACAAGTTAAGTGGCTCTTTTGAGTGTCGCCCATGTTCCATGGTCTTCTCTTGTTCCAGGTCGGTCGTCATGTGTGCGCCATGTGTGTGTGTCCTGGCAGTTTTTAGATTTTATTTTATGCCTCGGCTGTTGCCAAGGCAAAAGAAGAAGTCATTAACGTGTCGTTGTCTTTGATGCTCATGCTCGAGAAGCAGCAGCAGCAGCAGAAGCAAAACCAAAAAAAAAGAAACCAAATTAAATTAGTTAACCACATGGTTACTTTTGTCTGTCAGGCGAACATGCCATACAGTTGAGAGGAGAGAGTCGAGAATAGAGAGTACAACGTGGAGGTACCACTAATTGTTGCATGTTATGTTTTTGCTTATCTTTGGGACTTACCCTCGAGCGCAGTCAGCTCGAAATGTGCCCCTAGACAAGTAATTGTATTTTAAATGTTAGCCAAAGGTGAAAAAGCCAGCTCAGCCCAGCCCAGCCCGGCAATGTCGCGTCTATAAATTATACAAGAAATGGTTAACAAAGAACAGGACGAAAAAAAGAAAAAACGTTGTTGAAATAACAACAACAAAGTCGCTGACAAAGCTCAAAACTCATGAGCTGCTCCTCACAACGTTTCTTTCGACTCGGTTTTTCCCATTTTCCCGTTTATTTTTACAGCTGGCTTTTGGCTGGGCACTTTTGCCAATTGACATGTAAATTGACATTTAATGGTTGCTAATGAGCGTCTGAGGATTAGTTCCTTTCCAATCCAGACAACTACGTACACATTGGACTTAGAGAAGACATTGTTATTTGCATAGGTGGTAGAAAGGCTAAGGAGCAAGGGGAATTGAGAAACCTCTGGCTAATTTAGGGGATTAGGGAATATAGCTACTAAGTAATTTGTGTGGTAGATTTTTTAGCTTGATTTGACTAGCTTATATGTAAGATAACTAATCTTTTGTGAGATATGTATTGCTAAGTAACAATTTATGTATAAACTAACAGTCCCTTTCAATAGTTTTGCAAAATAATTGAATCCTATAATTAATTGGCATCTTTTAATTTTGTAGCCTTTAAGTTTGCCAAGGACTTACTTGCAAAATTGCAGCTAATAAATCATTAAACAAACAAATAAATACTCCATTAATTTTCACAGCTTAGCACACTACCAAAAACATAGATGTTGTCTCGATGTCTGGCTGTCTGGCTGTCTGGCTGTCTCTGTCCGCAAGTAAGTGAGTAATCTGAGATCTACTTGCCAAAATCTCCTTCTAATGCAACCAATTCATATATATTTGAAAACTCTTAATCAGATTATGACGGACAGTTGCCAACAACTTCGCCTAGCTTAAAATGCTATGTAAATATATTTAAGTTATTAATTATTTTGTGGGCATTTTCAATGGAAGAAGCTGTGCTTTCTAATTACAAATTGAGTCTTGGGCTTTGCATTTCATCTTCATCTACCACATCTCGAATAACATTTGTTTGGCAAAAATTGATTGAAATAGGAGTATTAATAACACACACACAAACACACACACACAGACTTACACTGTAAATATCTATCTGTGGTTATGTAAGTATCTGTATCTGTATCTTTAACTTGTCTATCTGCACGCAGGATTTTGTACTCGCCAATGTTTATTTTGCTATAAATTATTGAAATTGTAATTACTTAGGCAGGAAATGGAGTAATGGAGAAATGAGCAAAAGTCGCATAATATTATTTTGACTCTATAGATATTGTTTCTTTTCCGACTAATGCAAATTTAATTATAAACATGAAATTGGAGTATCTTTATTGATAGAAAGGGAGCTCTCATATTTGTATACATACATTTGGAGTAGTTATTTTTGAGGCCTGCTCTATGATTGATGATTAAATGGTATTCAGTACTAAAAGCATACTAATTAATATGTAATTAGTTATTCGCGTCACACATTCATGACATTCATTTGACAGGCAATGAGGACAATTTTATTGTCAAGGTATGAGGGGAATTGTAGAGTATTATTCTTAAAGCTTCTTTTTAGTAATTTAAATAAGTTGCTTCCCTCTAGATTCTGATATCAATTGTGCTTGATATCTAACTTATGTTTGTGTAGAAATCTGAGTCAAATCTCCGATTATCATGGCTCTCTATCAATATTCTACTGCCACGCCCAAATAGCCAGGGCTATGGCAATTGTTTAGTTGCTCCAGGCACTCTCAACCACTTTCAACTGTATTTTTATGGCTGGCAGGGAGTCTGTCTGGCAGTCAGAGGCATTCAGAGTCATCCTGGCAAGCTGACATTCTCTGCCCTGCACAGCCGTCGAGGTGTCAGTATTTATACAGCAAATAAGCTAAATTTTTCCTTTATGACTCCCACAACGGGCAAACAGTTGGTGGATGAATGCCGGCATCGTCGCCAGACAATTGTGTGGCAATTGTCAAAAGTCTGCCAACCGACAGGACTCTGCCCCTCCTGTCTCCCGTCTCCTGTCGCCTGTTCCCCCCAAAAGTACACTGACGTTTATATATGACTAGTGATAAGTCAGAGTCACCCAAGACGTTGACACCAAGTGCAAGTGGGATGCTGGGTGGATGCCGGATATAAGGGGTGACTGGAGTTGTGTGAATGTTTCGTGTCTCATTTTGCGCTTTTGTTGTTGTTGTTGTTATTATGATGCCAATGGAATCCTTTGGGTGTCTTTCGGGTCTTAAAGCGCACAGTTTATTTGTCAGTTTGAAATTTAGAGTAATAAGCGCAAAGTTGAGCATAGGCTGGGGACACAGCCATGACAGCAAAGACTTTTGCAAATGACATGTAAGAGGCGACCAAGGATGGGCATGCCATATCCTATAGCTGTAGCCTGTGAATTCACAAGTAAATTAGTTATTAGCGTTGTAAGTAGTTCAAAAGTTCTACAGAGAGTTGAGTTTTCGTAGCATCTTTTGGCATTGGCATGCCGAAAACGGCGCTAAAATGCGCCTAATTGTTAATTAGTGTCAGCGTGAATTAGTATTTACAGCGTGGCAGCAGACAGACAGACGAACGGACGGACGGACGGACGGACAGATAGGCCGCCTGGGCCACAGAAACCCAGCACATTTCAATGGACGTATTTTTAGGCATTTTGCATGGAAAGCCAAAGTTTTTGTTTGCCATCACAACGGAAATTGTACAAAAGTCAGCGCCAGAGAAGCGCCAGAAATATACGCGCTAAAAGTTTGTCTTCACTTCACTTCTCTGCACTGTGGTATTGAAGTGTTAATTAATATTGAAAAGGATCAACTTTTGTGTGACTTTGGCTTTGTGTGTGCCAGGCAAATGAAAATTGAAAAGGAATCCAAAGAGACTCAAAAGGGGGGAGACCCAAATTCCACGAAGGGGTTAAGGCTACAAGAAATTCCAGCTACTCATGGTTTTTTTTTTACTTCAACTTCAACACAGCACCACTTTAAGGTATCTCGAAGGATAATATGATGGGTGTATTAAAAGGTTTCTTTTTTGCAATTAGCGAAAGTAACTGAAAGTTATATACTATATAAGGGAGAAAGAAACTTTCTTTCTAAATTTCTAACAATGGATTGCATATCATATACTATATTGTATTTAAAAGTATCATCTTAGTATCATTCGGTATGCAGCCAGTTTCCATCATTCTGACTATGCAGAACATTGAAATCTGCTTGGCACTAAATATGCAGCTGGCTGTTCAACCTGCAGTTGAGAATGGAATGGGATGGGATGGATGACGATGGAGAAGGCAATCTTGACATGCCATTAACATTTCATGTGCACCTTGGCGTTGTCTTTTTCCAGCCAGAGTCTCAACCGCGGCCATAGCCAGAGCCAGAGCCACAGCCGGCGTTGACTATCACACTAAAAGTCAATATAAAGTAAAATTTTTTTTATGACCCCGGGATTATCATTTTGCGTTGCAGCTTGACATGAAATTGGCTGCACTGTGGGTAACCAGAAATTGGCTATAAAAGACCAAAGACCGACGACCAAAAGGTGCTCGCATCTCTTCACTCTATGTTATGCACTCCCCCTGCCGCTCTCTCCTTGTATTCCAATGTTCTATAAAAAATATAGAAATTTTTATTTTAAGTAGTGACGCGTCAGGGATAATGTTAATGGCACATAGCATTTTCATTTCAAACGCATAAAACTGTCCAATGTCTGTCCACGGGAAATGTTTAAAAAAGAGGCGAAAGATGAAAATGAAGAGGAAAAGCAGTGCAAAAGAAATGTCAACCCATCGTAGCGCTTTTCATGTGAAGTCTTTGTGGCTGTCGCAGATTTTCCATTTTTATATTATAAGTATATACATATATTTGTACAATATTCATATAATAAGGGGAACGCGTATCTCTCACGATAAAGTGGAATTTAAAGTTTATGAGCTAGACAGAAAAGGACTCACAGGATTCACTCGAAACGCGACGGGTGTTCCTCGCATATGCTTTATAATTATATGACCGGTATCTTCTTCATTTTTTTTATAACTCAACGAATGTTATGTGCGCTTTGACCCAACAAGCCTGGGGAGAAAATGGGATGGATGGGATGATGCTGAAGATTGCTTGTAATAGGCAATAGACGAGCACATAAATTTCCGCAATGAAAATGGCCACAGAAATGTTATGAGCATTTCTCGTATGGCCATTTAACTTGAAAAGAGAAAAGTTTTGCACTCGAAAAGCACAGATATCTATGGTAACTATGAGATGCATTAATGTAAATGTAAAGAAATAAACGTGACTTTTCTTGAGATGTAAACCGAAGTTGTTGCTTAAGATACAACTGACTATCTACTGAGTTATAAGAAACATGTTGTGGCTTAAATTTAGATTTTTCATACATTTCATTCCTTGTTCCAACCACTCACAACACAAATACAATTATTTATAGTTAAAAAAGAAATGCTTACGTTTAGAAACTTTGTATACCGCGCTCTGTTGTATGATTACAAGCAGCTTAACACTGGGAATGCGTGTTTTTGTTTTTGTTGTTTGTAGGAATATATTTAAGGTCGCTTTAAATGATTATAAAGTTAGCTTTAAGTTACACTTATTTGCACATGAATTAAGTTTAGGTATTTTGTTTTAGTGTCCTAGTATAATTGATATCCCTGTAGTCTAATATGTGCTCTTAAATACTTAGATTCGACACTGGATCAGGTTAATGTTTGTGTAAAGCTAGAAAGAAAGCTCCAAGTCTACAGTTAGGCACGATTTTGCAAACAAAGCCTTTAAATTGATCACCGGCTCAATGAAACATTTGCACTACGCGGCGTATGTGTAATAATCACCAAATAATTACTCTAAAACTCTAAATAGTCTTAATCTTGCAACCCTTTTTGTGAAAATCGAGTTGGCAGCTTTATTTTGGACGTTTGCCGAACGACTAGCACTTAATCTGAGTTGAATGTATGTATCTAAATTTTATCGAAAACATTTATTTTTAGTTATTTGTATTTTGTGTTGTTGTCGATTTTGTTGGCACATTCCAAGCAATGTCGTCGAGAGCATCCATTTTGTATCTCAGCTTCGGTCTTTAATTCAATGCCGCCGCCATTTTGCTGCCATTTGCCATGCCGCGTGCTAAATTTGTTGTTATAATTTTCGGTTTGTGTTGCAAGTAGTTTTCATTTTTTTCATTTCATTTGATTTGATTTGATTTTGATGATAGTTTGTATTATTTTTGTGTTATTCGAAGAGAGAAAAAGAAAGAGAAAAAGAAGGAATAAATAAAATTTTTATAATCTCTGTTGTTGTTTTTTTTTGGTTTTTTTTCTGTGGGTGTAAATGTTGTTGCTTATTTTTAATTTATTGTTCAAGAGTTTCTTTTTTGTTTTGTTTTGCACTACAGAAATGCAGAACAGTAACGAAATTACAAACAACTTAAAATGTTTACGTGTCATAACAATAACAAATTGCATATAATTTTAATTTTCATTTTTAATTGGGGTAAATAGAGCACAACATTGAGCATAAATTTTTTTTGCATTGTCTTGCTAATAAATAGATTTATCGTTTTTATATATATATTTTTTTGTTTACGTACAACATCAAGGAAACAACAACACTGAGATATAAAAATTTTATTGTAACACATTTTGAGAAAACATAAAATGTAATAGAAAAACTTGACTTTGGTGTTAATTTCAAACGTAACGTAATATTGACATTTTGTTAGGGAATGTTTTGAAAGACAGATGTTTTGAAAAAGCATCAATGTTCAATAATTGACAGAACAGATTATGCAGATTACGCACGAAATATGGTATAAGGAAGTATATATATTCTAAAAATTACACGACAACAACACACGGCATATAATAAAAGGATATATTGAAATATTAAGTTTATATCTATAACTAACTAATCTTAAGGGTACATAATATACATTTACAATTTATAGTATTTACCAATTTCATTTATCAAGATTTGATCTTTAAAGCGCTTCAATAACTGTCATAAATCCCATAACTAATTGAAAATATATTGCCTGGCTAAACAAATAACTCAAACTATTCACAAATCAATGCACAAGTTTGTTTTAGGGTTTGAATCGGAGTCGGAATTGAAACACCTCAACACCTTGACAGCAAATGCCACAAACAAACAAATGAACCGATGAACAACAGCAACAACAACAACAACAACAACAACAAACTGTAACAACCTCAAGTCAGACGTCAATCAAATTGCGAGGCAAGTTGAGAAAATGCTTCAATAAACATGTCTTACATAAAACATTTTAATTAAATTATATTTTATATGTGCTGCCATGTGTGCAAGAGTGTGTGTATTTGTGTGTGTATTTGTGTGTGTGTATTGCTCTGCAATATTTATCAATTTTCCAGGGCAGAGGGTGGCAAAAACAACAGTCATCACAATAACCATACGTCTTCGTCTAGTCCACACACACACACACATACACACGCATACAGACTCACACTGAAGTAAACAAAAGTGTTTTAGCGCTCTCAATGCACATCATTCATTTACACGCACACCCAAAAGGGGTAGAGAAATAGAAGAGAACGGGACACAGAGAAATAGAGAGAGAGAGAGGGAATGAAAAAGACTGTCTTGTAAGAAGAAATTGCTTAAGTGCCAATGACACTAGTTGTAAAGTTCCTTAAGGACGATGGATTAATACTTAAGTACTCATGAAATTAAACAAAATTTAGTTAAGAATTAATAATCTTACTCTCATTTCAAATAAAAGACTATAAATATAAGAATAATATAAGAATAATAACTTAAGATTTAATTAGTTTAATTTAAGTTAGTTCATTCACTATAAAAATAGTGAAAAATGGTAACTAACAAAATTACTTGTTCACTGTTGACTTATTCTACTTCAAATTCTATATATTCTTAATATTTATTGATTATTATTATTATTATAATTATTATTGTTATTATTATTATTATTATTATTATTATTATTATTATTATTATTATTATTATTATTATTATTATTATTATTATTATTACTATTGATTATTATTATTATTATTATTATTATTATTATTATTATTATTATTATTATTATTATTATTATTATAATTATTATTATTTTTATTATTATTATTATACTTCTGCATATAATATTATTCATTTTTTATATTATACCATCCTTAAACAATTCAGTTTATAAATATTAAACTTTTATTAAATTTTAATTTTTTATATTAAACTATAATACTGCCATAATCCTCTTTTCCTTTGCTTTCAGCTCGTGTCATTGTGCTATAAACGGGGTTAGCCAAGAGAGAAGCCAATGCTCTACTTTAATTTAATTTTTGTGGTTCTTGCTGTTGCTGTTGTTGTTGTTTATTTTGTTTGCTCGTTGCGCGCAATTAATTGAACTTGCAGCACATGCCTCAGTTTCTGCCTCAGCCTCTGCCTCTGCCTCAGCCTCAGTTGCAGACTATTGACAGCCATCAGGATGTGGTGGATGTTAGAGGGGGGGAAAGATAGAGAGTTTGGTAAGAGAAGAAGTTTAGTTGTGTTGTGTTGTATTGGTGTGGTTGAGTCGATGAACACTTAAGCCGCACTCAATGCAGCCACAGTTGACGTCTCTGCTCTGCTCGTTTACCCGTTACGCTTTTTGGAATTTAACTAAGACAAACACCACAACGATAACAACAGAGTAACACAAGCAACAACTACAACAACTTAAGCAACAACAAGAGCATAGAGAATCGAGAAACAACAACAATCGAGAACTACACTAACAAGTTGTCTAGTTTGTTGCCTTTCTCATTTTGGCTCTACTTTTCTACTGTTTCTCTATGAGAAACGCTTTCAGGTCTTATGTTGGCTTAGCAGCAAACTTGTCTAAGCTGCTACCAAATGCACAAAACAGACCAGATAGAGAGCAAAGAGAGAGAGAGAGAGAGAGAAAAGAGGAAAGCGTAAGGGCAAGATACTGTTGGATTTTCGCAATTACAATTACGCATAGAAGAGAACAAAACGGAAACAATATAGAAGAGGAAGAGGAACAAGTGCCACAAGAAGAAGAATGCTGCAGAATAGTACAGTATTTGCAATGCTTAACAAAGTAGACAAAACATTTAGCAACATAATGGATATTTAAGCAATTGAGGAAAATATTCACTTAAGCATTTAGGTGATACAATAATTATTAATATAATATAGGAAAGAAAGAAATTAATTTCGAAAATATAACATATGAAAATATTGCTTTTAGTTTCTAGTTGAGTAGATTTTATGTCACTATTCTAATTTTAACTATGGCCTTATTCCAAACAAAATTCGATTCGATATTCAAGCGAACCCATTTCGGTTAATTAACTTTAATTGGCTGTCATTGTGCCTTCATCGATCCGAAGCACTTAGGAAATACTCAATCAAAAATAATCAATATGTTTGGGAATGTTGGAATTTTGTTAACAAATAGATACGAATGGAGGGGCAAAAGTTGGATTAAAAATTAATCTAAATAATATTGTTTCCATCTATCTAAGCGAATGAAATGTGCCTAACCCACTTTAAATAAATAATTAGTGCCCTAATTAACTTCCTGTTTACCTCCATCTATCTCAAGCTCTTACGACAAATTCAATCAATATCTTTAACTAAATGTATATAAGGTAGGATATTTTAACATATATTAATATTGTAAGGTATCAAATTTATTTTATTAAACATTTATCTCTGTCAAACCGTTATTTTTTTCAAATTACTCCAATTATCTGCTCCTACTTAACTATCATTAATTTTCTTATGTATCCTTATTGGAAGACGCCTTTAAAATGCCACTATAAACGCCTACAGCTTCATGGAACCCTTACGTCCTTTTTGTGGTCAAGACTTGGCCAGTAAGTATTCAGGGCCAAGTATGACCTAAGTAGTTGTGAATGCTGCCTAGCCTCTAAAACATATTGCACAATTACTTGGCAACACACACACACACACACACACATACACACAAAATATATAGCTAACAAAATTTATGTTATTGTTTGTCTGGCAACGCGGTGTGTGGAGACCAGTTCTTGGACTAAGGACTATTACTACCTTTTCCAGGCAAAGGACTGCCATATTATTTGCACATATATATATACACTTTTTTTTGTATGCCCGCACACGTGAGTGTGGTGTGTGTGTGTGGTGTGTGTGTGTGTGCTGTGTTGCAACATTTTATTTATCGCAGTGGCCATAAAATGCACGCTGGGGGCATTTGTAACAATTTTCAGACACACACAACAATGGAAACAGTTCTGCCAGTTTCTCTCTCTTCCCTCTTCCCTCTTTCTCTATCCCCTTTTGCTGCTCTTCATCCATCTGACCACCTACCCCTGAGCAGAAAGCATTCTTAGTCAGGTTAAAATATTACAACATCATGCTTAAAAGTCACGTTTAAACGCTGACGACGTCGGCGCCGAAAGATTATTGCATTTTAGAGCCCCATCCCCTCTTTTGCCTCTCTATCATTCTATCTCTTTCTTGTGCTCGTTGCACACCTGAGACACACACACACAAACACACAATCGCAAACAAACGTACTTCATTTCAGTCAGACGACGCGTCGACGTCAGCGTCTGCGCCTGTCTGTATGCTATGCCAAATAAGTAATAGTGTTGCAACGTGCCTGCCGCATTTTATTTCCTTTTTTGACTGCCAAAAGAGAGGGAAGTGTGAGGAGACGAGAGAAACAGAGAGAGAGAGAGATACAATCCATTGATTGTATAATTCTTGTGTTACGAGTGCAAAATTTTATACTCGTATATGCTTGATGTCTGATTGAATTGAATTGATGGTGAGTGCCTGCTTAAACTTCGATGTCGATTCCGATTCCGATTCCGACTCCGAGTTCGACTCGATTCTGTTGCTGTCTCTGCTCGTTTTTGGCTTTGCGGTTACGAAACCAATTTATTTGGTTTGTGTACATGTGTGTGTGCGTGTGTGTACGAATTTGTGCAATGTTGTTATTTATTTTAAGCAGTCACTGGTAAGCCTGTGATGAGCACAGGTAGCGCTGCCTGCTCAGAAATCCTTGAAAGCCAGAAATGATTTCATAAGATGAAAAGCGATTTTTTGCACACAACATTTCTGTGGCCTGCCATGGAGCGAAAGAGATAGAACGAAAGAGAGGCAAAGAAATAGAGAGAGAGGAGAATTTACAAATATTTTATGAATCTTCAAATGACAGACAATTCAAGCAAATGGTCAAATTAGAAAGAATGTTGGGAGATAAAGCACCAAAGAGGAATTAAGTTTAAGAATCATTTTAGTGAGCTTCAATTTTATAATGTCAAAATATAGTATCGATTATTATTTTGAATTCAACTTTACTAATCTAAACATTTATTTATAACTAATTGCATTTCTTTAAAAAGTGAATGTCATTAATTTTGAATTTAAAATTTTTTCTTTTTTTATAAAATGTTGCTTTGTTCAATTTTCTTTATAACCAATTTCCATCAAAAATATTTGTACTTTATTAAGAAATATTTTGAATTAAATTTCGTTCTTTGAAATGGAACTACTATGAAATTTTGTAGCAATTCTTTTTCCAATTTGTGCATAATAAATATTAATTGTCAATTCAACGAATTTTGTAATTTATTGAGAATTGTTTTGAACATGGTTAATTTAAAAACGTTATTAAAAAACGTTATTAAAAATATTGAATTGCATTTCATTGAAATGAATTTGCCATGTGATGTGAAAAGTCTTTTGTTTTCAACTCACGTAACATTTGGGAAATGTTATACAGAACTGAGTACATCATCAGTTTGCAATGTTAGACGAGAACGAAACCCAATTTCACTTTAATAAATATTTCAATATACTCGTATATTGTATCTGAAAGTCGAGTCAAGGCCCACGCACTTGATACACATTTTACATTCATATATAGGCCTTTTTTGTGAATGGCTCAGCTAAAGTAGCTCAGTTCTGTCCCCCTGTCCCCCTCCTGTCCTCCTGCCCTCTGTTGCTGTCTGCTTGTCACACGCCGTTGTGCTCCATTGTAAATGGAGTCAAGAAAGCAAAAGTCACTTTTTCAATTTTCAAAATTAAAAAAAAATTCTACGCACACACGAGTAAATCACTAAGTTACTGTGTCGCATTGATAAACCCTTATCAAGTGGGTTTTTTTCTTACCAAGCCGCACACACACACACACACACATAGACTCACGCACACTGTGAAACACGTTGACACATTGTCAGAGGGCTCACTAAACGAAATGCAGAGACCTTTCTGACAAGGGTGAGTGGAAGTGGAAGTGGCGCCAAAAAGCATTGCCTACTTTTTAGGCGTGAATTTAAAAAGGCTGCTAGGGCATAAGTGAATGTGAGGGGAGGGGAAATGAAGACCTGACGAGAGAGAGAGAGAGAGAGAGAGAGGGAGAGGGGAGGTTATGGGGGGCTCTGTTATGTAGCGCGCATATTAAAATCTATAAAATATGCTCGTGACTGCTTTACGACTTGAAAGCTCAAAGCTAAGAGCAAAACCAGAAGCGGGCAACCAGCAAAAAGTTCAATATTTGTAAATCTTTTCCTCATACGCTCGCACTCTCGGTCTCTCTCTCTCTCTCACACATTCTCACTCCATGGCTGAGCTCGTTCTTTATGGGTTAATGGTGCGAAAACGTGACTTAATGTTCGTGTGTAAAATTTTTGTTTCTTTTTTTCTTCTCGTTCTTCTCGTTTTATTCCTTTTTGCTTCTCTTCATAAGAGTTATGTGTGGGTGCGTACAGGGGTGTGTGAATTGTGTGCGGACTGGGAGGGGGCGGGGGAATGTAATGGAGAGTCACAGCTGTTGTACAAAGGTCAAAGCAATTTGAGGCGATGGCTTTTAATAGAAATGTCAGACAATTGGGTGCCAAAGCCAAAGTCAGCAGCTTTAAAGCCAGAAAATAAAGCTAACTTGAATTGATAAAGTTAGCGAAAAATTAGAGAAAGAAAGTGGAAAGAGAGAGTTAACATATTAAAAGTTGTGCAGACTTAAGTATTTTTGAAAAGTTCTTAAGCTGAATATGAGCAAATGAATTTTTTGGGGTAGAAAGAGAGGAAATGGGAGGTAAATTGTAAAGGAGAAAGATGTAAAGAAAGATTGTATTTATTCTTGTTGAGGCAGATTTCCCATATTATTTCACGATACAAAGTATCAGTTACGAATTAGCTACCGTTATTTTAAGCGTATATAAATATATTTTATGTTTTTTTCAAACTTTTTCTCTTCAGTTGCAAGAATTTCAAATTTAACTATAACTTGCAGTAATCTTTTCTCTAATGTTCAAATTTCTGGTATTTCTAAATTTGTTCTTCACCCAAACTCTTTTATTCTAATTGGATTAAGCTTTCTAAACTAAAGTCTTAATGCACTTTCTAACTGTTCTTTAAACTAATTTCATTAATTGCTCTATATGCATTTAGAAACTCAGCTCATTATCCAAAAATTGCCTTAAACGGAGATGAATATTTTTGGCCCCGAAGCATTTAAAAATTTCATTAACTCACTTGACTCGCCAAGCGTCATTTAATTATCTCCCTCTATATCTCTCTCTTCGTCTCTCTGTGTGCGCTTTAGCGTAAATGACAAATCCTTATGCTAAATATGCTTAATGCAACATACACACACATACTAACATACATACAGAATCACACACATACACAGAGCTTACAACGTGCTGTACATATGCTTAATGAAGCTTATAACTCTCGTCGTCTCTCTGCACGTTCTATCCCACTCACACTTACACTGGCATGGTGCCCCACCTCCCCGCCGCTATTGCCCACATGCAACACGTACACGTTCTGACAATCCTGGCAACAGGCAGCATATGCCAAGCACGAAGGCCCGCCAGGCGAAATAATTATAAAGCGCTCACAGCGGAAGCTGCAACGGAAATGTTACCTGCAAAAGCACGTGCACAGTCAGGACACGGTCAGAGAGAGAGAGCGAGTAAGAGATGGATGAGTGATAGAGAGAGACTGAGCCTGACTGTTTGGGTGCAAATTCTAGCACTGGCTGCGTTTAGTTTAGCATAATGACAGGCATAGCATAGAAGCGCCTCCAAATCTCAAACCTGCCACACAGCTGTGCCACCAGCATTTCCAGTTCCAGCTCTCGTCTTTGCCACATGGCAGCCACTAAACCAAAGCCACATTAGCTCGGCAGCAAATGTGGCAAAGCGTGTTAATAACTCACTCTCTATATGGGTGTGTCTGTGTGTGTGTTTGTGTGGTACTTGGTGCACTCTCTGCACTTGGGGGCACACATGCATTTAGGTTTTGGGATTTCATAATAAACTTGGCCCTGCTCTGCAGCTACTAAACATGTGTGAGAGTTCTGCATGTGTGTGTGCGTGAGTGGAGTGTGTGGCAAGTTTGTCGTCATCGTCTTGGCGTGTAATGGAGCGTGCTGCTGTTGCAGCTAAATGCTGAAAGCTAAAAGCTAAAGGCTGAGGCACAACCTCGCATATTTTCATGCATAATGCATAAATTCGTTTCATCATAGAAGCAAAGTCCTTTCCAGACGACTCCTTAACTCGACTATGTCTTCAGTCTTAGTGCTCGTCTTGGGCCTAATTTGTTGCATAATTAAGCGTGTAGTCGTCTGTGCTGCAATGCAACCATTTTAATTTTTTTTTGTTGTTCCCGAGTTTTGTTTAGGTAATTTTGTGCAAAGGAGCAACGTATGTAAGTTTGCAATGCAGTTATGTGCAACATTATTCCAGTAGCTGCAAGGATTGCTCTGGGAAATTTAAGCAAGGGAAATTTATTCAGTGTTATTAAAGGATTGTCTAAAAGATCGAACGAAATATCTAAGAAAGTATTGTGATTATTTAAAGCATTTAAAGTGTATTCACATTCAATATTTAAATTTTTATTTAAAAGGTATTGAAAGTAGGTGAGCAAATATTTCTAAAAATGTTTAAAAATATTAATTGTTGAAATTAAACGCTTTCTATAAACATTAGTATATTTGTATAGACTTAATTAATTGACATTTTGCCTTACAATTAATTTTGACTTGAGAAATTTATGCAGTTTTGAAGCCTGATAATCCTTTGCCCTTGCATTTTTCAGAATCAAATTTAAAGTGATGCCACGAGTTAATTAAAAGTGAAAGCTACAGATTAGCAAATTAGAAATGTTGCTTTTCAAAAAGTTTAAAGCACACGTTAATGTCATATAATTTGTAGATTTTTATGGATCGATATTGTATTCGAACTAATCTCTTCTTCTTTACATATTCGACAATCATCATCTCATGGATACCTTTACTCTTTAGATTCAATATTTCACTGTTCATTAAAGCCCTAAAAAGTTTATTGGTAACTCGACAAAACTTGGAACAAGTAACGCACTTAAAGTGCCAGCAAACTTATTCTCCTACTTTTCGTTCTCCCCTCCCTTTCGTTCTCCACCCACATATCCCCCTACTCCTGTCACTGTTTCTAGCTATTTCTATGCTTTTGTTAACATGACGCCACAGAAAGCTAACAAAAATCTGCACACACACACATATAGTGTTATACATGAAAACCGCAGCACACCTTTAACGTAACCACAATGAGAGAGAGTTGTGTGTGTGGGTGTATTGTGTGTATGCTTCATTATTATTATTGTTGTTGTTATTCGTTCTTCCTGTGCTCGTCACTCCGCACACATACGTGTATTATTTTTGTCGCATTGTTTGCTTCTCCTTCCGCTTGTCGACGCCATTGTTGTTAGTTCTTTTTTCTCTCTTTCCTATTTTTCTTTATTTTTTGTTTTATTTTTTTTTGTTTTTTTTGACAGCGTATCTTCGTTTTTCTCTGTTTTTGATTAAGCTTCGTTGTCGTTGTGTCACATTGTTGTTGTTGTAGTTCTTCGATTTTCGGTCACTAATGAGCAACGCTAAAAGCGCAACAAACTCGAGAAGGGCGTGACGAAAGGTGGGCGGGCGGTAAGAGGTAAGAGGTAAGAAAATGGACTCTGAATGTGACTCTGAGGGTAAACATTGTATTTTATTTGTGTTTACGTTTTTAACAGGCTGCTTTGACAGGCTGCTGTTATCCTTTCTCAACACCAGAGACAGAGAGGGAGACAAAGATAGATATATGGACATTGACAGACTGGCAGCCATTGTTAGCACAGATTTAGGTCAATATGTTTTCGTTTTCGGCCAGCTTGAAAAGCTCATTGGCATTGGCTCTGGCTTTGGCGTTGGCTTTGGCCTTTTCCGTGTGCCTGAGCATTGACAGAATTTTTCATTTGCCTAATGAATTCAATTATTTATTTACCTTGAGTTATTTCTTCAGCCATTTCTCTGTCTCTGTCCTTTCCCCTTCTCTGAGGTGTCTTCTGATTTGATTTTGCGTGCCAGAGTTTATTTAATTTGATATGAACGAGAACGAGAGTTGGCTGCCAGAAGACTGCCAAGTCGGCATTTCTAATTAATTCAGTACAAATTACATGGCATTGCCTTCGGCGAAATGGGACTAGGATTGGGTCGGGAGGGGGCGTGACAGGGGGCAGTGGGAAAAATAAAAATGGAAATTTAATTAATGTAAAAGCTTATATAATTGAAAATTGAAGTCTAATTAAAAGTGTGCGACAGCACACAGTGAGCCTGCAGTCAATTGCATGCAACTGACATCGTTTCAAGCGCAAAATTAATTAACACTCTCCAACACACACACACACTCTCTAACAAACAAACACACACACAAACACATTTAAAAGTTTTTTTGTATACAAAGTAACAATTTAATTTTCACAGCCGAGTTAAAAATCGCGTAGCAAATTATTAACGACAAATAAACAATCATAATTTGAATTTGAATTTGTAAACATACACAATCATATATAGTGACAATAACCGAATAATAAACTAATTAAATCAACAGTCGCTGCAAAAAGCTTTTGTACCGTCTTTGTCTCTGGCGGCGCCCTTTATGCCCCAAATGCCCCAAAATGTGCATTACAATTTGACAATTTAATTGGATTTCTATACCCTGTAGCTAACAGTATTGTGTGAATGCAGATGACAGGTAAACCTTTCAGATTCTCTCACTACTATAAAAAGGTTGTTAAATAGAACAACTAGAGGCAACAAATGGTGTGAAGTTGAGGTAAAAACTTAAGACTACAAGAGAAAGAGAGAAGTTAATCTTTTGCTTAACTTGCTTAGTTATAATATACATAGATCATTATTATATGAAAATGTCATCATAATCTGATATCCCATTGTAGTGTATTTAGATTTGTGGTCATGCAAATGTATGTGTGGGAACATGAAGGTGGGTTTAACTATATCCAACCTAATAACAGGGTAACTCCTAATCGAGCATTCCTCCTTGCTTGAGAAGAGACTAAGTATGAAATATAACAAAGTTTAGTGGAACTAAGCCAAAGACTTAATAACTAACAATAAATTCACAATTTAATCTATTACAATAATTTTTAATTTATAATTTAACAATTGGTTGAGGTTTACATATTTAAATTCACCTGATTTATTTTAGTTTAGATTGCAATTATTTACCAATGTTATTCATAGTTAGTAAATACATAACAAAACTTACTGTGATCTTAGTTTTGTAAATAGAAAATTGCGAATTGCCAAAAAGACACTTACCTAAAAAGAGAAGAAAGAAGAAGTTCATAATTAGTTATCGTTTTTGACTAATAACAATCAAAAGCTTAAATTTATAATGTGAGCTTTTGTCTACAATTTGAAATCCTTCAAGAAATTTCACAGTGTTGTTGTTATTTGTATTTATGCAACGTGTTGCTGATTGAGTTGCCACAGAGTCATCCACACTCTCCACACAAACAAACACACACACACAAACACACACACAATACACCTCACATACACTGCACAAACATACTAAAAAAACATAAAATATTTGCTGTGTGTAAATGTAACGTTTATAGGTAACAAAATGTGTTTTATTTTAATATTTATTTTCACGTTCATCCTTTTTTTATTTTTGGCTGGTTTTCGGTTTTTCTGCTTTTCTGTTTTCCTCTGCTCCCAACAGACGGAGATATCAATCCAATGCTGAGTTCTCGCTCGTCAGGCTGCCCTTTTTTTTTGCTTTGCAGGCTTTTCAATTTCACATACAGCAAATATTTTTTATGTTTTCGTCGCTTTCGTCTCTGTTTCCCGTACTTTTCTTTTCGATTTTCATAACGTTCTCCCTCAACTCGTGTTTTTTTTTATGCCATATTTTACATGCAAATCGAATTTTCCTCAATTTTAATTGGATTTTTGATTGGTTATACTTGTGTTTATATACGCACAACTCACTGGCTATATATGCCATATCCCTCTCCATATACTGTGTATTTATTTGGTTACGTACATATATATATATTTATATAGATCAATCCAGCAGTTTCAATAATTGTTGTTATTATTTTTGTATTTATCCTTTGGGTTTTAGTATTTTGTTAGTTAGTGACATGTTATAAGCTATCAACTTACAAATCCAAACAAATCTCTGTGTTACAAAATATGCAAAAATTTATAAGAAATGATAGAATATATTGAATGCATTGATAAAGTATTTACAACTTAAAATCATCTGCAAATAAATTGAGATAATAATAAATTTAACATACTAAACTTTGATGAGAGACATTTAAATAATTACAATATTAGTACTTATATATATTTAATGACAGAAATTTTTTTTTTTACTTTTATTAATGAAATCAAATTTAATTAATTAAAATATTAATTAATTTTACAATACTAATAGTGTTTATATGTATACTTTAAATGTTGGATATCTTTCTCACTTTTATTAAAGAAATCAAAATTAACTAATTAAAATATTAATTAATTTTACAATAGTTATAGTGTTTATATGTATACTTTAAATGTTGGATATCTTTTTCACTTTTATTAAAGAAATTCCAATTTTTTCCACTTTATCAGTCAGACTCAAACAACAAGTCGACCCAAAGTTGTTCTGTTGCTCTGGCAATTAACCGACACACTCTAGCAATTTGTACAAAGTTTTAATTGAAGAAGACACGGCAAATGTCTATATTCGCATTTAAACAATTCCCCCGTTCCCCCTTTTAAGCAGAGAGGTAGGTACTCGTATGTCTCAGTGGGCGTTGCTGTATGTTAATTTTAAACACGCTTTTGAGTTGCCTCGCGGGCATTACCAAAATGATGGAGCCCTCATCTCCCCCACACACACCTTTCCATACTCTCCATACTCTCCATACTCTCCATACTCCATTTCCATTTGTGCCACGTAGTTTGCCTTGTAATTACAATTGAGACCACGGCCACAATGATTATAATTATGTTTTGTATTGTCATTTGGTGGGTTTGGGTAAGTGGACTCCTTAGAGCCAGGAGAATCAGGAGTGGCATTAAAGTAGCTACAGGTAACAAGTTGAAATTTGAAATAAATCATTTTCTGTTCCCTGGCAACAGGGTGTTCTCACTAATTCTCACTCTGTCTCTCTCTCTCTCTCTTGCTCCCACTTTCCCTGTGTGTCTATCAAGGACTTATGCTGATTAGTAAAAAGCGTCACAGTAAATTTTGAATGTGCCATTCGACTACCCCTGAAATTGTGGGCTCAGGCTCAGGCTCAGGCAGTCGGAATGATTTATGCAATGAGCTCAAAAAGATGAAAGTTGTACATTTTCATATTTTAATTGCTTTGCTCTCTTAATACTTTTGGGACAGCCTGTGTTGTGTTCGCTGCTTCGCTTCGCATTTTATAATATTCTTCTTTTTATTATTATGTATTTATTTTATTTTTTTCTCTTTATATTTCGGTTACGCTTCTATGGGTCTTTTGAAGTGCCAGGCACAGGCGGACTGCCTCGAAGCCTGCCCGACTGGGATTTGCCTTGTAGTTAATGTAAATGTTTGCTGAGAAAATTTTACTAATTTTATAACAAGTTGCGGTTTGTGTTTTATGCTACGTTTTCAGTTTTTCCCCCCACCACCATTCTTTCTTCCTGTGGCCTGTCAGGTTATTTCTTCTCTTTTTTGAGACTGTGTTGTTTACTTTGTGGCAAAGTAGATTTCGTGTATAAGTAAGTATTTCACATTTATAATTTATGGCTTTATATTTGTCAATGGCATTATTATTTCACAATTTTTATGTCGGTCTACCTTTTGGCCGCCAGTATTTATGGGATATTTAGCGTTTTTACTAAATGTAGGTTTATGGTGTGTCAGGCAAATTGTTGAGATATTGGTCTGAAAAGCGAAAGAAGGAAGAAGGGAATGGAACGGAAATGGATGTTGGATTGAAGAGGGTGGTTCGTTCGTTTATTAGAGAACAGTGTCAGAAAAGGAGCAATGAGCAAGGGTGTTTTTATTGTTCAAGATTTCGCAGCTGTTAATGTTGAATGCCATTGAAATTAGAAAATGGAAAGGCTAAATTACTTTTTCAAAACACTTCCAAAAAATCATTCCGGCAGACTTTAAATTTCGTATTTTGGCTTACAATTAGATCATTTGCTTAACAAACACTGAACATAATTCATAATTCCCCAAACGTGCATTAACATATAAACCACACACACCATGAAAACATTCACAATATGGCTAGTTCTGGACAGTTCTCGACCGGACAGTTTTCCATATGCAATTTGCCTCTAATTATGCGCAAAATTTCTAACTCAAGGGCTCTAAGCAATTAGCACAGAGCGCACACACACACACACACACACACACACATATGTTAAAGCTATGGATAACCCCGAAGCTCTAGTCCCCTGTAGTCTCTCTTGGCCCTCTGCTCAAGTAATTTACATTGAAATTAAACAAAAACTATGTGCGTGTGTGTGTGTTTGTGTGTGTGTTTGTGTGTGTGTGTATTTTCATATGCATGTGGCCAACATTAATGCAACAAATTATGTTTAGAGCGCCGCCGTTGCCACCGCCGACGCAGTGGAAAAACTCCAAATGAAAATAAACCGCAACATTTTTCATTTGCACAAACTGAAGAAGTAGAAGCAGCAACGGAAGCAGCGGAAGGAGGCATGTGGTAAGTGGCAAGTGGCAAGTGGGAGGTGGCAACAACGAGACAACCAACTGGAAACATTGGCGGACTATCACACGGGAGCAATATAACCGGTTTGTATGCCACAAAAGCAATTTTATGATTATAACAGCCGAGGCCCGGTCGAGACCAAGTCCGGGTACGGGCCCGGGTCCGGGTCTGGGGTTCGAGTCTGGGTCTGGGAGTCATATTCTGCGGGTTCGAGGAGAGCGAGAGTTGCGCAATTAGGCCCCATAAAAATGGCAGGTTGCCCCCAAATGGGCGTGGCCAGGCCGAGGTTCAGTGTTGGGATCGGGGCCTTGTTGTTGTTTGCCTTCTTGTCTTTCATTGTTTTTGTATATTTTATATATATGTATATAACGTATACGTTTTGTTCTCTTTTTATTTTGTAGATCCGCAACCCGCACACGGCAGTATTTTTAATTTAAAATCCACAACGAAACGTGAGACGCAAAAAAAAAATGATGCGCGTGAAAATTGCGGTCAGGGAATGAGAAAAGAGAGGGAGACATACAAAATTGTGTATGGGAAACCAAGTTGAATGTTAGTATTAACGATATAAGATTGAAGGTAACCAAAAGACAAAAGACATGGGAAATATTTTACAGAAATTTGATTTAAGGGGTTGAAAATGTAAGAATCTTTAGCTTTAAGTATGAGCATCTGTCAGGGGAACTAATCCGCTATTTCCAAATCTGAAGCATACCTAGAATAATACTTTTCAAAATAATAATTAGTACTTTATTTAACCAAGACAATAAGTTTATTATTGTAACAGGTTTAATCAAATTTAATTTAAGTTTCAAATGCAGAAATTTGAAGAGATTACAAAGCAGACAGTTTAATTCATCATAGTAGAAAAGTTATTGTTTATTCTCAAAATGTCTTGGCTAACTTTTACAATACCACTGTGCACTGTGGTCATAAATTCAGTTACCAAATAGACATACCCCAACTTCCAGTTTTGGGCCAGGGTCAGTCAGGTCTTGCCAACTTCATGCTAAACTTAACATACAACTTTCTCTAGCCAGCAAACCACATTAACGAACACATTTGGTTGGGGTTAAATTATGGTTATTGTTTATGGTAAAAACACGGCAAAGGTTGCCCAGTGTTCACTGGATATTTTTGGACTTGGCTCTGGTGTCTACCTCTTCTGTTTTTTATTTATTTAGTTTTCTTTTTGCCTTTGCGCTTTTGTGTACTATTTGGCGAAATTTATTTACGTTATATTGCGCCGAGGCAAGTCAAGTTATATAGAAATTTATGAGGTTTATAGTGGCGTGCCATTTCATTTTGTTGTTGTTGTTGCCTTCATTCTGTCCGCTGTTGGCTTGCTTAAAAGTCCCTTGAGATGTAATCAATTACTTAATGCTATAGAAGCAACAGAGCCCCAATCCCTTTACCAACAGACCATCACCAATCCCCTTCCCCTTGCCCCTTGAGGACCGCCAAACAAAAGCCATTACGTTGGAAACTTTTCAATGAAGCGTTCGTCAGTCGAACGAAGCCGTTGACTATTAGCTGCCTGCTGGGGATGTCTGTCTGTCTGTCAGTCCGTCCGTCAGTCTGTCTCTCTGTCTCTCTGTCTATCTGTCTCACTGCTGTCCTATGCTGGAAGTATAGTATAAACCCTTGCGGGGGCATTGGCTCAGCTGATGTATTATTATGGCCCTGCAGCTTGCTTCAGGATCTTCCCAGCTAACTCTGCCTTCCTTCCTGCCAGCCTGCCTGCCTGCCACTGTTATTAATATTGTTTTTACTGGGTAGCTAATACTGACGAATCCCCTAGCGCATTACGTGCTGAAGGTAAGCAGGCAGCATGTCATCAAAACACGCCCACTTGAATTCTGAATGGGGTCTCTCTCTCTCTCCCTCTCTTCCTCTCTCTCTCTCTCTCTCTCTCTCTGTCTGTGACAGTCGCGACATCGCTTCGGTTTTTAGGTTGAGTTTACAGTGAAATAAATATTCAAGTGGACCTGCGGAAGTCACTTGAACGTTTCTTGGCACGTAAAAGACATCATAATTAGCCGTCAGTCGAAATTAGTGCGACGGGCCCCAAAAAACGTAAAAAAAATATAAGGCAAAGTTAGATACTATCAAACGTGGGAATATGCCTTAATGTATTGTACAAAAAATGATACAAAGCCCTTGAGATATCCTGTACCAAGGAATGTTATGATTGTACCTATAGCTTTGGGAAAATATAACAATATATTAAAAAAACTAAAGGTCTCTAAGTTAGCTTTGAATAGTATTATTATTACAATAAACAAATTTAAGCTTTTAAGTTAGAGTCAGTAACTAAATGAAGATTTGTCAAACATATGTACAATAAGCAAATTAAAGTAGCTTTTTTATTTTTTAAGATTAGGTATCTGCTTATATCTCAGCCCACATAACGTCTTACCCCTTTCCGTAAGTTGTATAGACATAGGGTATAGAAAACGAGACAATATCCTGACCAAGTGAAACTTGCAATAGGCCAATTTCCGTGTCATAAAACTTGAAAGCTTTTTAGGACTCTCCCCAAAAACAATTTGCATGCGAAATTCAATTTGATAATGGCAAACGGGGAGAAATTCCGAAAACAGTCGGTGACAAAAGTTTTTGGCCTGGGACACATTTGAAAGTCAGACAAAGCCATGACCAGGTGACTTGGGAGTTTTGTCAGTTTTGGCAACTAATTGGGTCAGCCCAACAAGAAGTTTACTGTCAAAGAGTCTTAAAGAGTTTTAAAGTCTTAGAGCTGCAGTTCAAAAGAATTCACAATATAGAGAGAGCCTGGAGAGTTCAATAATATTTGCCCTGCGATGGCGTTAAAACAAAAGAGCGCAAAGTTTTGAATTACCAACGACTCAGTATTGGTGGGGGGGGGGGGGGGGGCAACTCATGTAAACATTTTGTATAAAATTTATTTAGCCAAGTCTAGAGCTAAAATCCAAAGGCTACATACAGACGTAGACGTCGCCGGCTGGCTGTCAATGGCTTTTTGTCGCCGCAACACCCGTAGAATTTTGTGTAATTTGACCCAAAGCAAATGTAAATAGAACTCCGACAACTCCGTTGTTGCCCATGCCCAGCTGAAAGGGCGTTAAATTGTATAAGTTAATGAAACGCTGGCCCATCTGCTGCTGGGGGCAACCAGTCAAAGCAAACCGATTCAATTCCCTTTCCCCCCTTGATAGAAAAAACCAAACCAAACCAACTACGAGTAGACTAGACCTAACCAGAAAACCAACAGCAAGCAAACCAACGATAAAGTCAAAAAGTAAAAGGGGGAGAAAACATAGTATTGAGAATGAGGGAAGAGAGAGATAGAAGATACATTTAGACTGCTTTGTCTCTCTGTGTGCTTTTGCTTTTGCTTTGCCATGTGCGGATTACGTTTGACTTAATGCAATGACTAAAAGAGAGAGGAGGAGACACAGAGAGAAGGACAGAAAAAAAATTGAGAAGTGGTGAGAGAAAGAGGGGAACAGAGAAGTGAAACTGTTGCACGCTATGCTGCCACGCCCACATTAAATTTAAATTAAAATGCTAAAATTTTGCACTCAAGCTGTGGTAAAGCGAATGATAGATAAAGAGATAGAGAGAGACAGAGAGAGAGAGAGAGAGAGAGAAGGTTGGTGACACGCCCAGCGCCACAGGCCCTAAAAATGCAAGCAAAATAGTTTTTAATTAAAAGGTCTTGACAGTCATGGTCACATGACTGTCTACACTGCAGGCAATTAAATTAGTCACAGCGTATTTCATTGTCTTGAAAGTGGAAGGTATAAATCTAATAGTTAACTACGAACAAAACACAGATCAACATAGAACAATTATTGGATTACTTAAGAAATATTATAACATAGACATCCCACTGAATTTAGTAAGAAAACTCATTACTTATGGTACTATTCAGAATTAAAGATAGTTAAAAACATTTTTATTTAAATTATAATTATATCAAACAAAAGATGTAAATTTCTAGACAGTGATATAATAATTTGAATGTAAGCTTCAACAAATTTAAAATAAATATCTGCTCTAATATAACACATTTCCTTAATTACAGGGATTTTTTCTACTTTTTATCTAGCATTTAGGTTAGTAAATACAATCTAAGATAGATAGTTTACTAGAAACAAGACACAGATATTTTGTTTCAAGTTATGTTTTTAGACTTTAAAGATGTTAATTAATTCCAAGTATAAGAAAACAAAGCCTAGAAGATTGTTTGCTAAATTTAAATGATGACATTAATTCACAAAGCAGTCGCACTATTTAACGTTAAGCCTGAGAGTGTTTTAAGATCTCATTTCTCAGACACACATAGATATAAAATAATAACATTTAAAATAGTCTGCATGGCGTCTGACAGTCGCGTCTTTCAACACTCTTGTTGCTTGTTACTATTTATGGTCTGGTCTCAAGCTCTCTCGCACAGACACATTTAATACCACTTAAGCTGCTCCACTTCCAACTGCTCAGTTAGTCAGGTATTCAGTTTTTCGGCTCAGATAATGCTATGCACATAGACTGTAAACTGTTTTTTCAGTTTTCATTTTCATGTTCACGGGCACCTTCACGGCTTGAAGTCGCGGCAATCTCTGTGTTGCCACGACACTTGTCCCAGTCAATAAATGACGCTGGCTGTGTGTGTGTGTGTGTGAGTGTGTTTTGTATCCTTGAAGTACGTGTGAGTGTTAAGTCAACGTTTTTACGTTTGACTTGATTTGAATACAACGTGCCACATGGCACTACCAAACGGCGTTTTCATTCAATGCGTTGCGATTCATTCATTTATTTCGGTTAGGCACTTTTGTGTATCCTTTCAAAGGCACTTTTTGCTATCTTTTTGTTTTTTAGGTTTCCTTTTTAGTAACCAGGCGGTCGCTGTTTGATTGAGTGCCTTTTTCATTGGTAGGCAACAAACTTAATCAATTTCAGCGCTTGTGTCCAAACAAAAGGTGTGCCCAAAGGCTGGAAAATTGCAGCGCAAAAAGAAGAAATGAGAATGTGCTGCATAGTTTTAGGCATCCTCGGTAGACAGACTGACAACAGAGACTGTCTACAATACAGTGTCAAGTGACTCACCATGCTGTCTATGTCTTTTGACTATGACTCCTCAGCTCTGGTTGACTTTTTTTTGTTTACCCAACGCAAACGCCATAAAATAATTTTGTTTCATACAAAAACACACACACATACACACACACACTGATAGACAGAAACATATTTGCCCTGTACAAATACACAAATGTATATATTTAATTTGAGCAAATAACTATTTTGGGGCGCAGGCAACCAGACAGTCAGTCAGACAGTCAGACAGTCAGTCAGTCAGTGAGTCGGATAGACATTCCCAAAACTTGTATTTGTTTTTGGTGGCTGCCGTATGCAAAATATTTGAAATAATTAGTGTAAAATATTTGCATAGAAATTATTTGTTTACTTGCTGGCAGGCGAATAGGAAAAACCAGCTGCTTTAATAGACACACAGCCAGGCTGCTTTGATTTGCCCGCACTGTAAACAATCTGAGGCGACTTTAATTAATCATCACATAGATAAATTTGATTTGCAAATTTAGCTAACAGCATCTTTTTTAATTAAAAGCTACCTATACAAAGTGAAATGCATTTAATATTCGTTCTCACTTATCATCTTTAAAAACAATTTTTAAATTCTGTTTTGTAGTTTAAAAAGTGAAACTTCATTTCATTTAAGATCTTTGTTTATTATTAAAAATTGAATTACAGTCTGTTTTTTACTTAGTGAGAGAAACAACAAAGTACTCACAATTGACAGCAAGTCAACTTTAAAGCAAAGCAGGTATGTAATAGCTTTTTGTAAGCTAAAAAACACACCAAACCCAAAGCAATTCAATTTCGTCAGTCTCAATGGTTGTGAGAGGGCAACGGGGAAATGGGGAAAATGGTGAAAATGGCTTTCTTTTCAGGCAAATTATACCCGTATTTTCACTTTGGCATTTAGTCGCATGCCTGGCAGCATTTAAAAAACCGTCGACAACAAAATAAACACCCACATACACACTAAAAATTGACTGTATGTGTAGAAAAAGAACGAAAAAAAAGTCGCGGCAAATCACTTTTTAAATTTAATTTGACACTTTCTTTTCGGTGTGCATCAAAGACGCGACTACAAAGTGTAAACTTGGGCAAAGAAAAGAAAAGAATAAGAAAAGAAATTTGAAATTTCAGATTTCATTTTCCCAGTGCCCAGCAACCCCCTAAGGGCCGTAAGGGAGGATCCGATCCTACCCTATTTGGGGACTTGGCATTTAAATTTGGTTGCCTTGTTGCCCGAAACTTAAATGTTTTGTAGTTTTCATTTAAACGAAAAGTTTCTCAGCGCTGCATAAACTTTGCGTTATTTCACACGCAGGTATTATATTGCTCAAGCAGCACAAAAGCGAATGCAATAAATGCAGAACAGAGCCAAAGGGAAAAATGTAAGGATAGCAAAGGAATGGAAAGAAAGAAAGGACAAAGCAGCGGGTGAAATGTTTTTGAGCTCATATTAAATGGCAACAGCAACTCAACTGACTTGCTGCAGCTTCGACTACAACTTTGTCTCCTTCATTTTGGCCAAAGTTTGCCTTGCTTATTATATTCAATAAAATATTTTACAGTGGCACTCGCTGAAACTTTGCCAGTTTACAGTTTACAGAAAGAAAAAAACTAGAAATAAAAAATAAATTGATAAGATTTTTCCTGTGAGTCTAAGCAATTTGGAGGTCCTTTGTCAGATTGCAAACTAATATTGTAAATTCTTGCAGCCAAACGATTTTGTTTACCCGCATTTCGGGGCCAAAAGGGATATTTTTGGTTGGTCGAGAGATTTTTTTCCTATCTTGGCACACTTATTAAGTATACGCAGCACATTTGGAATTTGACAAATTTAATATTAGCATTTTTTTTGGTTGACCCAAAAAATCTGCAAGACCTTGTAATCATAGCTAAGAATGTTATATTTAAAGTTTGCATAAATTAAAATTTCTATTAGCTTCACATTTAACTACAAGCAAAGAATCTTAAGTAACAATAGTCAAGACTCTGTCAAAATACTGAATATTAATATATTTTAAAACTAGAAATAAAGTTAATCACTTTGAATATGACAAATAAAGGAAGTAAACTTTTTAAAAATAGCATAAAATTTCTTATACAAAATAACAATTTGCATTTAGTTTAAAAAGTTCACAGTGTACAAATATTTTATTCAACTCCTGAATGTTAATATTCTTCAATTTAAGATATATTAAAATCATAGCATAGCTTGCAACATTAATTTCTGTTATCTTCTCTAGAACAATTTAAGTTATTTGTCATTTATTCAACTCATTGGTCATATATTTTACTTTTAGCCACACACACACATACACACATTTAATGACCATCAGAAGCAAGGGAAATCCACAAAAATATGAGCTGTACAACTTATCTGGCACAAAACACTCATTTAGATGGCCAACCCCCATAAGCCAATGATGAGCTTTGACTGTCATTGACCGTCAGGTGTGTGTTTGTCCCCTTTTTCCCATTAACCATGCTTTGTCTGTGAACTGGAAAGAGGGAACTGGGAGGAGGGAACTGGGCAGAGGGAACTGGAAACTGTGGCAGACAGAGCTTAGCCTTATCGGCCCACTCCAAAGAGTTGGACAGAGTCACCAGCTGGACGCTCGCTCTCGTCTGGCCTGTCATGATTGACGGTCATTTGTCATTTTCAACCATTTGGCCATTTATTTGGCCACAACTTTTTTAACCGCTGGCCACACAAAAATGAAACCAAAACCAAAACCGAAAGCCGCACGCAAAAGTTTCAATGCTCATCTTGTTGTTGTTGTTATTATTGTTTTGTTGTTGTTGTTGCTGCTTATGGCACATTTGTCAGACGTTGACGTTATGCAAAAAGGCTCCAAACAAAACAAAAGGGAAAAGAGAAGAGAAAGAATTTGTAGGTGTTGCCCGACATGACGCCTTTGAGCGCGTATAAATTACAAAAAGCCAAAAGTCAGTTGGCAACAACAACAACAAGAGCAAAAAGGGGTTTTTATAAATGAAGTTGCATACTTTTTGGGAGACCTAGCAGACATACATACATACGTAGTATCCAAAAGTCTGACATGTCACGCTGCCAACTTTTAAACTGGTTACAGTCGTCGCCGACACGATGTGTTATCGCTTCGACCCACGCCCTTTTGGTGGGCGTGCCACGCCCTCGCTACGTTCGCTGTCAGTGGCATTCATTAAAAAGCGGAAATTTGTGATTTTTGGTTTGCTTGTATTTGTGGACAAGGCTTAAGGTTTATGTCATTTGTGTGCACCACAGACAGAGAGACAAGAGAAATGACTTTAAATCCAAGCATTGAAATTCTGTTTAATTAGCCACAAGCAGAATAGATGCCATAAATTGTAGCTTAGCCAAGTAGATTTGTATACCTTTAAGTTTAATTGGAATAATGAAATAGTGCTTGGAAATAAAGTAAAGATAGTTTTGATTTATGTGCAGTGGAAATCTAATGCTCAAGGCTGTTGAACACCTAATAAATCGACTAAGCTTCATTTAAGACTTTAATGTTATTTTGAGAATTATTATTTTTAAAGTGATTGAAATTGCCCTAATTTGAAATTAACTATATATTGCCATATTATTATGTTCTATTTGCATAATGTTAGTTACGTAAATGAACTAAAAACTTGTGTATAAAAAATGCATTATTTGCTAAACTTTTTTGCCTTCCTTCAAATTACTTGAGGCACTCAAAAGTATGCTACAGTTTAATGCTTAATGCCATTTGCTGAGAAAGTTTTTAATTTGTTGTATGTGTGTGGTACAAGTACATATAGTATAATAGTATACTATATACATACTTCTTTTCTGCAAAAAGTTTAAATGCAACTGCGTTAACTTGGCCAGAACTTTAGTATAACACATACACATATGTAAATTTGCGCACACAGGCATACAAAATCAGCAGAACAGAAGCAGCAGCAGCTCGTAAACTTTGCAGCTAAGCAACAAACAAGGAAGCCAGCTCCTGGAACCTTTCTCCTTTCTCCTTAGAAAACAGGCACTCTCGACTGGCAGGCAGCCAAAGCAATCCATCAAAATTGCACCTTCTTGTAGAAGCTGTTGCCCCTTCTCTCCACCCACCTCTCTCTGCCTCTGTTGTTGCTGTTGACTAAATTGAATTTAATTTGTTTTGCGCGTCGCAGTCGCACATACACACAAACACACACACACACACATGTATGGAAGAAACAGCAGCAGCAGCATTGAAATTACGTCCCTGAGCAGGCCAAGTTAAATACTCCCTGGAGAGACGAGGACATTACAACAACGGCAGTAGATGCTATTGTTTAACCCCTTCTTGCCGGTTACGCTGCGCACTGCTTTTGTTAATTATTTGATGAATTTTTAATTGATTTTTCGCGCACAGCATGATGGCAAAAGGCGAGGGGAAGGCTCCAAAACGCACGAAAAAATAAAATGTTCAACAAAAATACAAAAGCGCTATATAATATAATATAATATACATGCATGTATCCATGTGCGTGGTAGGAGCAAAAAATATAAAATTGTTGCATACTTTTAGCTGCTTTGTTATTTAAACAAAGGGGCAGGCAACAGACGTCGCAACAGCACCAGCAACCAGCCGCATGCATTGTTGCAACATTTAAATTAAGATAAATCACCGCAAAATTTATGGTTTTAATATGTGTGCCTCCTTTCTGCCTTGCCACCCATGTGGCATGGTGGCATACAGGAACAAGAACTCTGGGATCGAGAGGTGGTAGTTGCTTGTTGCCGCCGTTGTTATACAACATGGAAAACAATTTACTAAATTGCAATTAAGTGACATTTTATACCCAGACCAAGAGCCAGTACGAAAAAGAGACAGCAGTGACAGAGAGAGAGAGAGCCAAAAGGTAATGGCCGTTGAATGGACGCTTCAATGGTTGTCCTGCACTTTTGGTGTGTGTCTGTGCTGCTGGGTGGTTGCATTGGGTAATAAATTTGAAATTGCGGTTTGGCAGTTTTAAATATTCAATTAGTTGTGAAATTTTTCGCCCAAGCACAAACGAGTTGACTGCATTTCAGAGCATCTGGCTGGGGTGGTGATATATGTTATGTTACGTATGTATGTACAAACGAGAATGCTAACTGTCGATTTTTACACATTTGAAGGACATTTGCAACACGTTTCGTGTGAGGATTTATCGACAGAGTTATTGATGAACTAAAAATGCTTTCAAGCTGAACTAAAGCTGCAATAAGTTAATCAAATATTGTAAGCTGTACATTTGAATTGATGCTTAAATGTATTATTCAGTAAGAATATAAAATAAAATTCAAATGTATTATTTAAGTTACATAAAACTTAAAGTAACACCTGATCAGTGATTTTTATAAATTTTAGCTGAATATTTAAATACATATTTATAAATCCTTAAGTAAAACTGTATTGAGACCTACGTAAACTTCCAAGGCACAAAATTGAAAATACTCCGAAGCATGATAAATTGCTTGTTAAAAAAAATATTTGCAGAAAATCATATAATAATAATAACAGGGAAAATCTGTAATAAATAAGAGAACTTAATCCATGGGATCATCGGGGAAACAAAGTAGAATTATGTTAATAACGAATAACGCATGAGGAAAGTGTCATATGACATTTTTGTCACCCCACATTCCATCTACCGACTACCATATCCCATCTTCCATCTCCCATCTGCCATCATTGCCATAAGCCTGTCAGTTTCAGCTCAGCTCAGATCCAGGATCAAGCTCCCACGTCACACCGCCCCCCACTGAAAATTTATGCAACAAAACTGTCAATTGTGCTGCCTTCACAGTTGTCTGTCTGTCTCACAGCCAGCTGGCCACTGTCACACATGAGCGAGCAGTCAGCCAACCAACCAAGTTAACAAACCATTCATCCACCTACCTACCTACCACCTACCTACCTACCACCGCCCACTTTAGTCCGACTCCTTCTCGAGTCGCACTTCATATTTATGTAACGTTTTCAGAGTGACCAGAGGCGACACATTCCTGCGAGTGACATAAATATGCAAGTAAGCGCCTTAAAGGCGGCATTTTCCAAAAAGAGTCCTGTAACAGTAAAAACTTGTTAAAATAATGTAGCATACGCACAGGCAGTCAGAGCGTTTCCTTAAGCTGCTCGCTGCATAAGAAATGAACCGAAATGAACCGAAATGAACCGTAGAGAACCGTAGTGAACCGAACTGAAATGAACATAAATTTTGCAGAGAGTGCTCTCCGTCTGTGCAGGCGTTGTAATAATTGTATTTTAAGAAGAATTATGCACGTGCAATTAAATAAGGCGAGCGCCTGGATATAAATAAATATGACTGCAGTGCAAAGATAATGCAATAATAAAATGAAATAAAATACAAAAAATAATAACAATAAACGATGCTGGACGTTGACTGGCAACTCCGACAGTTATCGTTGTTCTTCTTCTCGTTGTTGTTGTTGTTGTTGTATATTTAACTGTGTGGCGCCTTAAACTATGCAGCATGCAAATTAACTTTCAATTTCCTGCCATCCCTTCTGCCATTTACCAAGTAAAGAGAGACAGAGGCAGAGACGTAGAGACAATCAAAACTAATTTGCATAAATGTTGCCAAAGCAAAGCAAAAACCAACAACAGACCAAAAGCTGCCATCAGTTCTTCTCCATCTTCTTCTTGTTGTTGTTATGAATAGTTGGGCAACGACCCAGACGCAAATTTGCGAACAAAAAGTCTAAATTAATAAGTTTTGCCCCGGTCGCAGCAGCAGCAGCAACGGCAGCAATAAAGAAAACCGTTGCTGGGAAAACGCCCAAATAAATTACAACTGGAGTTGGAGCTGTTTCATCCAGCTCCACCATCATATCTACTCCCTCTGTGTTGTGAGTGACGCGCCAGGAGACAGGAGACAGGAGCACAGGATCAGAGGAGACAGGAGCAGGGGAGCAAAACAAACGGTTCAACTGACTTCAATGCAAAACTGTCTCGGACTGCGGGCAGTTGAGCAATGGACATAAATGTAACCTCTCTCTCTCGCTCTCTCTCTCTCTTTATCTCATTTTCTCGTTCTCTCTGTTTGCCAACAGCTTTGTGTGCATGTCCTGGATGCACCGTACAGGTCGGCACTGTCCTGGGCCAAAGTGCGACGTCAAAAGACATCAATAAAATGGCGGCCAGCCGCCTGGACAAAGCAGAAAAAAGGCTTTAAAATATATTTATATTGTAGGTTAAAAGGATTGTTAAGACTAACTACAAGCATTACTTAAATTGTATTTTAAGATAAGAGCCTTTGATTTGTTTGTGATCATAAAGTAGTTAAAAATTAAAGTATTCTTCCACTATATAGGATTTAAATTAAACATTTCAATATAAATTCCTTATGGAAATGTTTCCCCAGGTAAAAAAGAAATTAATTTCAAAAAAGCGAAATTCAGAACATCTTCAATAAATTAAATGAAATTAAATGGAGATAGAGTATTTTTTTTTTATAATTCACAACCAAAATCAAGTAAACAGTCATAGTTGTAACTCTTAAGTACATCCAAAATAAATAAAACTTACTTATTATAATAACTACAAGCTGTATTCTCCCTTCACCTTTATCTGAGGCTATCATTATCGCATTCACTTCGTAAATTGCAACAGAGTTAAAGGACTTGGCAGCTGGCTAGTACAGTGAACCTCCTCCGGTGCTTGTCCAGCTCCACATTTACAACTAAATCCACATCCCACCTGCCTTAGTTGTAGAGCTAAAGTTACATGATGAATGCTTATAGTTAGACTCGTATGGATGTACTTTGTGCACTCTTCCCCTCACTCTTGCCCCGGGGAACTTTGGCCATAAGTTGCAATTTGTGTGGAGCGCAATTATGATTTTCTTCAGTCAGTTTTTGTGCGTTGCTTTGGCAGGGATATTATGTTGCCAGAGACCAACTCTTTGGCATTAAAAACAATGACAATCATCGTTATGCGTCCTGCAACGTGCGGAGACAGCACTTTGGGAGCAAATGTAATGTAATATAAAAATGGCAAACAAAAACAGAAAAACAGAAAAACATAAAATGGAAAAGAAAAGCGCAATGCCAGAGCATTAAAGGAAATGCTCACTTTCAAGTTGTTTGTCTCTGCGCCTCACACAATTGTCGACACAAGTCTCCGTCTCCGTCTCCGTCTGATTGTGATTCGGATTCGGAGTCTGGAGTCTCAGTTCTGTCTGTTGTTTGCCTCAAGTTGCACATTTTCTTGTTGCACTGTTTGACGTAATTATAATTGAAGTGAAGTCATGAACGAGTTTCAGTTCCATCTCTGATTTTGTTTTTGTTTTTGCGCTGCCTTTTGCCTTTCGTAATGAGCATGTTAACAGGCAGACAATGGCACTTAATGTGAGTGTGGATCATTCGCTCGCTCTCTCTCTCTCTCGCTCTCTCCCTTTATAGTACCATAAGCTACATCATAATTTTATTACCATGTGCTGCAGTTCCTCTTCCACTTCTATTACTGAGTCTCGCCCCTATTTGAATGTCATTTGAAAGTCACACAGCAAAGTTTTCAATTAAACTATATTCGAGACAGCTTTAAGAGCCGAAAACGAACGAACTCAGTTCCTAGCTCTCCCTTTTTGGCTCAGTAACAATTTAATAACCTTTAGCGACGCCCTTAAGCAGCACATAAAATTTCATTTTTATCGCGCGCATCGAGCATTGAAAATTGTGTAGCATACTTTTATGGGCTGGGCTCAGCTGAGCAGAGAAAAGAGAATAGAGAACTGAGAGCTTCAAGCTCGTTGACGTTGATGATGATGTGGATGTGAATGTGAACGTTGATGTTGACTACAGTTATTAATTACCAAGCAGGACTCTTACAGGACTCGCATCACATGACAAGCCATGGTTTCATTTTGTATCATTCTCATTAGATTTCTCTATGCCATTGAGCAATTTTTAATTATCCCAGTAAAGTATTTTAACTATCTAACAATATGACGGACGTCCTTTCGACTAATTAAATACATGCGCGTATTTTGATAGACTTTTAAAAGACAACAGCAGGCAGCTATTGTTGTTGTACTCATTGTTGTTGTCTCACTCAAGCAATTTTCGTTACGCTGATGAGTTTATAGTGTCTGTGACCAATCCAAGTGTTACTCTTGGTGCAGCAGTTGTGTTTTATAACCAAGCCTTGTCTCATTATTAAATGTATTTATTTACTTTTCATTTATAAATTGTCTCTGCAAACAAAACTATCAACTGAACTAAATGTTTGAAAAGTTGATGAATGCCAATCGAAATTTGGTGTCGTTTCTTTTAAAACCACTCGAATCTCAGATCTAAGTGGTTTCTTGAAAAGCTTGCAGATACTTAGATAACGTGATAAGAAGAAGAGAAGTAATTTCATAGCTGAAAATTATGTTTGCTTAACAGTATTCCAAACATGAAAATAGTTTCATTGAAAATGTTTATATATTAAATAAATTCAAATGAAGGACAATAATAATCTATACATTCATTAACAAAATATGTTAATTAATTTCGAGGCAATTCAAAAGAATTTCGAGTCAATTTACATTCAATTTATCTGCGGAGTAATTTTGGCCTTTTGGCAATCATTTTGGCAATCAACACCTTGGAGAACAGTCAACACTTTTTGGGGCAATAGCTTTAAGCAATGCATGCCACAGCAGTCAAGTGTAAAATGCATTTGCAGCTGCCGCACAAAGAGGCAGACAGAGGAAATAGTTTAACCATAGGCAGTTTAGTTGTTTTGTCTGGCTTTGATTTTGTCTAGGTGTGTGTGTGTGTGAGTGTGAGTGTATTTGTATTTTGTTTGCTTAACACAGGCACAGGAGGAATATTCGAAACGCCTTTCAACTAACTAACTGAATGAATTGAGTGACTGAGTGACTGACTGACTGGCGCTTAAGCCTTCAATAGCAGCCAGAGAACAACAAGCCAACATTTTTAGCCTTTTTGTTATGGCTAGGATCAGGGAGCAACAACAACAACAACAACAGCAACAGCAACAACTCAATATAAAAGAAAAAACAAGCAGCCAGAAGAATTTATATGATAAGCGTGCGACAGGCAATGGGGGCATAGGTTGTTGAAGGACCAGTGTGGGATCAGAGAGGGAATGGAGGGGCTAAAGAGGGAACTACTGCTATAGCTATACAGAGCTAGCTCAGCGGGTCGCTGTGGGAAACTTTTGGGCCAGCACAATGGCGTGTCATGTAGGCAGCGTGAGAGCACAAAATATGACAGCAAGGGACAGGGAATAGGAGCAGGAGCAGGAACTGGACACAGCAGCGGGAGGCCTTTTGTTGACGAGAGCAGAAACTGTTCTCCCTCCCGTTCTCTTTCTCTCCCTTACTCTCTCGCTCTCTACGGTTGTTGTATACAAACAACATCAAAAATAACAACAAGCAACTAACAACAACAAGCATAAGTCCAATATGTACGCTTTAAGCATAGCATATTAGTTTGTTTAGTCTTCAGTGTGGGTGGCTTAGGACCAAAGGGAGAAGGAGCAGGAGGAGAAAGGGAGGGAAAAGTGAAAAAGAGGATTCAAAATAGACAGAGCTCGATGGGAGCCCTGAGTTTGATGTAGTTGTTGTGTGAAGACAACAGCAACAACTACAACTACAACAAATATTGTTTGTAAAGCCAAATGCATGCAAGCTGGACAGACACTGAAAAACATTGAATGAAAGAGACAGGGATAGTTAGTTGAAGAGAGAGAGAGATAGCAATAGGGGGCAGACAAAGGCATCGTGCGGGTCAGCGAGCAGAGCTGCATGACTTGCTGCATTGCATAGATGTATGGATGGATGGATGGATGGATGGATGACTCGCTATATAGACAGATGTATGGCTATGGCTATGGCTTTAGCTTTAGCTATAACTTGTTGTTGTTGTTGCTTGTGTTGCAAGCACGTTTGCCGCAAGCAAACATATACACAAACAGGCACACAACAAAGTCGTTGCAGAATCAGAAACAGTATGGGATAAATGTATTCGCAGTGCTTTAAGTTTGTTTTAAATAACAACAAGAAACATGTGTGTGTGCTTTTTGGAGTCAATCGATGAATACAGTTCACATGCCAAAGCATTATAGAATGTCATTGTTATAGCTGTAAGGTTAACAGAGAAGGTAAACAGGGCCTAGAACTAACAAGTATATGGATTAGTTGCTGACCAACGTATAAATCCAACTCAAACTAAGCTCAAATCGATGGCAAACTACTATATGTTTTACTATATGTCATTTGAAACTGATTTTCCAAACATATTATCAAAGTTATTGCTACTTGTGAATAGGTTTTCAGATTGAAACACATTCCAAATTTCTAGCACAAGACTTTAATCCAGTTTTGAACTTGTTTCTCTATTTAAAATTCAGAAATATGATTTATCTAGGTTGAAAGTGGTCTCTTTTCAGTCTAATTTGATTTATTTTTCCCACTAGTATAGCAAGATTGTAAACAGGTTGTAATCTTGTATGCTCGAGCATCTCTTGAGCATTCTGTCTTCATTGCTATGCCAAGCAATTTCAAATCTGCTTCTACACTTTCTGCTCCTGCTCTGATATTGTGTCCTATTCATAACAATGGTTGTGTGTTAGCCACTCAGCTTTTGAGCTTGGAAAAACTACTGCTACCCATGCTATGTTTATGTGAAGATGTCGTGTGATTGACCCAACTCGACTCACATTCGACTGTGTGGCATTTTCTTTGGTTTAGGAACTACTTTAAATGCAGTTAACAGCAGTCGCTCCGAGACGTGCACATGACTTTGAGGCGACTTTGAGAAAAGAAAGACTAAAATAGAAATTCGTTGCACAGTGGCTGACAGGATAGAATAGAACAGAACAGGACTCTTTCTCTTATGGATATAGAACACATTAATCTTGTCTACGCCTTCAACTTGGCAACAGACACTGCAAATTGTTGCTGCTGCTTAATGAGCTGTGATCCAGGCCAGGCATTAAAAATTATGAACAAGAAAAGCACAACATACGTATATAAATATATATAAAAATGCATTTAAAATGCAATAATAAAAATGATAATGGCATTATAATACTACACATTCTAAAGAAAAATACAGAGAAAGAAAATATTTAATATAACAATGGTGTAGTCCGAGGAGGCAACAGAGCGCATTTTATGCCCATTCACAAGGCAAAACGCCAGAAAGTATGCTACATTACTTGCAGCTCGTTAATTTTTATAGTTTTTGTCGCTGCTGGTGACTCAACTTAACATAAATTCAGCTGTTGTTGTTGTTGTTGCTGCCACCTACGTTCATTAATTTTAACCAGAGCACGACAATTCCGCCCCTAGGTTCGAAGGGTTCTATTGATTTCGCCTAAATTAGCACACACTCAAAGCAAAGGGAGCGAGAGAAAACATATATGAAATACTTGGAATTTTTGCTCCTTAGATTTTCATTTTCATTTTCGTTCTCGTATTGTTCTTGTTGCGGTTGCCCCGCTGCTATTTTTATGACTTTTCATATTATTTTTTGTTTGTTTTTCGTTTTTGGCTCTTTAATGTGACAGAAATCTTTTCCATCTTCTTCTTCTTCTTGCGCAGCTCGCCCGCTGGCCAAAACATGTCTTTGCTTTTTAGCCCCCCTCGTCCGTCTTATTCGCTATTAAGCTATCAAGATTTGTAAAGTATATGAGCCAAGCAAGCTTCTCTCATTGTGTTCGCCTGCTCAAGTGTGCAGCGTGACACAGAGGAGTGCGAGGGGTGCGAAAGATTCGCATAAAATGCTATCTGTCTCTTTTACACGTTGCCAAGCCAAAGGGAGCTAAGGGGGAGGGGAGAGGATAAAGATATGGCTGGTTGGCGTGTTGGCAACTCACAAAATACAGAGCAACAACTGCAAAAGGATATCTTCTGTGTGGGAAAGCAGAGTTTACGAGTATGTTTTGATATACTATATCAAGTATGGTTGCAGATAAGCCACTGCATTTAAAGCTTAAAAGAGAAGGATCTGTTTAGTTGAAAGTCTTGAAAATTAAAAATTGTTAAGGATGGATATAAAATACATTGATCAGACTAAAGAATACTTTGAAATTGTAGCTGATGATACTTTATCAATTATAGCTGATGTTAAAAACTACAAATATTATTTTACTTTCTTTAAGCTATCATCTAATTATATTACGATTTATTCAACACTTATACTTTTACTGTCAACACATGACCTTCTCGTACTTCTCCTTCAATGAAAGCTTTACAGTGTGCTTCGTTTGGTTTCGAGTAGCCGCAATAACAATTTGTCTAATTGCACTTGCACCTGTACACCTAAACAAATGCATTAAATATAAACTATACTTTCAAGAGAGCCTGGTCAAATGTGGAGCACACATTGTTGCAACAGAACAAAAAACCTGAACAAAACACTTCACACACACACACACACAGAGAGAGATGTACAACTGTAGTAACTATTACCATAACATTTATGATTATTAACCTACAATGCAAGGCACTCTAAATGCAATTAAGATTACAATCTTTTATGGTTGAGCTGTTTGGATGGCAAGAAAAAAAAAACAAAAAGAATGAAATAACAGCAGCAGCCCTGACAACCCTGGCAACCCTGGCACGACAAACAATTAAAACATTGCGCCGCCTGCAATAAAAATGCTGTTCCAGATGCTTATCATTCCCTCAGCTCTGTCCCTCCCAGGCACCACCACATCATGGAGGTGGCCATATTGCATAAGAAATAATTACTTTTTATATTACACATACGCCCCGCAAGCCATCGCACAGTTGACACTATTGATTGCCGCCTGCAACTATACTATTACAGCGAGCCTTCCCCGTCTTCCCCCTCTGACACTGTCGCGTTTGCGTGTCGCTTATCGTGGCCACAGCTCTCCTCCCCTCCCCTCATCATGCCCTTATTTGAAATGAAGACACCGCAAGCAAACAAAAGCAGAAGCAGTAGCAGAAGCAGAAGCGTCAGACAATTGCCGCGCTGATAAGATCAGCAAAGTGTTTTTTCCCTCAGCTTTATTTGTGTGTGTCCAGCAGCAGGCCAGGTGAGGGGTCAGCAGAGCCGAGTTAAATCACGGCTAAGTCGCGACGACTCAATTCAATAAAATAGACAAAATGTCGCGACATAAATTCGAAAGAATTGCGACAGTTTTCCTTCCCTATTACATTTCTTGAATAATTTTTTGAAAATTCCTAAAAGATTTTTGTTATTTTTTATTCGATCTCTGTGAATTTTCCAATTTGTCTAAAAGTTCAGATATCTAAGACTTTCTTTTAAAATTTTAATTGATTTCCATATTCTCTCAATTGTACTTAAATATTTGGGTGGGGAAAAAGTAATCCATTATTTTTTTGAGTGTCAGCTTTTGTACGCTCTAATTGCTGTAAACTATTGGTCACACTGATTTAAACTTGGACTTTTTATTCTCCATGCATGATTCCAAGAATCATGCATGAATTCATGCATTCCAAGAATCATGCATGAATCATTCACTCCCAAGAATCATGCATGAATTCATGCATTCCCAGAATCATGCATGAATTCATGCATTCCCAAGAATCATGCATTCCCAAGATTCTTGGATTCATGACACACAAAAAATTAATCGATTACTTTTTCCCCAACCTAATATAATGTGTCAATTTTAAAGTCTTTGCTGCATTTAAATCTATCATTTCTTGTATTGATCTTGCATTCTATTTCCACTTCCAGTGATTGTGCTTAATCCCTGACAATCTGCTTTATTTGTGAAAACCAGCTGCAGGGTATTTGAGCTTCGTTTGTCTTTGGTTTTGGTTTTGTCCAAAAAAGTAAACATCAAAGAACGTCAGCCATCAATGTCAACAACTTGACTTGAATTTTATGCAAATGCTTGTGTCACGGACTAAAATGGCAATTGAAACGCTAATGATGACATTTGGCAGGCCTAAACAGTGAACTTCCCCCCTGCGTAACCCAAAAAGAAAACAATAACAAACTAAGAGCAACACACAGACACACACACAGAGACGCTGTGTGTTTGTGTGTGTGCTTTCCGTTTCCGGCGTGGCCAAGAAAACATTACAAATCGTTTTTGGCTGCCACTTTCCTGGGCCTGTGACTTTGACTGTGCCTCCGTCTAGGCCTCTGGCATTTTTACGAGGCATTCAGCCAATTGACAGGCTTCACTCGCTCGTAAAAAAAATCAAGCAACAACATAAGAAAAATGATGCGCAGACAAATTACGCACAGAGACGAAAGCAGACAGACAGAGAGAGCGAGAGAGAGAATAAAAACAAAAGCAGCTGCCTAAAAGTATGCTTAAATATTTAAGACAACGTTGCCAGACGCAAAAATTGTTGTTTCTTTTACTTGTTTTGTTGTTGTTGCTGCTGCTGTGATGGAAAACATTAAAACGCATTTAGCAGCCTGTTTTCCCACTATGTATACAAAAAAACTGAAAGACGATGGAAAAAATGTGCTGCTGCCTACTTTTCGTCGGCATATAAATACTTATTATCGCTTATTTGAACTTGTGAATGAGGCGGCGGCTGTGGCTCTGGCATCGCTGCTTGTGATTTACTTTTATTTGGGCAAGTATTTCCTTTACGCTTTCTTTTGTGCGTAGTCTCCCACTCAATCAGTATGTGTGTGTGTGTGTGTGTGGGTTGGAAAATCGATTTTTTTGTTGTCAAAAAGAAAGAAAAAAGGTCAAAAACAATAAAAGCCTAAATACACATACGCGCCTTTGAACTAGCTTTGATAAAAGCAGCGCAGAACGGGCACAAAAGGAAACTAGAGAGAGAGGGGGAGGGAGAGATCAGAAGAGGCAGAGGAATATATAAAGATTGTTGGACAGAGTGTGAGGTTGTGAGGCTGTAAGCCTCCAATCAATGGCTATACGTCGCTTTTGGTACGTGTGAATTTAAGCTGATTAAAGAATTTGCGAGCTGGGCAAACGATGAGAAGAAGAAAACAGTGGAGAACACAACAGAACAGGACGACAAAGCAAAAGCTCAAGTAAAAGCAAAAGCAAAAATTGATGTCTGCTTTTAGGCGCTGCCGGCTTTATTTATGCCTTTTGTCTGTGTGTGTGTGTGTGTGTGTGGCTTTGTTATTGGGCTTAGTGGTGAATTTTTTAATTTGCGCTTTGCCAGCTGAAGCCAATCATCATTCATCCAGCCAAATATCTATTGCAATATAAATTCAATTGAATTCTGTCGCCCTCTTTTTGTATTTTCTATTACTTTATTTTATTGTGTACATCAAAATGTGTAGCCTACTTATACTACACAGAGTCATAAACATTTCGTTTTGTGATGCACGCTAATAAGCCAAGTTTTCTTTTGGATGATTGCCAGGTAGAGTTAGTGTTGATAATGAAATTGGCCAACGTCGCATCGCCTACACAAATTGCCGCCAATACAATTCAAATGCGTAATCATGTGAACAGAACTGAGACCTTTTGCTATGACTTCGTATCAGAAGAAAAACTCTGCACAAATGAGAAAAGTTTTTGCAGCCAACGCTGCGTTATATTATTATTAGTTTTTCGCCTATCCCATTCCCATTCCCATCCTCATTTCACCCCCCATCCAACTAACTTCTCAAACTGCCCACGCTAAGAAGAAAGTTTTGCGCCTTTTGCCTGACTGCTGTTAGGGTTTAGTTTAGTTTCCCTTCTATTCGGTTGGCTGTTTCATAGTTCATTGCTTTTCAATTTGATGAGGCGTTGTCTATAATAATCAGCCCTGCCTGAGCAGCCAGAAAATGAGACGCTCAAAGTTTTTGTTTCGATATCGATAAGAGAAAATCGAATGGCGCATTTTCACATACGCTCTTTTACTCTGATGAACTGATGGACCTCACACACACACACACACCTACAAGCAGCTTGTCTGCTTTTGTTAATTTACTTGGTAATTTATCAAGTGTGTTTGTGTGTATATTTTTATGGAGTTGATTTTTAATCTTTTGCAATCATTTTTTTTTTCTCTTTTTTTTGGGAAGAACGCGGCAAAGGAAATGAATATTTATAAGTATGATGAATGAGGCAAGACGGAAAGCAGGCAGCAGTCAGCTGATTTACTGACGTGTGACACAGGACGACACACACACACACACAGAGAGAGATACAGGGACAACGGCAGGATAAAGGTAAGGAAATTAATGCGCAGTTAGAAACATAAATCTGTGTTGCGTTCAAGGAAATGGCACGGATTTCACAATTTATTTATATACCAGAAAGTGGGGGAAAAAAGACACTAACGAAAAAGACGAAAACCAAGAGAGAGCGAGAGTGATAGAAAGTTTATGACACTTCCTTTACCTCTACGTTCTAACACACGTGGTATGGTGCGTATGAGTAATATTAATTTGACTTTAAGACGCTCGCGCTCTTTGCTCAATTTGCTTGGACTGCGGACCGTGGACTGTGGGTTGTGCAGTTTAAAAATACGCAACGTAACGTAACGTCAACGTATGCAATTTACGTGACATCATTACGTGTTAGACAAGTACAAATTACGGTTAGAGAACGGGAAGAGAAAACAAAGACGAAGCTGCCGACAATATGAGCTTGATAATGATGAAACATGAATGTGTGTGTGTGCCTGAGAGAATATCAAGATAAATGTATAGTATATGTGAGTGCGTGTGTGTGTCATGGCAAATGAAATGAAACTCATCAGACTTCAGATATGGCACACAGAAAATTGCGTATACGACACAGACAAAGGGAAACAATTTCTTCATTCTTATTTTGTATATTTTGGCAAAGAGGCAAAGAGATGGTCAGCATTTTCACTTAAAACTTGATGAACTTGCAGAAGTAGTTAAAATTAAACAGAAGACAGAGAGACAGAGAGAGAGAGAGCTTTGGTGCTAACAATATCAACAAGTTCTTACAACCTATATGTTTAATGCCTGATTTGATTTTAAATATAAATTAAAGTTACTTCACATAAAAATGTAGATGTCAGCACTAAAGTTGCATTTGGTAGGAGAAACTCAGCCAAGCAATTAAACTTGTCCTTGTATAATTGCATTTTGGCCTAGGCTTTAGGATCCCCTTTCGGACCCCATTCGAACAAAGGGCGAAAGTCAAAAGTCGGTTGGGCTGTTGAGTTGCCAAGTGCGTTGCTGATAGCGGCCAAAAAGTTGAGCGCTTTAATTTCTTGGAAATTTGTTCACCAAAAAGCAGCGACAGAAAAGACTGACTGACTGACAAGACGAGTGAAAGAGCTGGCAATACAAACAAAGCAACAAACAAAAATTGTCGACTTGATTGCGTCGTTGATGGGCCCAGGCCTGACCTCGCCTCGCCTCGCCTCGTCAGTTCGCAGTCTTCACTGCTGCTCCTGATACTGGCCAGAGAAATGTGCTAGTGAAGACAGCATCCAAAGCTACACAATTGTGCGGACAGATTGCCGACGAGTTGGCATTGCTGCAACTTGAAGTTTGAATCCCCAGCGGATTAGAAAAGTTTAAATTGTTGCCGCCAAGAGCTCAGGCAGTGGCAAGAGCAGTGGCAACATCAGTGGGATGTGGCAGTCAAGTCAAGTAAAATCGAAGCAACTGGCAAATGAACGTTGAATGAATGAATGAAGGGAGCAACGTAACGATTAGTGCTTTCATGTCCTTTGGCAAAGTTTAAAGGTCATTCGTTTGTTCGTTTTGGGCATCCTTCTTTCTCTTCTTTCAGCATTCTGCTTTCATCTCTCAGCTCTCAGCTCAGCTCACGGCTTCTGCTGATTTGACACATCAACTTTGTCAAGTTTTTGCCACAGCCAATGTCGACGTTGACTATTATGAGCAATGACTCTACATTCCCACTCTTTATCCATTTCCCACTTTTTGTGGTGTGGTGTGTGTGTGTGTGTGTGTGTGTACACAAGCAATTTGTGCAATGGACATTTTGGGCGCTGCGCAGCTTTGATAAGCGTTGCCAGCTGCAAAATGTCTTAGAAGATTGCGCGGAGTGCACTGACTTTTGTGGCTGCCACCACCTGCCTCTGGGGCCAAACTCAATTTTCAAATCATACTCTTTTTTGTTGCCAAAGCAGACCAAGTTGTGCATTACGAACGTGTGCAGACTCCGTGTGTTCCCCAAAATGATTTGCCAACTAGCACAAAAATGTCTCCAAGATGCAGAAAATTGCTTGGAAATTTGGCTAACAAAGTAATACCTTATGTCTTAGGTAAGGTATTTTATTTTCTAATAGAAAGAAGACTTTTTCTTACATGAGATGCGCTGCCTTTTTTTTTCTAAAATTATTCACTATTTCCTAAATGATTTGGTAACTAGTATAAATATTACATTGACGCGGATAACTGGGTGGAAATTTGAAATAAGAACATTTTCCCTATTTAGATTCATTTTCTATTATTTATTTATTTATTTATTTATTTATTTATTTATTTATTTACTTTTCAGATTTGTATAATACTTCTTTAATTTTTCCTTTTATAAATAATATGCTAATATATTTCCCTTAAATTGATGTTCTATTATTTTATTTACTTAATGTTCAATCTTTCGATTTGTATCTGGAATCATTTTGACGCCAGCTGCATGATGAGCTTGTCAATAGGTTTATCAAACCAAGAACTACTCAAATTCTGACCCAAAAAAAAAATGAAAGGAAGAAGAGAATCAAGTGTTGTGTATATTATGCAAATCTTTGACCATTTTTTTGCCCCATTTCTCAATGGTTTGAGGTGGAGGCTGTCAGAAACAACCGTGAAACATGACAACTGTGGGGCAGAGAGCCCAGTAAAAACAATATGGCGCTCCCTGACCGGGGTGCCCTTGTCCAGCACTCATTGCCTGCCATTGACAGTTGAACGTTGTATTCCTACAACTTTTTTTCTTTCTCTCCCCCAATTTTCTACCTATTCTGTATTTTCTATTTTTTTTCTTCTGGTTTTTCTGTATGATTTTTTTTTTTGTTAAATGTCAAATTTTTGCAGACAGTTTTGACAGTTTATCGAAGCGCGTCCGTAATTTTAGCTGACGTGTGTTCGAGGTGTTGAAAAACAGAAAGCAAGAGGAAGAGGACGAAATTCAAGTTTTGGGCTCCACTTTGGCACATACTTAGTCGAGGTGTGAATAAAAAGTTTCGTTGACGCTGCACTTTTGCTAAGGACATTCCCCGAGCAAAACTTACATAAATACAGGCGGGTCAAGTTTTTTCGGCACTTTAGGTGTTTTTGGCAGATGGAGGCAAAAGTAATTATATTTCTGAGTCTTAGTCAGGCACCTATGGCGATCTGATTGGGTACAACATCAAATTGAATTGCCAAATGGTTGAATCAAATTATGTACGATGAAAACTTTGGAATTTGATTACTTACCGCTGCGACTTTCATTTTCAGCTGGCTTCAGCTGTAAAGCACGGTTCATCTGCAATAGACAGAAAATGATGTGAGTTGGAATAGCTTTTGCTTTTGAAAATAATTGTAAATACAAGTTCTAATTAATATATCGAGAAAATATTCAATTTCGGGTTTTAAATAATGTCAATTACCTACTGTCAAGCACTCAATGTCCCATTGCCAAATTCAATTTCTCAATCATCATCATCGAATCTCGAGTCTGGATGATGTAGCACTCTTCATAAACACCTTCAAACATTGGAACAGCAGAGAGCTTTCAAGCATTTAAATGCCACTCAATATGCAAGCACATCTTTATATAGCCTCTCTCTTTCTATCAGTCTCTCTCTATCTACCACTGTCTCTCTCTATCTATCAGTGTGGATTCTGTGCACATTTGCGCTCATTGCCTTTTACCCACGACTGGGCAGCCACATCCTGTGCCGCTTCATGCATCATTAAAGCTTAAATCTCACCCATGCGACCCGTGTCGACTGGCGGGCAACACTTAACGCCCCATCTACATCCAACACATCCCATAGGATGAGGCAGAGACTGACTCTCTGGCTGGCTGACTGGCTGGCTACGTGTTGTGGTCACCTTTTGGTTTATTGCAAATGAGTAATATGGGAGCAATACGAAAAATGCCATTAAAAGACGTTCAAATGAAATACATTAAAATAAAACTTAATTGGAGGCTTTATGCCGGCTTTCGAAACCGCAAAACCAACCAAATCAATAACGTAAACCGAAAAACCAAAGAAGAAGAAACCGACCAACACACACACACACACCGACACACACCCCGACACACAACGAACATTTGATGATTGCTTTTTATAGAGGGCAGGTGTCATTTTTGGTCATTCGGCCTTTAGATTGAGCTCATCACCCACAGCTGGTGTCTTTGGTGGTGGTGATGGTGTTGATGGTGATGGTGATGGTGGTGGTGGTGGTGTCATTAGTCCTGAAATAGTCGACAGAGGGCGCTGCTTGCTTGTCGCATGCATATTTTATAATCAGCCATTAGTTTGCGGCAATTGAAAATGATTGAAGCTTTTAACTGCAAAATTCAATTGCATTCGCCCAACAACGTTGGGCGCCATGTCGTAAAATATTTAACGTTCTAGGCAATTTCGTGTACTGCAAATAGAGTTGTCGGCTGGTAACTACTAGTTTTATATAGATATATATACATGATTTTTTTTGGCTAGATCTCTGCTACCGTAACACACAATCCATTAGCCGAGCAAGTAATTAAAATTGCGATTTATGCATGCGCTTGAACACAAGGCCCCAATTTGGGCGCCCGCTTGTTTGTAATTCAATTATGTTAATGATTGGACAACATTTACCGTATTTACATTAATGCATAATGAATGAATTGAAAGGCCTTATAGAAGAGATGGAGCTGTGACTACTGCTCCTGTGACTGCTCCTACTTCAATTTGCGCCTAAATGCATGCTGCGCTTTATTTTGACTGGCTGGCTGATTTTTTAATTGTAATGCCCCCGCAACGTGCTAAACAGTCAACGATTGGGCCGTGATGGCAATTAAGTGCATTTCTCTGTCTGACCAAAGGCATGCCAGGACTCGCCTCATTGTCCCCTCCTCCAACCACCCACCGCCCTCGCACAAAGCGCTTTTGCCTTTACTCAAAGCTCAGCTGGATAAATTAAGTGGTCGATGAACTGAAGCCTTGTTGATTTTAGTATACAGCGATGCCAATGGTGATGCTGATGCTGATGCCGATGCCATGTTGTTGACAGTGACAGGATGCAGGAGGATTGTGTTCTTGGTGTGGGATCTGACGATGACGCCGCAAAATTTAAACCAATGTTTAACCAAAAATGTTCATTTAGTCGCACGTTCGGGTTTTTGGCTCCGCTGCGGTCGAGGAGTCGAGGTCTCAGTCAGGATATAGGAGTCAGCGTCAGCGTCTGTGGCTGATGAATGATTGATGTGGCCGGGGTAATAAATTGGAAAACGTCCTTTTGGGGCGAATCAAGATGCTCGCCCAAAGAGACAGAAAGAGAGTGAGAGAGAGAGAGAGATGGAGAGCAAAAGAGACTCAGACTCCGACTCCGACTCAGTCTTAACTCTGAACTCGTCTCTTTTGGTCTGCCACATTGCATTTTGAGCTGCTGCATTGTATGCTATGCTTTTTGCAACATGCTCACTGCTTTCTGCCTGCCGCCTGCTGCCTGCTGCTTTTGAATGCTTTATCAACGTCGGCACCCGCAGCTGTTGCAACTACATGCAGCATGCAAAAACAACACTGAATTTCTCACATATTGAACAGGAATGAACATGAACACATGAAGCTCACTTCGTCCAGAGTTTATAGACTAAAGAGTCTGAGGCCACATAATTGTCTGGCTTCCTTTCCAGCCATGATATGTACATTTTTGATTGCAATCGTTGGTTAATGAACTTGATGTACTTCATGTTTCCATCGTTAATATTGACCTCAATTTTTTGGATTGGTTTACAAAACTGTAAAGATTGACTATCTACAAATATTTTGTATCCTTTCACTTATTGAATATTCTTGCCAGAATAGAAAATCTGACTTTACTGTTTCAGTTATATATCATCTTCAGGAAAAGTAAAACATTGACGATAAATATGAGCAAAGAATACTGAAATAATTACTAAAGAGCTTTGTATAAAGCCTAGGTTTATTTTCCGGACTTAACAAATCGTTCTGGAATACCTCTGTAATTACTCAATCCATTTATGTTGTACATTAACCAAATTACATGGTAATCATATCACATTACACCAACTTTTATCAATCTAATGTTCAAATTAATTGCCTTGACTTTGCTACGAAATAAAAGCTAATTAAAATGAAAAGTATACCAATTTGGGCGTAATAAAATGAAGTCTAACTAATAACTAATAAGCTTATTGTTCACTTCAATTGTGTTGGACTCTCCAAAGGCAACTAGTATTTGCCTCACATGACTTTGATGTTGTTGTTTTAAATTGAAAGCCACACGAATGTTGCAACTTCAGCAACATTTCTAAGGCATCTCATACCGCTGACATTGCCTCCACAGTTTCGGGCTCCTTTTTCGGCTCTTTTAGGACTTTTGCACAAGGACCTTGCTAATTATGGTTAGCCGAAAAAGGTTTCCTTCTATGTGTGTGAGAGAAGCTTCATAATTAGCGCACATAATTTGAAATTTAAATGTAGCCAAAAGCTAAAATGTGAAGCCTTTGAGAGTCAAATTGTTAATTAAATCTTTTGCTGGCAAGCAAAATAAAAAAAATGTTTTGACTTGCCCCAAAAAAAAAAAATGTGCCTCAGCGCACAATTAGCCTGATGACAAAGTGTTGAGCGGATGACAAAGATTAAAGGCAGAAATGACTTAAAAAGTCAGTGCAGCGACAGTTGAGAGGGGATAGTGAAGCGTGGAGAATGGTGAATGGAGAATGGAGATTGTGGTAGAGAAAAGTCACCAGGCGCCAGTGGAAACGTTAAACCGCAAATTTTAGCGCCTAAACTAGTCGTGCATGACATGGCGGACTAGTCCAAGAGACGCCGCCTACGCGTATGCAATGCCAAAAGTGCCAAGTGCCAAACTGCCAAGTACTTTGCGACTCTAAATGTGTGTGAGTGTCTCTCTCTCTCTGTGTGTGTGTGTGTGTGTGTGTGTGTGTGTGTGTATTGGGTGCATGAACCCACATAAACTGCGTTAGTTTATGATGCCCAAGTGAGAGGAGCAGTCAAGCCATAAGTGCCTACATCTGCATCCCTGGCACTCCCTGCAATTAGAATGCGGCGCCGTCTATTGAACCAGCTATTTCCTCTCCCTCTCTCTGTCTTTCTCTCTCTCCCTCTTTCTCTCTGTGTGCCTGGTCAGTTGTGCTTTGTTGTTTTTATGCATTCGCCAACTCAACTACATAAAATGGAACAACGAAAATGCAATTAAAACTACGTTTTATGGCTTTGTTATGGCAGCAGCTCGAAGAGAGAAAGAGAGACTGAAGAGAGATGAAGGGTGAGGGGGGTAGGAAACCCGCCACATGAAAAGCGATTTTTATTATGCTTTCCACAACGACAACGAGCAGAAGAATAGCAAAACTATACCAATGATAATGATCATCTATCGACATCATAATATTCGTTGTTTCAAAAATGGTTTCGAATAGAGTTTCTTTCTGTTGATAGAAAAGTAATACTCATACTTTATAATTGTATATATGTAAAGTATATATATTTTATGCTCTAAGCAATGTTTGCTTATTGAAAACGCAACTTCAGTTTATTATATATCTATAAATAATTTTTTTCTTTCTTCTTGTTTATCAAAAATCATCAAAGTTTTGCTACAAAAGTTTTTTGTGTGCAGCTGCTGATAGAGAGTTGAGTTGAGAGTTGTGCGCTGTACAAATTTGTCACTGACAGAAGGCAACGGTTAGATTGGATGTGGGATGAGGGATCAGGAAGGAGACAGGAGACAGGAGATGGCAACAGGCACCTAAAAGCAGACAATGTTGCGCCTCAAGCGTGCAACAGCAAAACAAACTAACGAGCTAGCAAGCAAAACAATAGCATGTAGCATGCTTTTAGGGGCAGCAACAACTCCCCTTCGACTATATCTCGACTTATATACGTAACAACCTGCCATAACTGTAGCTTAATCAAAAGTTTTTGCACTGCAGCTGTTAGGGAGCAGGCGGAGCAGCTGGAGGGCAACCGCAACTAACAGCCCTACTACGTATATCATCCTCCTCATCATCATCATCATCATCATCATCATCATCATGGTCCTTATCCTCATCCTCATCCACATCCTCAGCATCCTTTTGATACTAATCAGTGAATGCAGCAGCTTCAACTCCACATGCGAGGCTGCTTTTTATGTTTGCCTCTCCATGTTGCACGTTTGTTGTGGCTGCTGCTGCGCTTCGTTCAATGGCAATAGTTTTTCCATTTTTTCCCATTTTCTTTTCCCCTTTTCTATATACATATATATCTTTGATATATGAAATATGGCAGCTGTATATAATGGTCGCTATGGTCGTGTTTGCAATTAGCAAGTGGCAATTAAAGTTGGTCTCTCTGCCAGCGAAAAGATACATTGAGCCATTGGCATTGAACAGCCACAGCCACAGTCACAGCCACAGCCAGAGGCATTCTTCGCGATTCTTTATTAATGCCATATTTTTTAAGAGCAGACAATTGCCTCAACCGAGCATATACAGTGGCAGACAAAAGAAAACCCCACAAAGATACTATGCTATAATAATTATCTATCTATTTTGTCATTATCTTTGATCTTAAGTATAGTTTAGTTTGTGGTATTCTTGCTTAGAAACGATGCTTAAGAAATAAAGTCTTCTTTAATAAAGTCTTGTCAAATATTACTATCTATGTGTATTTATAGTGTATTCAAATTACTATCTAGTAATATTTACAATTAATAACAGCCTTAAATACTACTTATTCCCACAAAATTAAGTTTTCAATAATTGTTTGTCTATACAAAAATAAATATGTTTCTATTTACATTTAATGAATAATGTAACAATAAGCTTTCTCTGACTTACTAAAACTACTACAAATTTTAGAATTAAATCTACAATATTTTTCGGAAATTAAATTAAAATGGAACTTTTAAGACTTTAAGACCTTTTCTTTTTTGCTTAAAATATAAAACTTATTTTGATTGAGCAATACATCTTATTTGACCTTTAAATATTTTTATTACCTGTAAATTTTCTAAGTTTAAATTCTTTAAAGTCAAAGACAGTTCACACATCCAAGAAGTGTGCTTCAATTGTGACGAGACATATTTTTAGAGCGCTCCTAGAAATGTGCTGTGAATATTGAGCAGCCTATTTTAAACCAAAAACACATACACACATATTTACACTCATACACACACACACATTACGGTAGCGAAATCAATATTATTTCAAGCTTTGGCCAAAATGTCAGGCTACACGTGGACTCTTGTCCACATTAGCGTCAGCTTCTTAAGCTTGTTTTGCTAATTTCCAACACCAAAAATATTGATTAGCTTCATGCGGATGCGTACAAACATACATATACATATTCTGTACATACAAACATATGTCTATGGGTAGTAAATTAGTCGAACTAATGTGTGTTTGTCTGACGTCTGCTTTTGCCAAAGAACTGCGCCTAATTAATGGCAAACCTTTCAAAAGGGCTACACCTTGTTTTTCAGGGCCGTGAATAAACAAAAGTATTTACCACATTTCAGTCATGGACTATGGACAAGGACTCCGGCAGTTGGCAGTTGGGTCATTAGCATGCGTTAAAATGGCGTTAAATGTGTAACGGAAACACGGCGCAAGGACATGCCATATAAATTTCTTTTCGCTTTTTATTTATTTTATTATGTTTTCTCTATTTTTTTGGGGTTTTTTGTGTATTTTTTTGTTGGTGGTTGGCCGCTTCGTCGCCTCGCATAATAAAAATGTCATAAATATTACGTTTTGCTGTGTTAATTTTTTCTAATTGTCTAAAATTTAGATAATTACATGCCATTAATTATTTACATAATAACAACTTTTTTCTTTTCTTCTTCTTTATATATATACTGTTTTTTTACAATTTTGTGGTCGACTTGACCTGCTGCCCCGCCCTTATCGTATATAGACCAATATATTCCTGGTATATGCGGGGCGTAAAATTAAATTTACATAATTTATGACTTACTCAGCTCAAAATTTTGCCTATGTGAGTGTAAGTGTGTGTGTGTATTTGCGGCATGTGCCGTGTTGCATAATTTTAGGCATTTTTGTTTATTGTGGCGTAAAATTTGAATTATGAATAGGAATACACTCACACTCACACACACTCGCATAGAGACTATGGTTGTATTTTTTCCGTGTTAGGGTTACATTCAGAGGTTATTAGTAATTTATTTGCATATTTTGAGGAGCGGGTTCTTTGGGCGCAGCAGCAGCAGGAGAAACTGATGGACAGTTTCAATGGGGAAAAGGCAACGTGTTACCATCATCAGGCATTCCAAGTTGTGTCTTGTGTCTTTTGGTGTCAACTTGGCCGAGCACAAAAGTCAGTCAAGTGTCGTTTTCGGAAGACATAAATTTTGAGTCGGGTGTAGGTGTGTGTGTGTGTGTGTGTGTGTGCAGGACAGGTGTCCCACAGTTGAGTTGTGGGTTGAAGGCAAGTATAATTGAATAGCGTAAAAGGTTTCACAAGGATTTAAAATGTCGTGTATGTGAGTCACAATGGCGCCCAAGCTGAACAGAAATGAAATGAAATGAGCTTAGAGCTGAATAGAATGAGTACTCGTTAAGGCCATACAATCAAATAATATAAGTGTAAGCTCAAAAACCCCATACAATATTTATATAGAAGGTATATGTTTCTGGATGAAAGCAATAAATAATCCATTAAGCAGCGTGGGAAGCAATCGCTGGTTGAACTAAGGAACAGGTTCATGGTGAATCCGAAGAGCCTAAAGTCAAAATCACAACTAAAGTTAAGATTAGGCAGAGATTTATGAAGGTAAATTATAGACTACAACAATATATAGATACATAAATATATGTTTAAGTTATCAAGAATCTAGTCCGTTATACTAAAATAATAAACTGCTCTGAAAGCAGTTTTTAATGGAATAATCTTTGGTATCTTTATTATTTTTTTAACAAAATAAAGCTGTTACAGCAAAGTTAAAGCTTGGAAGCATTGATAAGTGGAAACTCATCGATTGGTTCGGTTGTCAAAAGCAAACGTTTAAAGCATACCTTTTGGGCTCACTCAAAAGCGGCTTATGTAATGCTCCAATTCAACATTTTTGTTGCATACCAAACGGGCGCACGCAAGAAATGCTTATAAATTACATAAGGCAAAGGCTGTCCAACAGTCAACAGAGAGAGTGAAAGAGAGAGAGAGAGATAGATACAGAGAGATGCTCCTCGAACAAAGCACTCAACTGTGAAAATGTCTGTTAAGGCCAACACACACACACACACACACACATGAGCAGTCTCCACTCATGTGTGTCCTGTATGGGGCTACCTTGCCTGTCAACAGGATGACAGTTCATATAGTATATATATATATATACATATATATATATATGTAATGTTGGGATACATACTAAAGCTATAGCTATGCCTTCAACTGTCAATTGAGTTGGCATGTTGGCAGCCTCTTGACTTATGTTCAATATGAAATACGCATAAGCATGATAAGCATAAATATACACACAGACAGACAGACAGACAGAGATACAGATACATATGCCCATCATATTGCATAGTCAGGCGTCTTTCTAATGCCCGGCACGTATTTTAATTGATTTGTGCGCCTAGAAGAAGCAGCTCATTACATGACCACGTCTACAAATTGAAAAACTCAACAAAAAGAAGAGAGAAAAGAAAAAAATGAAATCAGTTTCAAGAGCGTTTCAGGCAATGCAAACAAACAAACAAACAAACAAGCAAACAGGGAGACAGAAAGACCGGCAGGAGCAAAAGGATACTCGTGTCGATTTGCTCAACGAGTTTGATGTCTGATGATGATGCTCCATTTATTATTAACTTGAAATGATTTCGGGGCTGGCCGCGTGTATAGGTGACGACGCAGCGATTGAATGCACGACTGCATCAAATGGCAACTCTGTATCTGTATCTATACACTTGTATCTGTATCTGTAACTGTGCATCTATCTGTGTATCTTTGTGTACACACGTGTGAGTTCAATTGGAAAATCGTGTGCTGCATATTCTGCTGTGCTCTGCGTGTGTGTGTGTTTGTTGTTTTTGTAAATAGCATCGTGCACACACATTTCTCAGTGCAATTCGAGTCGTGCCAGTGTGTACACACTTTAAGATACAACTGTGCTATCCGCTGAATGCCGATTGTCGATTGCAGATTGCAAATGCAAATGAGATGCATATACATTTAATGATATTTAATATTAAATTTATCGATAATAATGAAAAAAACACTTGAGCCTCTTCAGATTGCAATTCACTATACAAAAAGAGTGGATGAGGAGAGTGAGAGAAAGCGTGTGAAGAAGAGAAAAAGTGTGCGTCATCTGGCACAATTTCAATAGAAGAAATAAGTTTCTTTAAAGCGCAAAGAAAACCTTGAATTTTTAAATTGTATAACAAATATTTTTAAGAAAGAGTTTAGTTTGAATAAAAGTTTTAGAATCTATACAAATATGTAAGCAATTCCGATGTAGATCTAGAGAGATTATTTCAGGAGTTTCATTACGACAACTTTAATTATAGTTGTGATAAGCCAAAAGCCCAAAATTCATCTGTCTAATGTTAAAGTTCCACCTTACCTGGATGGCATTCTGCACTTCTATCTATATATTAATAAAATCTAATCTTTCTTATCACTATTTATTTCGATAATAACATTGATGATAAGGTATAGCACATGTTTCCCTCGGGGCAAATGCATAAATTTGTTGAGTGCACCCATAAAAATACTTTGACTACGGCCGTTTGTCAGCTTTTGGCACTTGACAGCCGCCCAAAGGCTTTCGGGAATTCTTTTCCTCCTGCCTGAAGTCATGCAAAAATGTATGCACACATCTCATACCCTTCGTTTAAGCCAAGTCCTATTGCCATTTAGCCAACCCCAAGTGCAGTCTTCAGGCAGGCACCATGCTTTGCTTTGCATGTAGCTCTCTTTGCTCTCCAATCTCATATATCAAAGTCGCGCCAAATGAAAAGCGACACTCGACAGTTCAGAGTTGAGAGAGAAAGTCAAGAATCGTTTGCTGGGCTGTCTTGCAATTTATAAATTGCAAAAATGTGGAGCAGGAAGGAGATTGAAACAAAAGGACAACATTTGCTTATATTTTATGCAATATGCCAACCGCGTTTTATTAAGCAAATTACGAGAAATGTGCAAAAGGGAAACTTGAAGTTAACAACGACGAGCAAATCTCGACACATTCCCTCCCATTTCCTTTCCCATTCCCGTTCCCATTCCACCCTTAAGACCTACTTATGACCTTGGCAAACAGCCTAACGCGCATTCTCTTAAGCAATTTAGCAAACAGACTCCACTCGAGTCGAGTCGAGTCGCGCTGAGACTCACAGCTCTTAACGCACATTTTCATATATAAATTATTAATTTTGTGTGCCCAACCACACGCATAAGCAGCAAGAGGAAGCAGGTGAAGGGGGGGTCGCAGGGAGTCGTCGGCAATGGCGAGTAAAATGCATTTTGTGCTCCATTAAATAATAAAAGCAAACGTGGCAGATAGCAGCCTTCAGATAGCGGCCATATACGACGAGTATACACAATAAAAATCTTACACGAAGCGCATAAAAATAAACCAAAAGATACTCCCCCCACAAAAGAAAAAAAAACAAGAAAAAGATACAGATACAAAAAAGAAAGAGACTTGAAATCTCAGGTCTCAGACTTGGGCTGCTTATCTAAAGGCCAGAGTCGAAAACCCCATTGTGATTTTTAAGTTGTGTGTGTGTGTGTGGAGAGTGTGTGCTTTTAGGCGAGAGTGCATAAATAAGTAAAGAAATGCCTGTCGCTTAAGATTACATGGCAAATAAGCACAGTGCACAGGAACAGGACATTTGAATGTTTGAATCTTGCCTACCCGACACTCACTTACTTATTCATAGTCAGGTCTGTGTCTTGGTATAGCGCATAAAAATCAGCATAAACAGCAATTGTTATGGGCTGTGAATGGAACACGTTACACATTACACACATAACAAGTAACATGAACACACTGTTCCAGTTACTCGTTGATCGCTAGTCACTGCTCTCTATTCGTAATTCATTTGATAAGCCCAGTAAAAGATAACCCTAGAGAAACTGAAAGACTTAAAATTGGTTGTGAATTGTACAAATAACACGCCGTTTACGTTACTCGTTACTCGCTTCTTTTTACTCGTTATTCATTTTATAAGCCCAATCAATAACAGATAAATAACAATAGAAAGTTAAGCTATAGAAACTGACAGACTTGCGAGATACGCGTTACACATAACACGCTACATTTTACTCGCTACTCGGTACTCGGTACTCGCTACTTGATCACTCGCTACTTGATGCGATTATCCCCGTCAATGACAACGCTGTCAATCAAAAGTTGAGCTAGAGAAACTAGCAGACTTTAATTTAGTTGTGAGATATCAAAACTTGACTGGATATTCAGGCTGCACTTAACAGATATGACACAGGGTGGCGGAAGGGGTTGTTAAGGGGTTAAACCGGGGGGTGGGGGAGGGCTTGGTTACAACAACACGCACGTGTCCTTGCCAATGACAAGGGAAATTTTACAACTTTCAAGTTTAATTTGCCAGGAGTAGCAATCAAGCAAGAGGCAGGCAGCAAATAAAAAACAAAACACAAAGAATAATGTAATAAAAACAGCAACAAGAACAAGAGGTTAAGGGTTGATTTTTTGCTGTTGTTGTTATTGTTTAGATGTATGTTTATGTGGGGCAACCCTTTTGGCCTAATTGCATGGAAGTTGTTACGCTGCCAGTTAAATGTAAAAATTAAAATGTATAAAATGTATATAATTTATATTAAACTGAAACAGAAAACACACAAGAGCTTAGAGACTGATATGTCAGTCTGTCAGGCAGTCAGTCAGTCATTCAGTTATTCAACAGAGAACGTAGCCTGTTTTATGAAGTGTTAAGTGGGCTTAAATTAAAACTCGTGCCAGGGGAAGAAGAGAGAAGAGGAGAGGAGCACAGGCAAATGTGTTGAAATGTTTGCGTATTTGTACAAGTTATGGCAAAATACCGACAAAACACAGAGAGCAAAGTGTAAGCATAAGCAAAACACTTAAGCGAAGAGCTCTGCCCTGCCCTCTCCCCCCTTTTGACAAAAAGGAGTCCAATTCCAGTCCGACCCCGAACTGACACCCGACCCCCAACACAACATTGTTCTTTCATTAGCGGCAAAGGGCAGAAAAGGAGAAACTTGATTTTTGTTCGCTTAGAGAAGGGTTCATATGTGTGCGTTATAAATTCGTATTTAATAAACTTTTGAAGAGTGACATTTTAAGTGGCCTTCTTCTTCGTGGGGTAGCTTAGCTCTGAGATGATATGATTGCAACACGCTGAGTAATGTTATATAAATGAAACTGTATCTTCTTGGGATTTACCAAGAGAAAGAAGGATGTTCTCAGAGTTAATGATTAGACAATTTAAGATAGCAATAATATTTAAAAATGTTTTTAAGTAGTTTTGAATAATTCTAAAAGGAATAATGACTAAGACTATAAATAAGATCTTGAAATTTATTTTTAATTTAACTCCTTTATATAATTTAATATATTTCTACTTCACTTCAGGATTATTAAGAACCCATATTAAACATTTACATTATATTTTTTATCTAAAAGGCAATATAATTATGTCTTGCCATATTTTTGGGACTTAAGGGAGTGTTTGAATCCAATAAACTCATTATCATGCCTGGACACTCTTTGCTTGACCACTTTTGACCACATTTGATGTCTCATTCGACAACACTGATGAGATATCTTTGAAAGATAAACTACAATTTGGGTTCACACACCGTTACAGATTGCATTCCCCTGAGGAAAATGCTGATGTGAAGCAATTATAGATCCATAAAGCTTAGTATGAAGGTATTAGTTCTATTTACATGAGGTTGCGACACGTGTTCGTATTTTCAGCACGGGAAGGCAATTGCTTATTAAAATAATAATATGGCCAAAAATTAAACATCAGATTGCAACCCTCTTGGGAGGAATAGGGAACGAACTAACCCCCAAAACATTTACATATACATATAGAGACAGAGACACAATTACGATTAGAAATCCACCCTGAGCACATGTAGAAACTCTCAGCTGATAATGAAAACATTTGCACAACTTTCCGAGCCATTTAATGAGCGACCAGAAACAGGACACAAAGCGATAGAGTAAAGCTCAAGGCTCAAACGCAGCTAGACAAGTGGAATGGAAATCTGGGGACTAGTCAAATTTTACGAGCACATAAAAGCGACGCGTCTTAAAGTTTAAAAACAAAAAAAGGAAAAAACAAAATAGAAAGAAACAAAGCAAGAGAAAAATAGAGAGAGATATAGAGAAAGGGAGAGACAGAAAAGCCTAAAAGTATGCTACGCTTTGATCATAAAATAATGTTGCCGTCTCTAAACACAAGTTTAGTTCGTGTTGTTGTTGTTGTTGCTGTTGTTGTGCAGGACCCAACTATCGACCCAAAAGGACATCGCATAGCTAAATGAAATCTAAATTAATACAATTTTTGGGTCTTTCGCTCGCATTTATTGACAGCCAGAATTTTGTCAGATCAAAAGATGTGCGAGGACTTTTGCTTGCAAGGAATTTCAGTTGGATATTGAGGGACGAGGTATACTAGCAAAAATGGACATGTACCAATTTTCATCAAAAATGAGTGTATACATGTGTGTGTGCGTATGTGTGTGGGGGTGTGTGTATTGCTCAGAGCATGCAATAAAATAAATGGCAATGAATGACTGAGCAAATGAATAAATGAGAGAACATTTTTGCTTTGAAATTCAAATTTCAAAAGTTGTCATGACATTGTGTTTATGACAGAGTCGGACAAACTCGAAGAGAAAGCAAACGAGAGAGAGAGAGAGGGGGAGAAGGAGACAAGAATACAGGCTACTCCTCTTCTTTTGTTTTTTCGGCTGCATATTTAAAATTGAATATTTGCACGCCTTGAGCATTCGAGATTACAAAGATCTACTTCACTTATGCTCCTACAAACAAACATTTCCTCATATCTGTGTCCTTCTGTGTGTGTGTGATTGTGTACTTGGGTGTGTTTGTGTTTGTGTGTGTCTATTTCTTGTTGTCATTTGCATGCGTTGGATGCGTTTTGTGCTATTTGCACTGCTCAAAGCCATTTTAAGCGGTTTATTTTTGTGTGTATGCTCTCTGCACACACAAAATTCTCGTTATATTGAATTTAAGTAGCTGCTGGGCACAACCAACACTTTTTGAGCTTTAAGAATGTCCACAGCTTATGCAAAGCCTCTAAACAGAAACGAGAATTGGGGACACGCATAGAGCAAGCATCTTAAATTTAAGAAGTTTCGCATGTGGTTTTAAGCATTCACATATCTCCTGAATGGGACAATATTAAGGCATTATTTGGAATAACTCGAATTAGTTGAAAATTAGGTACCCTATGCATATCTCTAGCAATATTGGGTACTTTCAAAATCATATTCAAACTAAATAAGTGGAATTTCAAGGCATTCATTTACTTTACTTAGTAACAGCTCATAATTTGATTTCTACAGATTTGTGCAAAGCTCCTCATTACATATACCATAAAATTATATTGTTTATTTGTAGGCAACTGTATAAGTAAAGATCTTTATCTTTTACATGTCTCAGAATTTGAGCTTAACTCGCGAATAATTAACAACTTAATGATTACTCCAACTGTTACCAGTAAGAAATCCCTCATTTCAATTAAAGTTTTCAATACTCTGGAGCTCTATTTGAGTGATGTCCCCACTTCCCATTTGAATTTTCGTTCCTTCCTCTGATTTTTAATTTCAGCTGACGTCGAAAGTCAATTGAAGTTGAAATGAGAATTGAAATGGCTAGCAATTAAAGATGATGACGCCTCTTCTCTTGCAGTTGACTCCGGATGTATCCTGCTTCCTGTTCCTACTCGCCGCAGGCTCAAACACTTTGCATAACATTAAGCAGCGGTGGTTTTTTTGTTGTTGTTGTTATTGTTGTTTTTTTTGTATATGTATATATATGCTTTTTTGGGGTTTGTCTGTCTGTCTCTGTGGTCGACCACAGTGCCATAAAATATGCACCCGGCGCTAGGGAAAATTCAGAACAAAGCGAAAGCCGACGTTGAAGTATGCAAAATGAGTCGAGGCACAGAGGAAAGCGCCTAAAAGCATATTTCAATTAAGCTATCACCTTGAATTATTCTCACGAGCGTTTGTCTCATCCACCTAAACACAAATATATATAGCCTAAAAGCAGGCCAGAGTTATTTTTCTCTCTCACTTTTTTTCTCTCTTTTTTTTAATTTTAATGTTTTCATTCAAGAGCGAAAGAAGCAAAATGCAAAGGAGAGAAGAATGGTAAAACCGCTCGTCAAAATTTGCATTTAAATGAGGCGCAGAGGCGTCTGATGGACGGGCCCTGTATTCGGTTATATCTATATATACATATATATAAATACATATATAAATTCATTTTTTTTTTGGTCTCCTTTCTTTGGTTGGGGCGAAATTTTTATGATTGCGGTGACTGCCAAATTGTCAGTGGTTCATTTTTGTGGTATGTGAGTGTGTTTTCGCCTGGCTGCATAAAATGTAAATATTCATTAATGTATATTTACGTATATGTGCCTGTGTGTGGGTGAGAGTTCATGGGTCAGCGAGCAGACAACAATCAGTTGCCAGTTGTTAAGCTTAAGCCAAAAAAAAATACAAAACCAACTGATTTTGGCAAGCAGTTGAAGCTTAAATACACTAACTAATTACATGAACAATTACTTATACACTAAAAATACCTATAAGTTTATACAATATAAACAGAATAATATAATTATTAATCTTCTGCAGCTTTTTAAGCCTCTACTATAATTATTTAATCGTTTTCATGGACTACAAGAGGTATTTATCTTAATAACAACACGACCAAATGAACACATGTCCAGCTGATAATTATGTCAGAGTTGCTTGCAACTCTGTCGGAAAATTTAATTAACAAAATTTTGCGTTAAACATAACTTTAAGGCTGCACTGCAGACTCTTGGGCATGCAACAAAAAAATTACAATTAAAAAGCATGCCAAGCTTGCAGACAGCTGAACCGACAGGCTGCAAGTCTTCTGTCTGTCTGACTGTCCATCTGTCGACTATGCAAAAATGCTTTCACGCTGCGTTGGTAAATGTACGTACACGTACAAGTTCACATACGTGTACAGACACACACACACACATACACATCATGTATGGGTGGATGTGTGGCATCAACTGGGTGGCGCCTCCAAGCATCGTCATTCTTCATCCGGTTTGTGCCTGTGCTTCGCTCGGCTTGGCCAGAAAATTCTTGGCATAAATGCCATAAACAGTTTATTTAGCAACGGAAAATTAACTGCAAAATGTAGCAAGCAACCAGGAAAAACTACAACAACAAGGTTTGGGGCAGTCAGACGACTGATGATGCTACCCAAGGCAGCAATTGCTATAGCCCCCAACCCCCCAACCACCCTTCCCCCAAAAAAAGAGGCAAAAAAAAACTAAACTCAACTCAACTCGACGCTTTATGACGTTTTACTTCATGTGCAGCTTCATAATTAAGTGGCTCCTGAGGGGGTGCGGAGAAGGGGCTCAAGTTGTAGTTGTTGTTGTTGGTATTGTAACTGTTGTCTCCGCACTCAAGGGAGCCTTTAGTTTTGAGCCACGTGAGAAGCATCATCGCTTTTGGGTTTGGCTCTTAGCCATAAAAATGAGCCCCAAACGAGGTCAACTGAGGGCACTAAAATGCAGTGGAAACACGTTAAACGCACACACACACATACCTAGAGATATATCATATAGGTATATATAGTATAACTGGGTTGTTTCGGGATATATAGATACATTTAAAGACGCACATAAAAGTGTTAGCAGCTCGTTTTCTGTACTTACTAATTTGATGACTGGTGGTATTAATGGATGATGGCAACTTACCTGAAAGATAACATGAAAGAAACAAGAGATGAGATAGAGCAAAACAGAAAGACAGACAGAGAGAGAGAGAGAAAGAGAGAGAGAAAAGCATTAATATTAAATGTATACGAGAAATGGACAGAAATTGAAGTAATTGGCTTATGTTATTAGCCAAGTCATTAGGGAGAATGCCTAATTATAGCAAAAATGTGCTTCAAGAGGAATAATAATTTGAATTAAGGTAACATTAGCTTCATATTCATAACATTACTATTACTATAAGAATAGCTTAAAAATTTCCAAGCGCTCATTAATTTTAATTAGCAAGCAATGAAGTCAGTTTTTATTGTAAGGATTTGATTAACACAATTTTAATTTCATGCCGAATATTATTTGATGACAAGCCGAATGAGATACTTAAATATTTGAATATAAGGCAGTTGGAAGCTTTGTATATAATTTTAATTAATTTAAAATTTAATCAAATAATTTATATTTATTTAAGTATTTATTTATTATAATCATAAACTATAAATTTTTCCATGTTTTATTTCTTATAAAATTTAATTGAATAATTTATATTTATTTAAGTATTTATTTATCATAATCATAAACTACAAATTTTTCCATGTTTCATTTCTTATCAAAATTTATGCATAGTCTCAAATGCTTTTCTCCATTAAATCCCACGTTTAAGTCGTTACCTTTCTGTTTCAAGAAAGTCTTTAAAAAATTGATTAGGAACCCCTTTAACACGCCCAAGTACCAGCGAAACTTTGTTGAGGGACAAATAGCAAAGGCAAGAAAGAGATGGATGAATAGGAAAGCAAAAATAAAAAAAAAATAGTAGGAGAGAATGTCATAAAAATTCTATTTTCGTATAAAATTTCGAAAGTAATCTAATAAATATTGATTTTCATTCGTCATCGGCAACGTCAACGGTGGCGACAACGACAACAACATCATCATCAAGAGCTGTGGCAACGACAGCAGCAACAACAACGACAACAACACCCAGGAGCAACAGCAACCAGGAGCAACAGCAGCATGAACTGGAGCAGCTCTGAGAAGGGAGCGTTGTGTAACCCTACACGTGCACACACAGTGATATAAGGAGCCAGGACACGACACGACAGGACACAGGACTCTGGACTGGAGGACAGAACGGGGGCAGGTCACTGGAGAGACAGGCGTAGTCAATAGTCGTTATTTGATATAGTCGAAACCAACAAGCAACCCATGATGAAACGTGCCTGGGCGGCTGACCAGTGCGACCACACGCAAAGGGGCAAAGGGGAGTGAGAAAGAGGAAGAGGGGAGAATGAATAAGGAAGAGGGGAAGGGGCGGAAGTGGGTAGAGTGACCAACTTGAGCGATCCCAAACGCTGCAAGGGATGAAATCATGCGCGCAACTCGTTTTTTGGACTTCCCAGGCATAGGACGGCGAGTGGACGCCACATTCACACACCCACACACACACACACAAACACGCACACACACACACAGTTCATTCAATCATTCAAATGTCCTTTGAACTATAAAAATACATGACACTAATAAAGAAAACGAACAAATGACACGACACTCGCTACTCCTTCCCGGTCTGAGACTTCGACTGCGACTCCGACCCGGACTCGGTCACGATAAGCAGAGATGGAAAAGACTTTGCGGGACGCCGGTAACGTTCCTTACAACCTTTAAAAAAAATTGCTATTTAGAGCAATTTATAAGCATACTTTGAGGCGCCTTTTCCCCCCCTTTTCCATACGCCAAACTCGACATTTGACATTTACGAGGGCAGAGACATGGAGGACATGGTAAAGGAAGCAGGAACGGAGCAGTTTCGAGTAGAGAGATCCTCGAACCACATAAATTTCTGGTGCGCTTCCAAACGGTTTTCTGTAGCTATTTATTGCATTTTTATGTAAAATGCGCCGTGTGGTATGCTATACTTTTTTTATACTTACAAGGGCGACATTCCTGCAAAGTTGTTTACGAGGCAAAGAGCGTAATACGTCGTACGTAATACGTAATACGTAAATCGAAAATGCCGCCCACGCAATGACCAAATTTACGCAATTAAAGACATTTTGGGGATATATTTTATGACATACTTTACGGCCTGAATGGCTGTCTTCCTGTCTCTCTGTCTGTGTGTGTGAGGGGTACAGGTAGCTTTCGATAAAGAAATATTAGATCTTAAGTTTAAAGTCCTTGTGCGAGTTGTCAAATCAATTCAATAAAATGAGAAAGTGAGAGAAAATGAAATGCTTTTTTCTAATATTTAATTCATTTCGATAATAAAAATTTCATAAGCTACATACTTTGGACAAAAATTCACTGCATAGCCAAAGGGAGGTAAGGGATGTATGTGGATATGTATGTGACACCATCGAAAGCTGTTGCCATTTCTAGGAAAGCATTTTTATGCATTCGCATTCATTTTCACATACTATATTGTATTGTGTATTGCATAGTTTTCTCGGTTTAATATGATTTATCAGCGCATCTGCCGAGCTCTGCACATTTTTATGACCATATGCTGCTCCATCCCCCCCCTTCACCACACACTCCAATCTTCCATCTCCACACTCCACAGTCCGCAATCGACAAAACCACAACAACTGCAACAACATGAAACACAAATCAAAACAACGTACAGCGCCTAAAAAGCTGCTAAGGCCAAACAACACGGGGCAATAAACTACATCGAAGGCTGGACTCTATGGGTCTATGGGTCTATGAGGTCTGAGTCTGGGTCTGGGTCTGGCTTTGCTTATGGTTTCTGGGCCTGGCCCATGTAATCTCTGTTGACCATAAAGATTTATAGACTATTGTGTGTCGTTCTCTCCGTCGCGGTAGTCGCAGCAATGAAAAGGAAACTTTTTGCAACTTAGCGCCAAACTTTATGCAATAATTTATATATATTGGTAGCTCGCGCCTTGCCTTGCTATACTTGTATATATATATATGAAAAAAATAAATACAAAAATAAAAATAGGAAAGAAAAGAAAAACGCAATGTCGACGACCTACACAAAAGGCAATACACATAATAGACGAACCAACAACAACAGCCGAATATAACGCATGAAAAAAAGAAGGCAGATAGCAAAAGAATCACAGTATAATGGAGTTTGTCGAATTGGGAATGCTCTTTTAATGCATTTCGAAACATGAATGTCAAGGAATCCTGTCAAATAAATGAGAGTTTGTAGTTTGTAATCTAGATCAAAGGGAACATACTTATATTTATTAATTGAATACTATTCGTTTATGTAGAAAATTTGCAACTAAATCAGTTAACTAATTACCGATCAGTAGGACGCAATTGCTGTTACAATCTGTACAAAATCTTGCACAAATTTAATGGATCCCCATGTAAACGTGTGTTTGAAATGAAAAATAAAACCATGCGGCGATTCCGGTGCGATAAAAAATTAAAAAGTTGCTCCTTCGATACACCTAAGCGGTGCAAATGGTTGATGAAGGAAAGGAGAGAGTGAGAGAGCGAATGGAAAGAAGAGAGAGAGAGAAGAACGAGACTTGCACGCGAACGCGCCAAGTGTAAAAGAAAAAGTTTTCAATGAGTTTTTCCTGTTGGTGGCTGTTGGTGGCGGCGACTTTGGCGTCGGTTATGAGCCTTCAACATGCCCACAAAAGCGCTTGTGTTATTGTTGTTTGTGTTTTAAATAGACTCAAGTGTTGTTGTTGTTGATACTATTATTGTTGTCGTTGCTGCCACTGCCGGTTGCCGGTTGCAGGCATTGTCTGAAGTGCGTTTCGTTTTGCTACTTTTGCCTCATTGTGTTGTGGCCCTTGTTGCTCTTGGATGCTGGAAGAGGTTCGGTTCGGCATTGCAAAATCAATCGATAGTTAATGGAAAATCGTTATTAATGAAAAGTTTCTCGCCCACACACCGATCACGCCCCATCCCCGCGCGCACTGAGCCATGGCAAAATGCTTGATAAAGTGCAGGGCGTAATAAAAGAAAAAAAAATAAGGAAGAGAAAAGCGAAAAAGAAAAAAATTGAAAATGCTACATTTAAGTAGCAAACTTCCCGGGCATATTTTCTTTTTTCATTTATTCACTTTTTTCTCCTTGCGTTTGTTCGTAATTTCATTTGAGTGCGAAAAGTTGCACGCACATAAAAAAAGAAACGTCAGGGAACAAAGCGGGTGGCGAAAACACTTTTTTGTTGCATATTTCGCGGCGCATAAATATTTTATGCATGCAGGCAGGCAAGCAACAAAAGCGTCATCAAAACACACACAATGGCATAAGAAGAAGACTTTGGTGTTTGGAGTTTTGTAAAGTCTGTTTTACTGTCGCACTCGCTGACTGTTTGTCTGTTTGTCTGTTTATGTTGACTGCTTTCAGGCGCATTTGCACCTCAACAATAAGCAGAAAGTTTTGGGCCAATTTATAATGCCAGGGCTTCGCATTTTGCATTGTCGCCCTGATTGAGGGGTTTTAAAAGTTTCGGTTCAATAGAGACAACAAAAGTTTAATGACAGTTTAAGTTGTTTGATAGCAAACGACGCCTCAAGTTATGCAGCATTTTAAATGGTAAACACTAAGAAGTTACTGCAAAAAAACCGGCAGCAGCGTGTTCTGCAAAACGATTTCAGCTGAGAAAGAATAATCTTAAAAGATACAAATATCTCATTTATATATATTTGTATTGTATTTAAATTCCGTCTAGTTTTTTTCTATTTATTTATAATTTCATTAGTTAATTGAGATTGTATATAGAGCTTTTCAGGAACTTTGAGACTATTCTCTAATTTTATTTTTAACACAATAACATAAAACTTAGATTCCTGTCGTTTAAAACAAAACTTTTTAATCAATTTTGCTACCATTTGGAATTGTAAGTGAAATGTAGCTGAATAAGATTTAAGTGCGCACATGTGATAAATGCATTACTTGCTCGTAAAATCGCTATGGGGCTATGCAATTTTAGTTTAGATTCGAGAATGTTTATAGTTGGGTCACGCAGCAGCCTTTTATGATCATTGCCAAATGCCATAAATAAAAACACACGCAGGCTGGCAGGCAGGCCAAAAACATCAAATGTTAAACTTTTAACGGTTTTGTAATCACATCAGGACAAGGAGCTTGGGCCCCCAAAAATGCGTTGCATACTTTTCGGCTGATGCTGATGCTGATTTATTGCAACAACAAAGTTTATCATGCATATTTTATGCGTGTAAATGTTGCCGTCATAAAATGTCTTAAAGACTCAACATACAAACATATATGAGAGTATATTCATCCTTACCCATCCTCTCTCTAAGTGTTTTGAAATCCCCTCCGTTTTCTGGGGCCATTGCCTGACGCATGTGCGTGGTCGAAATCGTCGAAATCGTGGCCGGCTTTTTATGCGTACGAGTTGTAATGGCGGCCAATAAAGCCGGCATTCAATGCAGCAAATTGGCATTTTATTAGCGCCCCCCGGGAAGTATGTGTTTTTCATCCCGAACTAATTTGCGCGCGCATCCCCAGGACCCTTATTCTCGTATTCGTGTATGTCATAATAAAAATGAGCGTTGAAAACTTTTAACAAACGACAAAATACCAGTTCAAGACACCCATATAACCAAACACAACACGAGACGACACTCCGTATCGATCGATACATTTAGCTAAAAGGATGTCGTCCCAAGTTGAATTCCTCATTTTCCTGAAAGTCCTCGACACCAGAGCAGAGGGAGCACGGGGCTCCCATTTTTGAGGTCGTCGCCATGCCGCGTCCGCGTCCGCTTTCGCGTCACATCTAAGGCATAACTCAAAGTTTACTCAAGTTACTTGCGCCCAACGACACAAGACACAAAACTTTGTACTTTACATCATTAAAAAGTTTCATTCTTTCTTTGCGTTCTCCCAACGCTTTCTGCTCAGCTCTGCTCTGCTTTGCTTCTGCTTCTGCTTTTGCTTTTACTTCATGGTTCAGCTTCTCGTTCCCTTTTATTCTTTCTAACAACTTTCAATCTAAGTACATCTATAGACTGGGTTAAGCACTGACTGCAACTTTTCTTTTCTTGGCAGCATCAGCTTAGCAATTGACAGTTTGCCATCAATCCGGCAACATGGCTAAAGGGCAAAGAATTGCTTAATTTGTCCGTTTTGTAGCAATTAAATAGAAAGTATGGCAAAGATATCTTATCAACTTTTTAACAATACATTCTACGAATTGTATTCAAAATTAAGAAGTTCATTACATTGACAGGTAAATTTATGATTATGATTAAATGAATTTGATTCTAATGATGGTAAATTCTTGTTGGTTAACGAAAAGAGTTGGCATAAAGTATAATATATTGAACGTATATAATATATAATATATTTAGGGGAACGTGGATACAAAAACTTAATTAACAATCTTTACATTCTTTTTTGAAATTTGTAAGAAAAGACTTTTCTAAATAAATATAAAAATTTAAAAAGAATTTGGTATTGAATTAGAAAAGGAAATCTATCAATTTTTTAAATTCTTTGGTTTCTTCAGTTTCCATTGAAGTAACATTTAAATTTATAAAATTATGTTATATATTATATATATTTAATTCATAAAATTAATAGCTTATTTTTTGCTTTAATTTACATATAAATGCATATTCTGATTATGTTGGATGACAAATAAATATTTATGACTATATTTTAATGTTGTAGAAAAACTTTTGTGTTTGGATTTATAAAATACTGTAGTTCTAAGAGCTAATAACCAGTTTTTATTTAAAAATAAAAATATCGAGCTTCCCAAATTTATTAAAAATGTTTCAAGAATGTGTGAACAACAAAGATTTGCAACAAAGTGTGGCATACACTGTTAGGTGCTGTCTGTCATCATGCTAGAATCGTGTAATAAACGTGCGCATAATAGAAAATCCAACAAGGAGCGAACAAGTAAGGAATAGGGATGGGGATAGGGAAAGTAAAGGGTTGTGGATGCCAGACACCCGCAGCTAGCACAACTAGCACAAATAAATAGTTGCAATGCTCCAGTTGCTCAGCGCCTCGTTCTGGTTGGTTGTCCTGCCGGCGCCGGCTCCTCATCATCGTCGTCCTGCCACCGCCAGCACCGCAGCAGTCGCCGCTGCAGCAGCTGCTGTTGGTGGTGGTGCTGCTTGTGCCTCCAGTGCCCATGCGCATGGAAAATAGTTACACAAACTTGCACAAAAAAAAAACAAAAAACAGTAGAAGGAAAGGCGGCTTCAAAATGAAAATGAAATAAAAGCAAAAAAATATTAGGTAGCCGACTCGTCAGCCGACGACGAGGACGAGGACTAGGACAACGACTAAGAAGGAGTATAGAAGGAGGAGCTAGTGAATGAATTGTGCATTGTGCATTGTGAACTAGGATTTGCATGCAACTTTCTGCTAGCTGGACATTCACATGTGATTCCCCCCGTTGTCGTTGTCCCTGGTCTAGTGGCAGTTATTAAGCACTTTTTCTACACTTCGTGTAGCTCTCTATGAATTACTTGGTGCCCCTAGTGCCACACGGGGCACGCAACGCTGAGCACAAGTCGACGTATTAGTGACAATTTAACGGCAGCATGAGAGGAGCATGAAGCAAGGGAGTAGTAGCATGGTGTGGAGTTGCAGTTGCAAGAGGCGACAGTGCGTGTGCGTGTAGCGTTAAATTAAGGCAGTTGAGCTTTTGCAGTGATTGCAACACTGCACACAATGCAGCACGAGGTAAACAATGTGAGAAGCGGTCAGAGAGAGGGAGAGGGGCCAGGAACATTGGCAAATTGAAAAAGGGCAGGAAAATGTGAGAATTACGTATGTGATTGTGAATGTGAATGGCATAAATGATGAGAAATAGTTAAACGAAAATGAATGGAAGATCAAATGACTTAAAACCGAAACTATGGAAGAGTTTTCAAATATAATACAACAATTTTAGTTGTAGAACAATTTGTTTATTCTTTTAAAGCAGTGAAAGCTAAAAGTTAATCATTTCAAGGAGAAAATCTAAACAGTTTAATGTTTGGAGAAATATGATCTTGAAATTTAAATCTCTTTTAATAAAGAAAATTCATATTCAAATCTCTAGAGATTTGAGATACACATAGCTCATTTCTTTACAGATTCATTTAGAATTTCAGTCTTCTAGTTCGACCTTTCTCCTTGGCAACAGTTACCAACTGAACCCCAATCAAATGCTTAGCTAACACACAATATATTACCAATCAATGGTCGTGAATCTCTATCAGATTTCATACTCTTCATCCCGCTATGATCTATTTGCTCACATGCAGAAATCATCGAACAAGTTTACTTCCATTCAAAGTGCATATCCGAACAGTTTCCTCCCTAAACTCTAATGTAGTCTAGTCCCAGTTCCAAAAAAATAACAGAGAAGTTGAAATAACTCAGAATTGCTGCTAAGCTATCCTTACCCCCATACCCCACCTCTCTCTGTTATCTATCAAGTTGCCCCGTCTCTACGTAGTTGCAACAACTTCAGCTACATTAGATGCTGCCACTTCAATGCACATTCGAGTTTTTGGAGTTGCATTTTTTCTATTTTCGGTGCAAAAATACAAAAGCACGAAACGGATCTCTTTCCCCTTCCCTTTTCCACCTCCTCCTGCTCTGTGGTAGCTGCTGCCTTTCAGCATTTGCTTTCTATTTTCAATAGACGTCGTCGTCAGTTGCCAGTTGTTGCTAATGTTGTTGTTGTTGCTAGTGCTGTTGCAATGTTGCTGCTCGCCGACAAACAATAAAAATGATGCGTTGTATTGCGCGCTGTTGCTGTCCACACCCCACACCCCACACCCTGTAGCAGACACCACTGTGCCCCCGTCTGTTTGGACATATGCTATGTGCTGAATGTGGCACGGCCAGCAGCAGGCAGTTCGCATATGTTGCAAGTTGCAACATTCGCCGTGGTTGCCCCGGCCGCCCAAATCGCCCATTGATATTGATGAAAACGACGTCCAGTTACAGTTCGTTGGCTTTTCCAGCATTTTTCAAGGGAAAAACTGCCAAAGTGCAACAAGAAGAGCACAGCATCAGCTGAGACTGGGAAGTGAAAACCGAAGGGGGGTGGGATTGGATGCTGAAATTTCGCCAACTGTCTAGATGTAGGGGTTGTGGGTGTGGTGGGGCAGGTGGTTGCAGTTGCCACTGTCACTGGTGCGATATGCAAATGCCATACATTTTGTCAAAGCATAAAGATGATGTCGGAGAGTGTATAAAAAATACATGACGCATGTATCTTTTGCTGTTGCTGTTGCTGTTGCAGTTGCAGATACAATTCGACACAGACCTGGCCATAGACATAGACAAATGCATATATGCATCATTTATATCTGTGTGTAACGATAGACGAGAGACCGAATAGTTAAGGATTGAAGATTTTCGAGAGATTTGCATTAAAAGCAACAAGCAGAATATTAAATGTGCCCTACAAATGGAATATGAACCTTTCTAATAGTTATCTTTAGACTAAAGTTGCCAGAAGAGCAAAGATTGAAATGTTTATTATCTAATTGAGCATTGAAAATTGTGTAGAAGATATTCTTAAATATGTTAGAAATGCCGACTGAAAGTTTTCAGTTTTATATTCGAGATCCAACCTTAGATTATCTACCAATTGACATTCGGCTAGATCTTAATCTATTATTATTTTACTATGATGACTCACAAAATAATATTTATTTGTAGATTGAATTTTCATCAAATAGAAGTTTGTTCTTCTTTATTGTCTCCTCACACTTTCCGAATTAACCAAAAGTTACCCAGTTTCTCATCACGTACCTGGTCCCCATTATTAGCACGCGTTCAACGCTGAATTAATAGAACTTGAAGTAAGTTCTTAAAAGCCAAAACAAGCTAACGACACTATCAACAATACCAACAACACCAATTTGGGTACAATATTGTGGCAAGCATGGCACTTCAGTGCCTAATAAGTCTCAATTAAATGTACATAAACTATAACACCTTGTAGCATTTGCATGTGACTGAAGCACCCCTATACTAGAAAAAAAAAACAACAGAACAGAACCACCCTAATGGAAAACAATTTTCATGCACTATGCGAACCTTTTTGCCTGATAAACAACAACACAACAAAGTTTGGCACGCAAGTCTTTAAAAAGGCAACAATATTAACAACAACAATAACAACAACAACAACGCACTTTTCGTCAAGTGCAAGAATAATAACAGCAACAACAACAGCAACAACAATACAAATATTGGCGCCACTCATAAAACACCTGCGCAGCCAAATAGATAGAGAGAGATAGAGAGAGAGAGCGGGGGTGATTGGGAAAGTGTGCGAGGAGTGGGAGGTGTGCCAATGTCTGTCAGTCTGACATTGTCAATGGCATTTGCCTTCGTTTGTTTTGGCGCGTTTTTCTTAGTTTCTTCTCCTCTCCCACACACAGTTTTTACCATGCTACCTCTTTCTCTCGGTCTCTCTCTCTCTCTCTTCCGCTCTCTTTCCCTCTTCTGCATTTCAATTAAATGCTTTTCGGGCTTCAGCCAACATTTCCCTTACCTCTCCTCGCAACCCTCTTTTCCTTTTCCTTTTCTCTTTGCATGCGTGCGTTTCAAGTGCTTTTTCTGTTGCTTTCTGCCTGCTTCCTGTCGTAAATAAAATGAATTTCGCTTTTGGCAACCCCAACAACAACAACAGCAACACAAGCAACAACAACAGCAACAATTTCCCACACACACACATTACATTGGCAACCTTAATGAATACGACATTATTTTTTATGAGCTGTCAAACACTATTTTCCATACACTTTGTTGTCGTCGTTCTCATCATGTTCTCTCTGCATTCCTCCCCTCCTCCTCCTTTGTCCTCCTCCTGGTCCTTTGACTTTTTCTTGTACTCTTCAACGCTGTTCAAGTTTCCTTTTACCATTTTATTTATCGCCCCCTTTACAGAGTTTTTCACGTCGTGTTTTGTGCGTGTACGGACGTGTGTATATATATATATGTGTGTGTGTGTATGGTTATTGTTATTATTTATATTATTTTTGATAAATGTTTTTGGGAAATTTGTATTTTATTGGTTGTTTATCGACAATTAGCGGTTTGTTTGGCTTTGCCATCAACCCAGGGACAGAAAAAAAAAGAAACTTGCCTTGCATGTAAATATTTCTTTCTTTCTTTTTTTTGTTGGCAAAACATAATTTTGTTGATTTATTAGCCAGAGTTGGACAATATATACTTGCAGGCCGTTTTGTCGGGTATATAGCTAATCAATTATGGTATCACTCAGGAAAAGGACTGCGGCTCAAGTTAATTAGTTTGTCTCAGTTTGACATGGGCAAAGCAAAGAATTGGCAATAAAGGTAAAGAACTGACAATTGCACAACAAAATAAATAATATAAAAGCTATAAATACACATTGAATAATCAGCTAACAATTTGCAATAAGTAAGCATTAAAATAAAATTGCATAAATAATAATTTAATTGTTGGTTTAAAAATAGATTATATTAGCTCTAAAGTGAAAACTCATTCTGCGATTTGAAATTCTTTTCAAAGCATCTAAATGTCTTAATTAACCTGCTTTTGGATTTCTGCATAGTGAACTGAACTGAACAATCTACAATAATAATAATAACTTAATATCACGTGCCATTGAGGATAATAAAATGTACATATAGAGAGTATTTTATATGGAATATTCAGATTTGCAGCAAGCATTTTGTAGTGCCACATAAATAAACGGCAATTTATGGGGGAGAAAAAAATAGCTGGAAATATGTGGGGGAAACCGATCCGAAATAAAAAAGGCCACTTTATGCGGTTTTGCACTTTGGCAAAGCTATTAAAAATTATGCTTGGCAAAAATATATACTAAAAATGGGAAAAGCGCTGCCAGATGCAGTAAGAAAATATACAGAGAGGCGCAATAAGTGAGAAACAAATTAAAAGAGAGATAGTGAGAGCGAGAGAGAAAATGAGAGCGTGTAGTTAAGCATCTGGAAAATTTGTACACATGACGCACGCAGCTGCTGGTCAGAAAAAGAAAATTTTGCGCTTTTGTTTACATTTGTGCAGCTATTTTTGAAGCGCTGGGGCAATAAACAAAACCAAACAAAACAATAGAATACAAATCGAGAGGCGAACGGAAAACGGCAAACGGTAAACGGCAAACAGCAAAACGATAAATGCGAAAAGGTCATAAAAATATATACTTAAGAGAATTAATTGTATACATGTACATCCTTATATACTATATACTATCTACATAGGTACTTATTAACATACACATACTATATATGTTAGCTTTAGTCGGTGTGCCTAATGAGCTGTGCAGCTTTTTGAAGTTGCCTCATTAGCCGATCAAATTGGGCAGCAGCCAAGAAAGTAATCGAAATCGAAATCAATCGATAGCCAAATGGGAAGACCCACAACTAAAGGCAGCCATAGATGATACTAGACAATGGCTAGAGCTGCTCTGTGTGTGGACTTTGTGGACTGTGGTCTGTGGGTTGTGCTCGACACAATACGCTTGAGGGTGTGTGTTAATCACGCAAGTAATTTTAATGCCGCGTTCCACAGTTTGCGATAAGAAGGCGACAGGCGACAGGGGGTGAGTTTCTCCTAGCCTAGCACAAAGCATAATCAACGCTAAACATGCCAAGCAAAACACAAAAGAGACGTCTGCCTAAGGGCTAAGGGTCGTTGTAAATAGAGAGAAACAGGAACAGGGAAAAGCGGGTTCAACTTTTCCTTGTACTATAGCAACAACTATCGCTTCAAACTTGCGCCTGTTAACAAAGCTATAAAAATGTCACCTCCAACAACGAAACGAGTCGCGTGGCCAACGAATTAATAAAAACTGGAAATAATTTACTATTAATATAAGGGAATGTTGCCCAGTTCTTATAATATATGATACAGAAGTAAGTATTGCCAACTCCCCGGGTTGTTTTCTTACAATGATGTTAAAACTTGGAAATACCCATAAAAGAGACATAAAAGTAGCTCTCAGTCTCTCAGAGTCATTAATGAGAAAAACTTTTTCAAAAGTTTAATTAAGACATACAAATTAAGGCAGAAAAAACTAATTTTATAATTTTAATAAATTATATAAACAATTTCAGCAAGATATATTGAATACTTTATATTAGGGCTATTAAAATAACTAGTTTCATTGATTTTGGTTATTAGAATACGCTTCTTAAGGAATTCATTTAATTTTTTATCGTAGAAATATATCGTAGAATAAATAGCCCTAAAATAACTTAAAATTTAATTTAATTTTAAGGCTATTTAAATAACAGGTGTTAAGTTTTAAAATACATAAAAGTAACAATTGGACAATTCTTAGATGTTCTTTCTTTTTATGAAAATATATAAACCCTTTTAAGATTTGTATCACATGTTTCTGATATTATTCTGATATTAAAGATTTAAAAGAGATTAAAACACTTTAATATAGAAAGCAAACAATTAAGCAAAGATAAGACAGATCTTAAGTACTCAGCTAGTTTAACTGCTATTCCATTTCCGCTTCTGGAATACAGTATTGCAACTTTGTCCTTTAAGCTACGAGCAGTTAAGGATCCACAACAATTATGCACACAATTTAGCGTAACCTTTCATAATTGCAGCACTCTAAGGAATCGCCCATCAAGTGGAAGTGGGTTTCCTTCAGTCGGTTCACAAGCTTACACTAATCACTGGCCACCTGGGCAGGTGTGTTCAAGCCGAGGCAGACGGAGACGGAGATGGAGAGGGTATTTAGTCTTGAGACTTCATTGTCTGCGGTCCTTGGGCATAATTTGCCTGTTGACATACGCTGGGTATGTCCCACCTGAGGCGCGTCAACAGCTCCTGTCACAATCACACACACATGGACACACATTCGGAGTGAAAACGATTTCCTGTTCCATAGCATGAAAAGTGTAGAGTTGCCACCGTGCTATTAAATTACATGCCCAGCAAATTACTTGAGAAAACAAAACGACAGGCAAAAACGCCTTGGCATATGCAACAGCAATAATAATAACGGGTTTGTGGTCGTTGTTATGCTTTGACTTTTGTTTTGTAAGCCGCCGTCGAGTAGCATTTACATATTATTAGAGAGCCCGGGGCATAAATATTGAAAAGCGCCAACGCCTTTTGTTGCCTGGGTAATTGCCTAAGTCGGCAAATTGCCTGGCTAATAAACATAAATATTGTAGCAAGCCTTCTTCTTCTTGACTCCACCAAGGTGAGAAGGAGAATGAATGAATGTGTAAAATTTGAAATTAAAACTTTCTTGCGATTTTGCGTGAGAATGTAATAGAAGGGCATAAGATAGAATACAAGTAATGGCTGCAGAAACAGAGAGAAGCATTCTTTTCGCTTGTGTAATTAAAGTCGTAATTGGAGAATGAATGAAAATAGAAGCAGGTTTATAATTGAGGCTTTAACTCGCTTGAATATCATATAACAATACAATGGAATAATTATTACTAGAGCACCAATTTGTGTAAGGAAATCCTTGTAGCTCTAGGATGTAAGACAATCATAAAATTATAGTTAAATTATTAATAGAATATTAACAATGTAGAGAGAATATTAAGAGATTTTAAGAAGCAAAGTTATTTTAAGAACATAATTTAATTATAATGTCTTCATGTATAATAATAAAAATCGAGAAATTTAGGAAATATTTGATAAATATGATTGTAATTCAATTGGAAAATGCTTAAGAGATCGGTTTAAACTGTTCGCAGAGAATCATACAAACAAGAGCTGTTCCAACTTCAATATCTCTATTTGCATTGATAAAAACTTTTGTGCAGTAGAGTTGCTATCAACTTTACGATAATTTCTGTTTCTCTGTTTTTGGGTGGTTTCTATTTTGTTGTTGTTGCTGTTGTCTTTAAGTATCCTGGATTGCACTGTCCTTATGACAGTTTTTCAATAAAGCCCAACAAAGAAAAGTTGCTCGTAAACGAAAATAAAACTTTAAAAGCAGTTCGCATAGTTCTTTCCCTCCCCCTCTGTCTCTGTCTATTTGTGTCCCTATCTCTGTGTCGCTTTCAACTCCCCTTCGTTTGGTGTTGAGTCTGTTTGTGAGTGAGAACTGTGTGTGAGTCATACAAATGCAATGGCCAAGAGAAAACTGTGTCAACGACTCTGCTCCACTTAAGCATTTAACGAGCAACTTAGCGCGCACGTAATAGCAACAACAACACCAACAACAAAAGTAAGGACAACTACAACAAGAGATACGACAATGACAGCATAAAAAGGATGCGAAAAATGTAGAAAAATTCAAAACAAGTGGCACAAAAATATTGAACAACAATGTGCGAAATACGAGAGAGAGCGACGAGCGGAAAGGAAAGGAAACAAGAGAATGAGCCAGGACAACAGGAACAGGGACAACAACATAACCCAATAAGCAAGCCAAATCGAGAAGTAGAAGCAGAAGAAGAAGAGAAGAAACGCATGTGTCATCATTAGAATAAGCAAACGCAATGGAACATCGAACATCCCCATGGCAAGGATAAAAGTAAAACAGAAAGGACACTAAGCAGACAGACAGACGGACAGGACGAAGGACAGGCGCACGCACAAAGCACAACAAAGAACGAGAGCAACATCGACGCACGCACGTCGCACGCATCCCATCCAACACAGCCCCCTGATCTCCCCTCTCCTGCTCATTTTCCTTCAAACTAAGACCAGCTCAACCACCCAACACCACCCCATCCACCCACCCATCCAGAGCAACCACCATAAAAGTGAAATACACAATGAAATTTACGCAATAGTCCCTGAGACCGACAACTAAACAGACTGCCGCGTTGGCGGTGTAATAAAATCAAGAAGAGGGTGACAAGCAGACAACAACAACAACAGATACACTAACAACAACAGTAACAAGAGGAGGAACAACAACTACACACTGATAGAGCAGTCAGCTGAAAGTGAAATAAAGAGAGAGAGAGAGAGAGAGAGAGGCAGCAATTTGAGAGAGCGAAATGAAAAGAAATGTATGTAAATCCGATTAGAATTTAAGTTTCTAAATTTTGTGTTAACTTTAAAAAAAGAAAGTCTGTAGATAGACGAAGAGAAAGCACGGCATACAACAAGGAAAAGCCGGGAAAATGAGAAAACATGACAGGCAAAACACAGATGGATCAATAGATAAGAGTCGCCATATGGTTGAGTTCAATGCGATAAGAAAACAACAACAGTGTTAAACACTTTAAGGCATAGAAAGAATATGGAAACAAATTACATATTAAAAATGCATTAAGCTACGGTGGAGCAAGCTCGACAGTAGGAGACCCAGTACTTTTTGAGTGTTATGCGATTACTACAGATTGTTTCAGTTTCAAAAAATTTCCATAGATGGCGCCACTTCAGAGATTGATTTTGCCCGTAACATTGTTAGTTGAATAACTTCCGCGTTTATCATCCGATTTGGACGAAATTTGCTGGATACGTTCGGACCATAGTCTGTATTTTACGTATTTAAAATCAAGGTGCTAGCTTTAAAGGTGCTCTTGTAATTCGACTTGGAAATTTTGTACTTTAATTTGCGGGGGCGGAGGGGGCGTGGCAAAAATCTAAAACAAACTCGTTCAATGCAAGATATAGATGTACATACATGCCAAATTTGGTGTCTCTAGCTCTTATAGTCTCTGAGATCTAGTTACTCAAAAAAGGGACAGACGGACAGACGGACAGACGGACAGACAGACAGACGGACAGACGGACATGGCTATATCGACTCGGCTTTTGATGCTGATCAAGAATATATATACTTTATTGGGTCTGCCACGCCTCCTTCTGCCTGTTACGCACATTTGCACAAAACGTAATAGACCCATTTGTACTTTTTAAAGTACTGGGTCTAAAAATGGTTAATTTTCCTTTTCCTTTGGATTTTTAAAAGTTAACTATTTCGGAAAGCTTTTTACAAGAATTTTTATACGGAAAGTTTGCGATAGCAATTTGAAATTTATTTTGACGATAAGGTTAACTTTTTTAGTTTGTCGTAAACACACTCGAACTATTTAATGTTAAAGAAGCCCTTAAAGCACGCTCTATTTCATTTAAATGCAGTTGAAAGCGGATATGGAAACTGGGCACATTTCAAATTTTATTTAGTTCAAAGAACTTTTTTTATATGGTTCTAAAGCAAGTAAAAGACACTTTTAGGAGTTGTAACTATTAAATTGGTTTTGGATTTATTAAAAAAAAATACATATAATTTCTTTAATTTTAATAAATAAATTTCTGTTCACTCACTTTTTTTTGTACAATACAATATTTATTTTTAGCACTTATTACTGAATTTTATTTTAATTGAAAATATTTAGAAAACAAAAATAGTTTATTTGAATTTATGAACTGTTAAATACATTTGTTTATTTATATATTATATTTAGATATTATATATTGAATATCAAAGTTATGTTAATTCAATAATGTGCTCACTAAACTTTTTAGATATAATAATCTAACAAATAATTGAAATATTTTTAAAGTTTTATTTTACATTTTAGTAAACTATTAAGTGTTTAAGGGCTTGCAAGGAATTAAAAAGAATCCTTTACACAGAAATGCACATAAAATTTTGTATTTCTCAAATTTTACAATAAATCAGATAGATTTTCAAAAAAATTTCCTTCTTGATTTTTCTTGTTGGACAAACCCTCTACAAACGAGACAACAGCTTTAATCGTCTGGCCAGCCTTAAAGGGACTTTATGCAAAGTCATAGCATACTTTTCGACAACGATTTAAAAAGAGAATCTAGCAGAATTTTGGCTACATACAAGGACAAAGCCAGAGTCAATGCACTTGTGGCAAGAGCAAATACAACAATTACAACCAGCAACACAGCTGTTGCCACTGTTACTTCCAAATTCCGTGGCATTAATGGCCAAGGTTCAGTGAGATTGATACACATACAGATGCAGAGAGACGCACACACACACACAAGTCACATTGACCTACACAAAGAACAGACAAGAAGACATGGCGCTGATTTTTGGAGCGTTCCCCCACTTTCCCCACGTCCCTTTTCTCTTAGCCCGCTGGCACTCGACAAAGTCCCGAATGATTAATTGTCAAAATATGTTGGGCAAAGCCAAAAAGAGCCAAAAAAAAGATGGCAGGAGGAAGAGGAAACGAAAGCGACATCCAAACAACATAATAAAAAGTGCGTTTGTCTGTGTGTGTGTGTGTTTGTGTGAACGAGTATGTGTGCAAATGAATTTTTTTACATACACAGTCACACAAAAAGAGCGACACATGTATTTGTATTAAGTTGTCATTACGTGACTACAGACACAAGATTTATTATCATTTGTCGCCCAGTCTGGGTCTGTGTGTGTGTGCGTGTGTGTGTGTTTCTCTCTCACATTTTGATTATATTTTATATAAAAATTCATTTGCTCTCAATTTATTCAGGGAAAGGGGAAATGAGAAGCACACTCGAGCTATATGGACTATATAGTATACGTAGAGATACTCACAGTAACTTGTTGAGCAAACTCAACCTTCGGTTGGCCGACCAATTCAATAATATGAACCATATGGAACGATTTGCTCTTGAACGTTGCGCCTTTGCGAGAAAATAACAATTTAATCAGAAATCTCTCTTTTTGCTTATTGGTATTGGTATTTTCTTTTTGATTTTTCTTCAAGTTTTTCTCCTCTTCTTTTTTGCAATTGTTTTTCTGCTTAAATTTTTATTTTCAACACTTTTTGATTTTGGTTTTTTTTTGCTTTCACTTGAGTTACTCTCAGTTGGATATAGAATTTATACTATTTTTTATGTTTCTTTTTATTTTGTTTTGTTTTGTTGTATTGATTTGCTTTATCAATGTATATAATTTTCTTTTTTCTCTTTTTTTTTTGGATTTTCAATTGTGTGCGTGTTGTATATAATTTATCTTATCTGTGTTTTCCAGTATTTAAGCACACGCGTATTTATTCTGGTTGCGTTTTCTAAAAATGAATATATGATGATGATGATTATTAATATTATTGCTGTTTTTTTATAAGCATGGGTAATTTAGGTTTTGATATGTCGATGACTCGCACTTGAGTCAAGGGGAAAGTACTTTGAAGTATTTGATTTTCAATAAAAAGCTTCAGTGTTTAATTGTATGGAAAGCGTGCCAATGACGAATGCTCATTTTAATGGAAGCACATGAGAATTTACAGAGTAGAAGCATTAAGCAGTTATCAGTTTATGTTTTATTTGGTGGCTAGAAGAGATTGCCAAATTTGAAATTCGAAGGAATCCAAGCAGAAACATTAAGCTTTCATTTATATAATTATATATTATTTAATAACTTGCTCTGTTTTAAAACTCTTTAGGTCAAATACTAAATAGCGCATATAAAATCGAAATATGCTTTCACACACGTTTATTAAAGAACTTTAAAAAAATAGTTTTTCAAATATTTTTATTGTATGCCATATGGGAACTTCTAATTTAAAGAATTTTTAAAAAACATAAATCAACTTGAAAATATTTTCAACATTTTTTGAAATGTATTTCGAATCGAATTTAAAAAATGTTTAGTGTGAGAAGAATTTTAAATGGCAGATAATTAAACTGCTTCTAATTAAAGAACATTGTTTTATATCTGCCACTTGAATATTTGATGAAAATTATGGACTTTGTTTCAAAGAAATGACTTCAAACAATTCCCAGTCAATGTGGTTTTGTTTAAACTGCTCATAAATAGTCTTAAACATTTTCTTTGCACTCTCCACGGTTCATTAAAAAATGTTCAAACAATTTCACAAAATGTCGTCTTTTTAATTTGCTGTTCAAATAAATACACAATATGTGCCAATAGACAGGCAGGCAGCACATCAAAGTGGCACATAAAAGTATTGACAAACTAGAAAAAAATATAGATTCCAAATTTAAGAAGACAAGCCGAAAAAGTGGGCAATTTGATATTTGGTCAAAAATCATGAAGCGACCAGTGCATTCATTCAATTAACGTGGCCAAAATGCTCTTATGACCGACTCTGGAATTGAGAGCACACACATAGATAGAAAGCAAATATTCTAAACGAAAAATATACACTAGATATATTTCAATGAAACTCTCGTTTGACGACGAGTGCTGGAAATGAAATTATGGAATGCTCAAAATATTCAAATTCAATGAGAAAACGCTTTCTGTTCGTTTCGGTTCGGTTTCATTTGGTTTTTCATTTTCATTTTGGTTTTTGCCTTTGCCTTTTTGTCCAAAATTTCAATTGAAAATATTTTCGTGTGCTGCAAGCGTGAAACAATTTTCATGTTTGTTTACGTAGAACAAATTAAACACACACACACAAAAATGGAAAAAATAGAAAATAGAAACTGGAAATCTAACTGCGTTTCTCAATTAATTTTTATTTACAAATTGTTTCTAATTATTTTCAGTTTGTTTATCGAAGCGTCTGTCTATTTTGAGAACTAACGAAAGAGAACTGTTGAAACATTTACAAAAACCGTGCGATAAGTGATTTGGAAAATCTTTTTGAATCTATCTTGAGAGTCAATTGTAAAAAATAATTGCTGAATAAGACAAGGCGCTTAAGCTAATGTTGTGTTTTGATCTTTTGCCCATGCTTACAATTTTAACAATAATAAACTTTAAGTATTTCGTTTATGTTTTAATTTTGTTGGTTTCTTTAAACGAATTTTATAAACTTGTTTTGGTTGTTTTTCTTTTTTTTTGTTATGGGTGTTTTGCAAATTTGATTATTAAATTTGTTTGATAAATATATATATAATTATTATATATATATATTTGTATATATTTTTTTGAAATATTTAAGCGAATTTTATATAATTATATTTAGTTATTTATGTTAATTATAATTTATATATGTTGTTGTTTGAATATTTTTGTATTTATATTTATGTTTGAAGAACAAATGTCACACGACAGTCGACGAGAATTATACGAAATATTCCGACTTAACTACACAAAACTCAATATCATACTGAAAAAGGACGGCGCTTACAATGGCGAGAAATGCCCAAAAGACGAGCCAACAACCAACAACGGTTCACGACACGAGCGGCCGAACGAACGTGACGCGAACGAACAACTTACAACAACGAACGAACGAACTCGAAATTCTACGACCAATTCGAACCAGCGAACGCAACAGCCGGCAACGAACGAGTAGCGGTAAACAAAATACACGTTGCCTCTAAATCTATGGCTGTGTGTGTGTGTGGGTGTGGGTGGGTTCGGTTCGGCACACGATGCGATTACGGACCGAACGCGAACGCAACGCGTTGGCTATTGGTGAGAGCATCGAACATGTGTGTGTCTGCTTGTGCTTGTGTACGGTTCGATGTCAAACCAAAACAAGCAAAAACATCCAACCGAACACGAAGGACGAACGAGGACACGTATGCTCTACGAATCAAATAAGCTCTGATCTCTTACATTATTAAATAATTATTTTAATATAAATAAATGAAGTAGTAGGAGAATTTAAGCAGAATAAATAAAGTAGTTTACAAAGAGAACTAATAACTATTAGTACAAATAATAAAAAAAATAATTTATATTTAAGTTTGAGAATATGCTTAAAACTATTTTCATTTAAGAAACAATAATACTTTTAATTCCATCATTTATCATTCACTCTTATTGAACAACGAACAGACATATTAAAGTAGATCAAACAGTCCATCAATCACATATTGCTGACGAAAGCAATCGTAATATAGCCATCGTACCTTCTATATAGAGCATCAACAATAACACAACCGAAGAGCATTCAAACGGTAAAACGAGGAAACGAATAGCGGCACATTGCACATGGGCTATGGGCTGGCCAAACCAAAAACGGCGGACGGCAGACGGCTGGAAAATACAACACACAAGAGGCCTAAAGGGAAAAATCAAATACACGACACGACGGACACGAGTCGAGTGTATACGATTCGAGCAGGTCGCAGCCGAAGCACGCGCATCTTACTCTCTGCCGCACTCCGCTCTACTCAACGCTCTCTCATCACACACTCTCACGAACTCAGACACAGCCACAAACACTCGCCATAAGTGCGAGCGAGTCGGCCAGAGTTTAGTTTCGCCTTAGCTATGTAAGGTGTTTTGTATAGTTGAGCGTAGTGCATCTGAGTGGGAGAGCGCGAGAGCGAACGCGTGGCTGCCATGTGCCCGGCTTACTGGCTGGCCTGTCTATATGTTGCCAAGCGAGAGACAGAGAGCTAAAGCGACAGTGTCAGCGGGAGAGACAGAGAGAGGGAGAGTGAGAGAGCGAGCGAGCGAGTGAGAGTGCAAAACAGCATGTTCGATGGGGATGGGGGTGTTATGATGATGTGAAGCTGAAAGTCGGAAAATGTTGCGCTAGCGGGTTGCAAGAAAATGGCAAACATGTGCTATGCCTCCTTCTGATTTTGCACTTTTGCTTTGTTTTGCTCTTACAAAATTTGTATGTTGTGTTGTGACTGGAAAATGCCTTCAAAAATTTCCGTCTAAAGTTTCTACAGACACAATATTTATTAAACACATGACTCAAACTGTGTGTGATTAATGCAAAAGCACACACACACATACATATTGACTCACACACAAACTCATACAAACTGTATGGTTTTTATTTGTTGTTGTTGGGGCTGGAAGGTTGCGCCAATAAGAGCGCCTAAGAGAGCGACTTAAGAGAGCGCCAAAAGAGTGATGGAGCAAACTTAGCCACGATGTAGTAACAACTCATCATCACGATGATAATGATGATGGTGATGGTGATGATGATGATGACGAAGACAGGAAGAAATTAATATGCGAAACGCAACAATTTTGCCAACAACAACAACAACAACTGCAGGCACACAAAAAGTGCGTCGAAAACGTCGCTTAAAGCCGGCAAAAAAAAAGTGCAAAAGAAACAGGGAAAAAAGTGTTACAACAACAGCAACAACATTTGCGAAGCTATTGAATAATGTGAAAAATGCTAAGGGGTGTGGTTAGAGCATTGGGTTGGGATTTCTATCTTTTTTTTTTTGGTTACTTTCTTACTTTGCTTATAGTTCAGACATTGTCATAGTTTTGTTTAAGACTGCTTAAAGTTGGTGTAAAGTAACGATAACAACGCTTTAATAAGATTTTCGGGCTAAAGTTAAAGATGTTTTTTAAGCAGAAAATTTCTGGATTGTCGAATAGGATTCAACATTCTACCAACAGATTTATAATGCTAATTTTATTAATGTTGTAAAAATTCTTTAAAAAATATGTGTGTCGGTTAGGAATCGGTTACGAAACGGTTAAGTTAAGGTTAAGTAAAGAAAAGAAATCTTACATTTAAGTTGAAGAAGTTTATCAAATTGTCTAGCCTTACCTCCTTAGGAATATAATTTCTGACTTGCCGAATTGATTTTGTTGGAAAAAAAAGAAAAGAGGAAATGAACGATTAGAGTATCGATGCTGGCTCCAAAAAACACATGAATATGGTTTGAATTAAGCTCCATTATGTTACCAGACGTTAAATCCGTCAGATAATATGCCCAATCCATCAGCTGACAATGGAATGACATTGGGGCGGTCATCTCGTCAATTCGACAATTCGACAGTTCGTCAGTTGAGCAGTTGAGTGCAGTGCTTCATTGAGGGTTCAGTTGAACTTCACGTCGACAGTAACCTAACAACCTGCCAGAGCAGCAATCAATGTCGACTCAGAATCCTCGTCATTCTACCCTCTCTCAGTGTTATTACTGTTGCCTGTTATTCTATGTACGAGGGTGGGCTGATAAGTCCTTTACTTGTTTGGCTGTAATTTCGTTAAATTCCTGAATATATTTAGTGACAACATTTCATAATAAAGAGCTTTGATAACTTTTTTTTACCATTTCAATTGAGAGAATTGTGCTTTTATCTATTATCAATTATTTTATATTGGCAAATTACGAAAAAACTTTAATCAAAATTGTGTAATCGAGAGACTTAACAATCTTTTTACTAATTCAGGATTTCCAGATAAAGTTAAATACTCCGAAATAAGATTATGTTGAAATGCAAATGTTCTTCTTTATTTTATTATTTTTCTTAGAACAGTTACTTATTAGCCCTCCCTCGTGTTCTGTTGTTCCTGTTGTTGCCCGCGTGGTTGTCTGTGTCTCTTTAGATGTATTTGTGTGTCACTAGGATACGCAAAAAGCATCACGCGCCACAATCGCATCAGCATCAAGGACCTCAACTCAGACCCCGCGACTCGGTAAAACTCTGGAAAATACCTCCCTTCCCTTCCTTTACTTTATTTTCCTATCCTCCCATACGTTGTCTTGGAGTTTTTCAATTTGATATGCTCGACCGATTTTCGCTCATTTAAAACGCGCCATGGTGTCGACTTGTTTTTGTTTTTGTTTTTGTTATTGTTTTTTTCATTCTCAGTATTTGTGTTTTGTTTTCTGTTGCGCTTGTCGTCGCCAATTTATCGCATTTTTACTTTGATTTTGCGTTAATTTTTCGGACAGCATTTTGGGGGGACACATAATGTTCTCCTAGCCTAAAATCTTGCTGTGTGTATTTAACGCTAAATGCCGTGTTGATTTTGTTGTTGCGATAGCCAAGAAAAAATATGCCACGGGGCAGTCAAGTGTTAAGGCACACAATTAGTGTCGAGATGTTTGAGATGGTATGTTATCAATTTGAAAGATAAATATGAGGGATCAGACAGAAATGATATATTGTTTTTTATACAGTTTGTTTAAAGCTAGTTATACTATGTGTACTATAGTCTAGAAATGTCTTGAAAACGTTCTGAAAATAATTAGATTGTATTTTATAAATCTTTAACTGAGAATTGTATAGAAATTGTATATATTAGGTAGTCACCAAATAAGCATGTGTAATATTTCTGTTTCATTTTCATGAGAAAAGGGAAACGGTTATGAAATGTTTTCATGTAAATAAATCTCAATTTCGTGCAGGAAAACCCCTTAAATTCGGCTATCAATAACAGTATTTATCATTATGGCCTGCTTGACACAGTTCTACATTATCTGACGACCAATTTCTTTACACAGAGCACACAAACACACACACACACAGAGCAGACAGAATGTGCCATTCTGGATTTTACATGTTATATATACTTGCTTAGACTGCTACCTACAAGTCGTTAGGCCTCACACAGGGCACTCAAAGCCATTGCTTTTATGCATCAACGAGCACACAAAAGTACGAGAGAGTAATAGGCGATGCCCCTGTGCCCCCAACCTCTGCCACTGCCCCTTCCACAATCTTAGAGATGACATGGTCGATATTTATGCGAGAATCAAGCGATAAATCTAAATTATATTCGAGTGCTAAAGCCAATGCGTTTTAGCCTTGAAGACACACACACAGCTACATCTATAGCTACATCTATAGCTACAGCTACAGCTACAGTTACAGCTACTGAGGGCAAAATGAACTGTAAATGTGTTAGGGTCAGGCTATTGTTATGATGATTACGCATTACCAACTTCTATCTATAGCCTACTTAAGTGGGCAAGCGTCAGCTAATTAAAATCCAAATGACAGTCGTATTTTATATGTATTTATATGTACAAAATTATATATACTACAAAGATCGAACGGCGAAAAGCTGTTGATGCATTTTGATTATCACATAATTAGATGAAACTTTTTTTTCTTTTGCCCAACTACAGACTACATTTGTCATCATCCATCAAGAGGCCAGGCAAGAGATTGAAAGTTCACTAGATGATGAGCAGGAGGAATAAGTTGGTCCAATAACTAACCGGGCGACAAATCATAGCATACTTTTTGACGTTGTCATAAGTTGCCACATTTGATGGGCTCGAATTTGTTGTTGTTGTTGAGGGGGTTAAGAGTTCAGGTTGGGTTTGATTTCGGTTTCGGTTTTCGGGGTATCTGCCTGTCATATATGTCGCAAATTTCATTACAACTGCTGTGTCGTCAAGTTTTCGTGCCGCTGTCAGCCCGAAGGGCCCATCAACATCAAAATCATCATCAGAGGGAAAGCGGGAAAGCACAACTCTCTTGTGGTCGAAAATTAATGAAAATTTCATAAACTGACGGGCCGCCTAGCCAGGCCCAGGCCAAGGAATTAAGGAACTAGGAGAGAAATGCCAACGCTATATGTTTGTGGCTTGCCATCATAACTTAATTAACAGCCACAAGCCAAGCTAAACCAAGCTCACCCAAAGGCAAGCCAGTATTCAATGCTTTGATAAGCACTCATAGATACACACATACACATACACGTACGCATATTCACATTCACATATGCATATGTATGAGCTTGAGTGTATATCTTAACTGATAAAGTTATAAATAGTATTTCATATTTCATCGCTGGGGCCCCGAAAAACTATGACAAAATAGCATATGTTAAGCTACAAGCAAAGCGCAACCCTTTCAACCTTTTTCCATTTCCCATTTTCCCATTTCCCTTTGGGTAGGTTTTTGCCCTCTTAACTTGACAAGCGGCTGCCCAACACGTACTCATAATAATATTTCACTTGGCCAGCTCTGCCTTCCCACTTTCTCCTTCTCTATAACACCCTCTGTCTCCCAGTTTCTCCTTCAGCAACTGGTTCCAGAAGGCTTTAGACACTAAAGAAGCGGCTTCTTACACAGGAAAAAATCAAGGATTTCCCGGATCAATTTAATACGTAAAGAGTGTCAAAATATAAAGTGATTTGGTGTTGTCAAATCGAGTAAGAAAATTGACAGAAAGATTTTTTTAACTACTTATCTTAGCACTTTTTTCCTCTTCTCATACAATAGTTTTAATAATATTTATTATAATTATTAATTATTATTATAAATACAATTATTATTGTAATGATAAACTACTTAAAAGTAGTAGAAGTAGTTTGATTTTAGCTTTTTGTTCTATTTTTATCAATTTTATTTTCTAAATATATTAGGTTGGGGAAATAAATAAATATTGGTTGGGTCATAAATCCAAGAATCTGGGGAATGCATGAATTCATGCATGATTCTAAAAATCCCAAGTTTAAATCAGTGTGACCAATAGTTTACAAATTAGAGCATACAAAAGTTGACACTCAAAAAACTAATGGATTACTTTTTCCCCAACCTAATATTATGTTTAATTTTGGTTTTTCAATTTGTATTTCCAAATTGAAAAGTTTTGTTTCCTCTACAATTATATTTCTACATTTGTATAAGGAATAGAACTTTAAAATTAAATTTTAAAAAGATTTTTTTCCTGTGTAGGAAGTGTTGTTTAGAGTGTGTGTCTGTGTGCATGTTGATAAATTGGCGACAGCGTATAAATTAAGAAATTGTACACTAATTGCGTAAAAAACTTGCTGCATACTTTCGGGCGGTTTTTCAATGCCGTCAGAGACTCGTCAAAGGGGTTGAGAGGGGGGGCGTCAAAGGGGGCGTGAAAATGTTGCCGCATTGTAAAAAGTTTTATTTATCGATTTTGTTGCTGTTCTTCTCGTTGTTGTTGTTGTTATTTTGTTATTGCTGTTGTTCTCTGACACTGCGCGACCCGCAGCCATTTCAATTCCAATTTCATGTTGTATCACAAACAATTTTTAAAGCATACATTTTGGCGTTTGGCAGCCTGGTTTTGGTCGGCAAAGCTTTGCTTTTGCTTTTGAAGTTTGCACAACACAAAAACCGCAAAATCTAATTAACGTGGCGCTTGGTCTTCTTGGTCTTGGCGTTTGGTAGTTTTCCTCGCAAAGAAGAAGAAGAAGAACACAAAAGCAGGAGCAGGAGAGGGACTTTCGGCTGGTTGCAGTGCGCGGTTTTCCATCCATCCCACTTTCTCCTCAGTTTCTCCTCAGATTCCGGTTTCTGTTGTTGTCGTTTTTCAGTTCCGAGAGGCGAGAGCTGTTTTTTTTTTGATTGTTGCGGGAAAAAAGCATTTAAGTGCCAAAGCTAAGAAAACTGAAAGTGTTTGCCACCCATTTCGGTAAAATGGGGGAAAGGTGTGGCAATTGCAGCAGGTGCCAAAGCCATCCAACAAGAACAAAAAGCAATAACCGGGCACACAAAAAAACTCGACTGTCATTTTCTGAATAAATTTTAACTGGAGAGTGCTTAACAGCAGTTTAAATATTCTTTATGCAAAAAAACTTATTTTGGACAATTTCGGAAACAGTTAAGATTTGCATTTCTCATAAAGTGGAAAATATCCATGATATAATCCTTAGCTACAACAGGAGATTAAATATTGGTTGATGTAGACAATAATTACATTTTATCAAATAATAAAATTTTATTAATAAATTATATCGATATTTTTTGTATTTGAAAACTTTGAGGTTTCCTTTGGGCTGCAAACTATTTTCAAAGGATCTTCTTAACACTATCTAAGCTATTAGTTGATTATATTACAATTATATGGATGGTTAATTTAAGCTGCTTATTACATATACTTAATAAGCTATTTAATTATATACAAATCTATAAAGTACTCATGGAATACTGAGAAACAAAATAAGAAGAGCTTTGCTTATTTATTATTATTATTAAAGCCATCTGTTTCCTAATTCAATGATTGCTCCAATTGAGCAGCTTTAAGCTACAATTAAAGCGTGTTTTACATTTTGTATGCGGAGCCTGTTACTCCTCACAGTTCCAGACTTTGCCACCTTATTCATATTATTCCTTCTATAGTCAGTTAGTGTCATCATAATCATTTTGCCATTAATATGTCTGACTGACCACACAACGCGTTCTCATTATGTCCCAATCTCTTCAACAATTCTCCCGCTCACTCTCTTTTTTTCTCTTCTCTGTCTCACTGTCTCTCTCTATCATCGTCACATAATCTGCGGTTGCTGTGTTGTTGTGTTCATTTTGTGTTGTTGGCTGCTCTCTCAGCCAATCCATTGAATTATATGGATTTTTGCCTGAATAAAATACTTACACACATATATGTATTTGTATATATTTATATATGTGTATTTTGTGCCACCCTAGCCCAACATTTCCGCATTTTTATTTTATTTTATTTGTCTTCAGTGTGTTTTGTTTTGCTTTTCTCACACACACACACACACACACACACATACTATACACACTTACATATTCTTACAGTCAATGGCAAAAATTGTTGTTTTCCACTTTTGCGCTCGACGCTGTGATTGACGTTGCCGTGGCTACAACATCAGGCAAAAGGCTCCCAAAAGGCTCCCCCTTAAGAATATTTTGATATTGTTGTTGCTGTTGTTGTTGTTGCTGTTGTTGGGGCACCTACACTGGCGCAAATCATTTGGGCGGCACCCCAGCATCAGAAGCAGACCAAACATCCAAACATTTCACATTTCATTTTGCCTCCTCTGCCGTCTGCTTTATGTGCGTCACAAATACACAAAGTATGAGTGTGTGTTTGTGTGTGTGTAGGCCCTCCACACACACACACACACGCACACAACCGTATGCCCATATATATACTATATACATACATATCTATAAAGTACTCTAGGCCCTTTTATATAAGTACGTGCCCTCGTCTCTCAATCGGTGTCCGTGTGACTATCTGTGTGTGTGTCTCTGTGTGTGTGTGTCTGTGTGTTTGTATGCTATCTCTCCATGCATTTTGACATACTTATGTCGTTTCATGTTTTCGCTGATTTTGCACAAAAAGTTTGTGCCACGTTTTTCCTTTTTTCGGCTCGCTTTGAATATATTTTCTCTTTAGCGCGTATATTCCCCGCTTTCCCCCTCCCACCGTCACTCACACAAACACACACACACATACACTCAGATAACAACAACAAGAACAGAGACAAGAAGAATTTCAGCGGCTTCTGAGGCGCCGCTCTTAATGCGCTTGGAATTTTTCGGCCAGACAATCCTCAGTCGGTTCCTCACTGGAAAGTGGAAAGCGCATGTGTTGTAGTCAGGTTGATTTTCAATTCGCCGTGTATTGCGGCGAATTCGTTTGAAGGGGTTTTCTTGCCATGGGGTAAAAATATACAACAAGTTAGTTCTTGGGACATTTTTAAATTGGATATTAAACCATAAATTAATCTATAACAGTTAAATTAAGTATTAATACAATTCTTTTTTTTTTAAATATAAATAAATGTTTATATATAAATAATTTTTAAAGAAGCTCTTATTTGCTTTAATTTAAACATTATTTAAAATATTTTAGTAATCAAACTTCTATAGTTAAGTATTAATAAAATTCGTAGTTTTTTTTAAATATAAATAATGAATGAAATAAATATTTATAAATAAATAAATTTTAAAGAAGCTCTTATTTGCTTTAAATTAAACATTATTTAAAATATTTTATTAATATGTATTTAAAACGTTCCACTTTAAATAAATTTATAAATAACAAAATTTAGAAAAGCATAGTTGTTAATAATTATTAATTATGACAAATAATTTACTTTAGTTTAGGTTATTTTTATTTTTACGGGTTTTATCATTGCTTATGATTGACATTAAAATATATTATATTAAAATGTTTAATTTTTAAAGTTTGTATTCAATTAAATACTTTAATAAATAAATAACGTTTTTAGTTTAATTTAAAAGTTCATAACACAAAATTTAAAAAAGTTAAAATTTTTATACATTTCATTTTGTTATATTTCAATTACTTTTACAGTTTATTTTTATTAATTTATTCTATTTTTATTTTTGCTTCGGCTAGCATAAACTACGAACTATTTATAAATATTTATTTATACTGCTTATTTATTTTATTTATCTATTTATTATAACTTTTCTTCATTCTGCTATTTAATACCATTTATTAGGACACTTGGGCAAACATAAATTTATTCCTGGACAATTTCCTTAGTTGCCTTTTCCTGAGTGCCTTCCATTCAATTTCCCCGCTTTGAGGAAAACTCCTTGTGACATTAAATACACCGTTAGCCAAGTAATATTTTTTTCACTTATCCAGTGAATTTCCCCAATTTGTAAGTATGTTTTGGACTGTAATTTACGTAGTTACCCCTATTGGAAAATTATTCCTGTGCTACTTGCTTCCTACTGTTTTTACCCCTCTGTGTGGTGGCGGGATTTTCCCTTTCAGCCGTTCAAAGGGAAAACGAGTCATGAAGTTTGTGGCAAGCACATTTGAAATGAGCCTTTGAGGCATCATTCATAAATATGTTTCGAGACGCACAATTGCACGCTCTGACGCGCCACGAGTGGGAATCCGGATCGTGGTGCGGTGTCTATTAATAGACGCGTTGTTTACAGCAAACGCTGTCTAATGATTGGCATTGACTGCCTCGACTGCCGGGAGATTGGAACGTGCCACAATGCGTGGCAGATAGAAAACAGAGGCAGGCAGGCAGCCAGGCAGCCAGCTAATTATTCTAATCATCAAGCAGTGAGGCAGCAATTGAACTGCTGTTGAACTCTCCCTCACATTGTTGTTGCTCGCATACAAATCACAAAAACAGAAAGAACGTCAAACAAATTGCCACTATTTTGTATTTTGTATAACAAAGTTGTGGCTTTAAATTGTAATTTTTATTTTTTCATCTCTTTCTTTCCTTTAACCTTCTATCTCTTTTACACGCAGGTAGCCCAGCAGCGATGCGTGAAATTTGACTTGACAAATCATGCAATGAGGCATGTCATCTGCTGAACTGTTTGTTTTACAGTTTTTCATATTGTGTGGTATTTTGTTTAAATCCATTTTCCGGAATGCGCTCACCATTAAATTTTTCATAATTCTGTTGTGGGTCAGTGAAATGATATCTTGCAGTTCTTTTTCAAAATTTAATTACAACAATTATAAAGCGATCATTCACTCAAATTCTCGGTTAGTTAAGTGGGTCATTTTTTATCTATGTTTAGATTTGAACGATATTTTGGTTCACTGTTTATTAAACAAACTAATTGTGAAATGCGGAATGAGGAGTTAACTATGAATTTTGTAAGAAACATTCTACATAAGACTTTTGCTAACAAATTTCATGTTAGTTTCAAATAGATTTGTTTGAGGGTTGAGGTTTCTAAGTTTATTAAAACTTTTCATATAAGTACATCCATTTTAATAATGCTATTATTCTTTTAAGGATTTACGAGCTTTATTTACCACTCCATCTTCATTTTAAACCAAAAACAGAGCCTGTAATCAGAATCAGTTTAACAATAAAAATTGCAAGTTACAGTTTCAAAAAATGTTCCTCTTTAAAAAATAATAATAATCACTATTTGCGTTCTCTGCAATATTGTGTTGTTATTCACAATCTCTCTCGACAGATATGTATCCGAGTATGAGTAAATTGAGTCCATAAACCAAATATGGAACGTACAAATTAACTGTGCCCAAAATTGCAGCTCAATATTTGATTATAGAAAGCGATATGCAATATACCTGCGAGAGAATCAGAGTAGCCTGTGGCAGAAGGGGAGGAGGAAGGGGTATGAAAAGGATGTACCCATGAAAAATCAACGCAAATAACAAATGACCAAACAGAAGCCACACACAGAACAAAACACCCACAAACAAGTGAGAAGCCTATGTGAAAAGAGAGCGAAGAGCGGGAGGTGGAAACGAGGGACTTTGGATTGTGGAAGGTGTGGAAGGTGGAAGATGGTAGATGGGGGGGGGGGGGGCGGTGTCCAGGTCCTGTTCATGTCCAGCAGCATCAGCAGCAGCAGTAGCAACAAATCACCAGTCGATGCGTCAGTCACGTCAATAACACAGTTGAAAAATTGTTAAAATTGAATTACAGTTGCAAAACGCGACGCCGATTGCAGCTGCGACGCTGACGTCGACGTTGCCGTTGACGTCAATGTTGGCAGAGAGCAAACACGCCACGCCTATAACAGTATGCCCACTCAAACACCCATACATACACTCCCACACACACACACACACTTGAATGTCAGTCAAATAGTCTGAACACAAAAAAAATCCATAAAGTATACAGTGGATCAGACCTGACTGTGAGAGACCCTGTACCCAAGAAACGCCACAAGCTTTGTAACTTTTAGATTACATTTTCTTGACAGATCCAAACGGTAACTTTGAATTTGATTTAACCGTGTAATTTTCTTGTAATTACAATTTGAAAATTTATTTAAAATATAATGCCCAAATGTGCAATTGTGAAATGTGAATGCAAAAGTCCTGGCAAATATTAACAGGTCCTTTGGAAAGTATTAAGAGCAGAGACTATAAGAGCTAAAGACAGGCTCTTATATACTTATTGAGACTGTCAGACATATAAACATGGCGATATGTATATATTATATATGAGCTCTGTTTGACAAGACCTAAATACACTTTATACAGTTAAAAAGTACAGGGTCTAAACATATATATATGTATACGTGTCGATGCATATGAAAAACGATAGGAGAGAAAAAAAAGAGAGAGCGAGGCGGAGAGTAGTGAATGCATTGGGCATTGAGGCGCAGGCAAATCTGCATATCCTTCAGCAAATAGACAACAAATTGCAATGTGATATACAGTTGAGTTGAGTTGCGTTGAGTTAAGGAGAGGAGAGGTTGGGGGCTGGGCAGTGTGTGCTTGTTGGACAGCGGTGAAAATTGATAAAATGATATTGATGAATTGCACATGGCAACGAAATGGAAAACCGGCACCGCTCAGTACTCAGTACAATCCATATGCCCCTGAAGCAGCAGCAGGAACAGAAGCAAAAGCAGGAGTTCTTCTTGTTGCAGATCCTGTGTGCAACATCGTCAACATGGCCATTGTCGCCTCTCTACGCTGATGATGAAAAATTAGTGGCAGCGATGCGTGTGAAACTGTTGAGCACTCTGTGAGTTTTTCGGATAGGCACCGGCAGAACCTCAGAATTCTGAGCAAGATTAATGAAAATGTCCTTCACTCCCAGCGCCATCAGGTGTGCGTGTGTGTGTGTGTGTGTCGGATACAAAATGCCAGCAAAGTGGACTGAGTTGGAACTTTAAAGAAAAGCTTGTCTGAGAAAGCGGCAGACGCTGCACAATGTCTAGAAGATGCTGAAGGCTAATAAAAGCTAACAAAGTAGAGTAAAATAATATAGAATCTAAGTTGTCATTGATTTCTCTAGATACTTAGCTATTTTGATTGATCAGAATATAATATGATAATATTAATATAAGAAAGGGCAATAACAACAAACAATCTTTGATTATAAACTTGTAATTTTTCAGAAATAATGATTAATTCAAATACGAAGAGTTTTTACAATTAGTACATAACTTTAAATTTCCCCAGAATAATGTTGATTGAACACTGAATTGGATTAATTTGAAAGTATTTTATAATTTGTAACTTTTCAATTTAAAAGTTATATAAAACTGATTTGTATAAATTTGAATTTCGAAATTAAAATCGATTTATAAGCTTAGCAGAAGCTATGGGGGAAACTAATCAGTTTGTATATTGTCTCATAAATATTATTGCCATATCCATGCAAATTATTATTATTGTTGTTTTAATTCAAATCATATCAATTATCAAAAATATAAAACAAACTCGTTCAATGCAAGATATAGATGTACATACATGCCAAATTTGGTATCTCTAGCTCTTATAGTCTCTGAGATCTATGAACTCAAAAAGGGACAGACAGACAGACGGACAGACGGACGGACAGACAGACGGACATGGCTATATCGACTCGGCTGTTGATGCTGATCAAGAATATATATACTTTATGGGGTCTGCCACGCCTCCTTCTTCCTCTTACGCACATTTGCACAAACGTAATAGACCCTTTTGTACTTTTTTAAAGTACAGGGTCTAAAAATACATAAATATTTAAATTTAAAAATATATATTAGCTCTTTTACTCATTTTATTTATTAGTTTGTCACCTAATCAATTTTAAATTAAATTGCTATTTAATATGGTTTTACTATTTACACAACTTTCACTATGCAAATTTTCACTGTAGTGTAGTGTAATTGCACGCCAAATTGCATCTTGGCCAATACCGCAAGACACTGAATAAACACGCGAAGAGATCTCAAAACAGAAACCTATATAAGTATATATATATGTATATATATATCCCCCTGAGCGGATGTCTAAGCCAAGGCATTTGAGTTGTATTTATACGCGCGTGTTTAGCTGCTATGCAACGTGTTTTGGCTTAATAAAGTCAAAATAAGCAACGCTAAGTAGATAGACGCTAACATAAATACACAGAAACACACACACACATAGACATATACAAACACACACTTACACACACACAGACACAGACAAACAGTTATAAATTCTAGCGCTGTTGATGTGATTTAGTTGCACACCTCGCATCGCCTGTAAGATGGCAACAAATATTACAACAGTCTCTCTACCTCTATCTATCTGTATGTGTATCTCTCTCTCTCTCTTTCTGTCTGTGTGAGTGTGTTTGTAAATGACTTTATCTACGTCTGTGTCTGTGGGGGGGCTTTGGGTTGCGACTGTGCGTGCAACATGTGCGCTGAATGTTGACGTTAATATTAAGAAAAATAAATAACCAAGCTGTTTGTTATCTAAGTTTATATAAAGTGCGCCGCACACACCCACACACATACACCCACACCTTCACAGTGTGTAACTTGTTTTATTTATAGCAACTACAACAATTGCGTTTGGGGTTGCGTATTAAATAACAACAACAGCAACAAAAACTGACGCAAGGCGCTTATAAATTTTGGCCACAGTGCCAAATGGTTAAAGGCTCTCCTTCCCCTTCCCCACCCACTTGGCCAGGACTTTTGTGTGTTTGGTCCAATAGTTTTATGGTTGTAGTCGCCTTTTAGCCTTTTCCTTTCCCCTCTCCCAAAGACCAGGTAAAGCATTGTGTCCCAGCATTGTGATTAAGTGGCGAGCCTTAAAACCTACACGGATATATGAATTGCTGCTTCTTGCTTCATATGCTAGCAAATGAAATGGAAATCGTAATAAATTGAAATGAAATACCAATTTATATATCAAACAGTGGTCAGACAATACAAAAAGCTTGAATAATACTTTAAGAATTTGTCTCAAAATGGAGAATACATATGTCACTGTGAGGGAAAGTTTAGGCTTAGCTTCAATAAAGCAATTCTAACTAACTAACTAATAGGAAATAATCAATAAGACATGGAAAAACTTTAATCTTTATTGTTATGCTCGTAAGTCTATTTTAAATCGAGTAGTAGGATAATAGATGCATAAAGAACTTTGAGACGAAATAAAACGCTCTCTAATCACTTATTATCCAGAGACTTTAAAATTAAAGAAGTTTATGATTTTCGAATAATTTTAACAATTTTTAACAATTTTTCAATAATGAATTGCCTTTTGAGATATTTAAAATTAAAGAAGATTATGGTTTTCGAATAATTTTAACAATTTTTTAAAAATGAATTGCTTTTTGAGACATTAAAAATTAAAGAAGATTATGATTATCGAATAATTTTAACAATTTTCAACAATTTTTTAAAAATTAATTGCTTTTTGAGTTGTTGCTTGGGCAAATTAAGATTTGTAAGATCCGATTCCCAACAGCCCAAATAGAATATATATATTCTAAAGGTAAACACGACTAATTTTCAGACTTAAGGCCAACTGCCAAAGTGTCAGGCGAGTAAATTTATTTTCACACCGAAAACAAAAGAAATACAAAATAAAATTGAGGTTTTCAGCAAGCTTGCAAATTGTCCAACAAATAGCTTAAAAAAGTTTCGTGTGAAAACAGTAAGATAAATACGAATGACTAAGGAAGAATCCTTCTTCTACCTTTCCCCCACCCCCTTAACGAACTGCTTAGTTCAATGACTTTGATAAACGTCGCCACATTTGCAGCTGCCTGACTGACTGACTGACTGTCGACAATATTTGATTAGCATCCAAAATTCGAGAAGTGCATTTGAAAAGGTTTCGGAAAAATGACTTTGTCAACACTTCAAATTGACAAAAATGCATATGGAATTATTTGACAAAAGCTAATCAATCAAACGAGATCAGAAAAATATATGACAGCCCATACAAAAACCTTTTTAATAATATTTTCGTCTTTCTCCATCCTCCATCCTGTGTCCTGTGTCCGCCCTCGACCCTCAGTCACTCGCTCAAAACGGCTTGTCAGAGTAAAGCTAAAAAATAATGCAGCTTACAAGATACACAACTCAATAGACAAGCAACGAAGTTGGAGTACTCTAAAAATGAAACAGACTAGAAAATCCATTTAAAAAATATTTCTTTTGGTTTTTAAAAACATAAATTCTTATTCTATATGGTTACAAAATTTAAAAAAAAACAGTTGTTGTCATTCATTTATAATTTGGAATATTTAATAAATTTAATAGTCAGAATGCTCATGGGTAATATTTAAAATAAATGGGTTTTTGTAATTCAAATTACAAATAGGGCGCATAGTTTATGGGTTAAATTAGGATTCTAGATTTCAGAAAATATAATAATTTTTATTTGACTTCCTCTGGATTATTTTAGAGCTTCACATTAGCTTGTATAAATCTCCAAATGTCTTTCAGTTAGTTATATGAGACTATAACAAATGGGTCTTAATCGAATATAAGCTTTAATAAATCGATTTATTTACAAAATTTGTTTAATGCTATTTATTGATTGCTATATTTGTCAATAATTGTAATGCAGAGTTTTTAATAACATTACAATTAAGTTACTTCTGTATAATTATTTTAGCAACGCACGTTACAAACAGCACTTTATAGTCAGCATGCCCATACAGACGGGTATACATAGGAAGAAATAAAAAAATGCTGAGAAAAAATGGACAGGAGCATTAGGCACGCACTCGCCAGGGATTTGAGTGGGCGGCGGAAGATGCTCTGGACAGCAGGACCTAAGGACAGCCTTGTAGGCAGGTCTAAGAAATTGCCAAAATTTAATAAACTTAAAAGGGTGTGCGTGTGAGTGAGAGTGTGTGTATGTTATCTGACAGATACACACACACGCACACACACAAGCAATCAACAAGAACTTGAGTTGTCAATAAAATTGTGATTTCTAAAGGCAGCAAGGTTATTACATACATTGTTCACTGAGGCAAAAGGCAAAAGGGGGAAGGAAGCACATAAAATTTGTAGATTTTTTTCTTGCTGCTTTAAAGAGACTTTTGCACACCTGTAGGCTAGCTTCTTCTTTCCCTGATTATTGTTGTTGTAAAATGTTTAAAAATTTATAGTAATGTGCGCCTATGTGGGCTAGGCAACACATTTTTGGAAGCAACTGTAGCAGCTGGCTGCTCACACACACACACACAGACACACACATGTTTGAAGAGTGAAAATACTTGTAATAAAGGAAATTGTTGGCAATTTTGGTGGCTGTGCTATGGTTGTCTAATAAAACTAAGTGGGCACAGGAACAGGCGCACAGATAAACGAAATTGATATTTAATGCGAGATCCGCTTCTGCCCCTGACTCTGCCCCTGACTCTGAACCTGACTCTGCCCCCGACTCTGCCCCTGACTCTGCCCCTGACTCTGCCCCTGACTCTGCCCTTGATCCATTCCTCAGTGGCAGCAGCAATTCGATATACTTTCAGCTTTAAAATCGAGGCCTGTCCAATGGCATTCCATGTCAATGCGAATGTCGCCCAAGTCGCGCGTGGCAAAGCATGTAAATCAATCAGTTCGGCCTGCCTGACTGACTGGTCTCGCATTCTTATGAAAGCAAAAGAGTTTATGTTACAAAATGCCAGCCTAAATGTATGCAACATATCGTATCATGCCCCAACTCAGCAATGACGTATTGATGTACGTCATGCATCATTGATGTAGAAAATGTTTTAATGTTATTATTGACGACGAACAAAGTGAATGGAGGGGGTGAAGGGGCTTTGCTGCTGCTCCTGCTGGTGACAGTTCAGTTTTATTGAATTTTATTTATAAGCCCCCAGCGTGGGGCGTCGCAACGTATGTGAAAAAGGGTTGCGCAACAGGCGCAAAAGGACTTCATAGAATCGCAACAGTGACTGCAGAAAGTATGTGAGCTTATTGGCAAATTTGTAAGCCATTCAAAGTATATTATTGAGACAGTCACTAGTGCCTGGGGTTGAAATGAAAAATTTGTAAGCGATCTGATAACATACGAGTTCTCAGAAGCAACTTTTGAATATCTGATTGAGAGGAATTTAAGAAGTGTAGAGGGTTAAGCATTTTAAATCAAATCACGTAAGTAGAGTTAGGCTGTTAATCTGAAAATTAATAACAATACGTTTTTATAAATTCACTCTCTTTTTGTGAGAAAATTAACACAGAAACCATTTTTGTATACAAGAAAAACTATCCGATTTACTTTAAAGTTGACTTTAATATTAAAAATTAAATAAGTATCAACATTAAGTTACCTGTACAAAAACAATTATGTTCATAAAATTAAATTGTGATTGACACTTTGTTATCTTTGTTTAATTACAGTTTGAATCTATTTCAATAACTTTAACAATAGCTGCTTGAAAATAAAGACTTGGAGTGCACCAAAATGTGCTACGAAAGTTGAGAGCTTTACTGGAATTGTAAAAAAAAAACGTATAGAAAAATGAGAACATTCTTAAAACAAATAAAATCAGTTTTTATTAAACGAAGAATATTCACAATTTGTGATACTATTCGGACCCGCATTTATTAGTAAATTTCAATAAAATGTTTTGGGTTTTGGGTTTTGTGTTTTGTGTTTCTTGGGTTTTGATTTTGAAACCCCATCAATTTTGATCAGGGAATCAAACAGGCTTATATTCAAATTAACTTTACGTGGTCCCCAAATCGAACATCTTCCCATTTCCCTTCCCATTCGCCGACTTAGTCTCTGTCTCAGCCTTAGCAACCCTCTCCTTGAAGCTCTCCACCTCGAATACATCAGAAACATACAAGAGACAGAGACAGAGACGCAGGGCATGAGTTGCAGGAGAGGCTTAAGTGTGCTCAGCAGACCCTTTTAAGGATGCATCGAGGGTGCTTAACTTGCCTTACCAAAACCATAGCCAAACCTACAAAACTTTATTTATGCGTAAAAAAAGTTTTTGGGGCTCAAAATAAGGCGACGAACAAAATACAAAATACAAAATACAATACGAAATATTGATACTAAATATAAAATGCCCCTATATCAAAATTGTCGACTGACGTAAGGTAGAAGACAAAGTACAAATATGAAAATCTAGAAAGACACATACACACACATGTATACAAATATAGATAGAGACAGACAGACACTTTGACACAGAAATTTACAACTTTGTTGTTACTTTTTGGGAGTTTTCGTCCCTTACCAACTTGAGAGGCTGGCCTCTGTGTTTGTCGACCAAAAGTATTGATGAACAGTTGTTTGTTGTTCGCTTGTTGTCGATTCGAATGGCGGCAACTTATTAGAAAGTCCACACATTCACACACACACTCACACACTCACTCACTCTCAACTACAATCAAAAGCCCGAACCATATGCAATGTGTGGGGGGAAAGTCAATAAAATAAACGTTGTATGTTTGCGGGCTATAAGAGTGCTACAAGCTGCGGAGACTGAGGCGGAGGCGGAGATGCTGAAAATTCAGAGTGAAGGTAGCCAGTAAGAGTAGAAGAAATTTCCAAGCATCTACTAAAAAGGAAAAACTCCCAGCAGCAGCAGGAACTGCTTTGAATGGGTGCAGAGAGTTTTGTAGCGGCAGTCGAAAAGTAGGCAACACACATTATGCATACATATCAAAGTTTTTTGTGGTATGCCAGTAGGTAGGGTATATTTAGGCCTGCACTGCTTTATGAAGGAGTTTGTCACATTGACTACTACAATAAAGTGATTATTTTGCAAAATATTAGGTTGGGGAAAAAGTAATCGATTTTTTTTTGTGTGTCATGAATCCAAGAATCTTGGGAATGGATGAATTCATGCATGAATCCCAGAATGGGAATGCATGAATCCAAGAATCATGCATGAATCCAAGAATCATGCATGAATCCAACATGCATGCATGAAATCCAATATGCATGCATGAAATCATGCATGAATCCATCATGCATTCCCATGAATCATGTATTCCCATATAAATGGATAGTTTTTTAATTAGCGTACAAACACAAAGTAAACTGTACTTTTCTTTTTATCTTTATACTGTGAATGAATATTTTACATCATCATAGCATCGAGCCACCAATAAATTTACTACACAGCAATTTAAAGGGAAGTGCCACCTTTCTAAAAATCAGTGTGACCAATAGTTTACAAATTAGAGCATACAAAAGCTGCCACTCAACAAAAATAATGGATTACTTTTTCCCCAACCTAATATTGAAGTTATCCCCCAGATCTCTTTTAAATTCCTGTTGAAAGGATATCTTGAAACATTTAATTACAATAGTTTCTTTCTCAATTGATAAGATTTTACAAAAATTAGTTTTGTTGATACAGGAGGACAATCAGATCATTTAAAGGGTATTTAAGTGTCGGTCTTTGATTACATTTCGAGTTCAACAAGATCCACTCATTTTTATGAAAGCTGCGTCCTGTGCGTGTGTCTGTCTGTGTGTCGCTTTGTCGATTGTTGTTGTTGTTGTTGGTGTGTGTTGGCAACTTTCTGCAGTAAATGGTATTTATGTTGGTTTAGTAAAGTTTGACGATAACGTCGCTCTGGCTCTCCGGGTAATATCGAAAGGGGGGGAGAGGGGCTGCAACAAGCGTTGCGTTGACGACCTCAACAACATCATGTAGAATTACGAGTATTTGAAAAGTTTTACAAGTAATTTATTTAGGCGCAAGTTTTTAGAAGCGCGCGGTCAGAGCGTGAAAAAAGGCGCCAGCATCAAGCAACGAGCATCGAGCATCGACAGCATCCGGACACAGTTCCGTTTAGTGAGTCGAGTTCCGTTCAGTTCAGTTTCAGATGAGTTGAGTGAAGTTGAGTTGAGTCTGAGTTCCTCAGATAGCTGCGCATGTGTTGCGTTGCGGTTATGTGCAAACAAATATAAAAGTATCCCACTGAAATAGCTTACAAGTACATCAAATTTTCATAAATTAGGCATGCATAAATAAAATGAAGCTCTCTCTCCTTCGACTCCTTCGGCCAAAAAGGCAAAAAAAACTTTTTTTGACGGCCAGCCCAACACATGGACGTAACACCATAAGGCACCACACAAAAGGGCGATATATATATGTATTCCCAGTGCTGAGTGTCATGAGCTGGCAAAAATTATGTAACGCATAATAATTCATCAAAAAAAAAAAAAAAATAAAGAACAGAAGGAAAAGGAAAGATTGTGCAAATTGCAACAAATTTCCAGACTAAGGCACACAAAAATTAAATCAAGTGAAATATTGTTGATGATGTAGTCATACACTTTTCCTCATCATCTACTTTTCACTTACTCCTCTCTCCCCTCTCGATACATAGAAAACTATAATGGAGAAAATGGACTGTGCAGCTGCCAATGATGATGAAAGCTTGTTCAAAATGTTTTCAAGGCTCTTTCGCATCGAAAATCTTTACAAGTTGTTGGGCTAATCAAATGCCAAGGCATTAGTCCGACAGGCATCTGAATCTAAATTGAGATAAGAGCACAGCTGCTTTGCTTTGCAGCTGAAGCTGAAGCTGAATCCTGAGAATAATTGACGTGGGAGCTTTTCAATTGCAAATTCTGCGAATTATTAGAAAAATTGCAATCTAAGTAGGATAACTTGTTTATTTCATGTTGTTAATACAAAAAAAGTTGTAATATGCTTATTGTCTGAACTAACTTCCATAAGTGAATTTAATAGATATATAATTATAATAAAAAAACAAAGTCTACTCCAATGGATTTGCAATAAAAAAAAATTTCAGCTGTTATCTTTAAATGAAAAGTTTCTTTCTTAGCATATTTTGTGAATAACAAACTTCTGGTTAACATTGAAATTTTGGTTTTCGACATAAAAGTAATATTGTTTGACCTCGTTTCAACAATTTCACATGAACTGTTGTTTTTCGGCTAGTTTTTCAGACTGAACAGATTGCCAAGTTTACGCCGAATTATTCTGTTCTTTGGGTTTGATTGTAACTTTTTTTCTTGTTTAAGATAAATTCACCAAGTTCAATAATAACTGTCACATTCGAATTTTGATAGAAATTCGCAGAATATACGTTTTTGGAATTTTTGCAATTGCAAAGAAAAGTCTTAAAGTTACTTCAGATAAATTTCATATTTCTATCTACACTCATTATTATTTGCAATGAAAATATTAATCGTTATTAAATTAAGTATTTAAGTCCATTGTTATCTTCTGATTTTCCTCTTTTTGCACTTAATAAGTCAAAGTTCTTTGGTCTTAGCTGATTGTTGGCAACAATTAGAGTTTAGCCGCTAGTTAGATTAATAGGATAGATTTCAATTTATAAAGCAGCTGTGCTGTTCCCCATGTCCTTTCTACGCTACGATTTCCCATTTGTGTGCTGTCAATTACCTTTGCCTAATATATATACACATTCCAAGTCCAAGTTGTTGTTGTGTTTATACTCAACTGAAATTTAATGAAACGAAACCAGAACCCTTTTACGTTCAGTAAGTAAATAAACAGCTTTGGCCATCAATCCAAGAGGCACGCTCACAAAACATACACAACGAGATATCACATATGTGTGTTTGTGTGTGTGTGTATCTATGCATGTCAGCTGTCTTGTGCTTGGGTCCCGTATTAATTACAGTCTTGGCAGAAAGTTTCCGCCGCAGGCGACACACAGGATGGACATCAACACAAGATGGCAGCTCAACGGAGCTCAGCTGACAACTGAATGTAATTAAAATTAAATCTCAAACTAATTATTATTGAACTTGGATGTGATCTATAATATGTGTGTGCGTGTGTGCGGTTATTTGTATTGGCCAGCGGTTATTTTTGGCCCATACATTAATGAGTTTTGTCAAGGTTGGACGAAGTTTAAAGCGAGCTGCTCGCTACCTTAAAACTTTGCCATCGTTTTGGGAATGTAAATCATATTTACAATGTCTGTGCCCAATTGCCATGTAAATATGAGAGCGCGACATATGTAATTACACCCAATAAACCAACAACAACAACAAGAACAACAATTAAATATGTATATATGAATTTATGTGTGTGAGTCGGCACAAAATGGCGTCGTCGTTGTCGTTGTCGTCCTCGACGGCAGTCAACGAATCATTAGGCGACATTTGTTTGCGCTTCACTAATTACAACAACGGCAACAACAACAACAATTAGAAAGTCCAAAACAACAGCAACAGCAACAACAATAACAGCAAAACAAGCAACAACAAGAACAACAACAGCAGCTGACAACAGCCAGAAAGCAAGCAGCAGGCAACAAACAATGGCAACTGCAATCGCACCAAAACAATAAAATCTAATTGGGAACATACACACACACACATACCCACTCACATATGAACAGACATAAACACAAACCTGGCCCACTCAAGAGACCCCCAGAAGAGCAGCAGCATGAAAGAGCAAGAGCAACTAAAAGAAAGCAAATAAATGTAGTTTTTTAAACATACTATAAGTTCCAAAAATATGTGTGGTATCATAAGTTATGGATAATATAATCTAGATATATTAATGTACATATATTTTTAAAAATTATATACGAAACAAGATAACTTGTACACAAATCTAATAGGATTAATATTAACAATATATTAATAAAATACAGTCAAAATGTCTTGAGGATACAAGTAATTGATTTGACAGATACTCAAAGCTGTTTAGAATAACTATTAAAACTGTTTTTTATAAATATTAAAAAGGGCTTTTCTGTGAAATAAATTCTTAGATAAATCTATTAGATAGTTTTAATACGAACTATTTGTGATTTGCCTAATAAATAGTTTCAATAATAAAACATTGAACAAAATTCATATAATTTTCTACAGCATTTGACAATTTGGTAAACAAATTGTTAATTAATTCGAAATTAACTTAAAATTAAATTAAATGAAGTACATTTGATAATCCAGCAGAGTTTAGAAATGGATATTTCTTACTACAAATGTCTATAAGCATAAATGGTTAACTAAATATAATTTAAAGTGAAATTTATTATCGGTGTAATATCGACATTGTTTTTATCAGAGCAAAGTGTGTAAATTATTTGAATAATGAAGATTTATTGTGAGAAATTTGATGAATTTCAGAATGGTAATGATTTTGGGAAATGCCCCATTTCATATGCTAATGCATTTGTCAATAATTAAGCAAAGTTGTGAACAATGTAAACATTCCATGCTAATTGTTGTTGTCCATTCTGTTCTATACTGTTTATTATTGTTCGCGTATTTTTCGTTGTCAAGTGGAAAATTGTACAAAATATTAAAGGTATGTATTTATCTTTCGCATTCCCTTTTTTTTGTTGTTGTATCCTTTCGAGTGTTGTTAATTCTCTTGCTGCATATTTGAATTTATATAGCGCACAAAATGTTTATTTATTAAGCAAACACATAAATTTGTATTATGAGCGCTGACTAAATAAACAAACAATTTTCTTTTTTCTGTAAATGAGCGAATGGTTGTGAATATGTTCAAGTGTGTATATATGGAATTAGATCGTAGCATAACCTGGTGTTATTTTCATAAAGAGCTGTGGTAATTAGTTAGTACGCGTGGCCAACGATAATATAGCACTTTTGTTTGCCTCACATAAATATTAACAGACGACTAAGTAATTGGCCTACAGTTTTAGGGACTATAATAAATTCAGCATATATAAATCAAGCAAATAAACTTCAAATTCCTTTAACTTTTCAATTAGTGAGAATTAAATAAGGAATTGAAGTATATAAGAGAGTTATATTTTTTTTAAATATATGTAATCTAAATACTGGCAAATTGAGTTGCCATGAATGATATTTAATTTACGCTTACTATGATCCATTTTTATGTAGTAATATAAGGTCTCGAATAATAATTCGAATAAAGAACTGACGTAATATATCGGAACTAATGTCAAATTCAATGTTGTGCATCAAATAAAGCTCAATAATCATTTCTATGGCTATACTACAAAACCAAACGTTATATATCTCTCTTTCTATATGAAGAAGGAATCCGAATATATAACAATTATTCAACATTTATTCTGGTAAATAAGGTTGTTATACCCTTGCAGAGGGTATTATAATTTTGTCACAAAGTTTGTAACGCTTTGAAGGAAGCCTTACAGACCGTCAGTTTCTATGCAAACTAATCTCTCAGTCTTGAAGCTATCTTGAGGAAACTTGGTACACGTCTTTTAAATCTGTTTTTGAACTAAATATATTTAAAAGAAAACAAATCATGACAGAAGTTGCAGAAGTCAGCACTCAAAAAGAGGAGCAATATTAAAATGATACAGAATACATATTTATAGTAGTAAAGAAAAATAACTTACCATTTTACATAATATTTTATTAGATTTACAAACAATTTTCACAAATTACTTCCTACACTGTGATCAGCATACAACAAAAGCTGACTTTTAAACACCAAACAAAAACAAAATAAACTATAGCCTGACTAAAGCTGCGGGCTACAACACACACACTTCTTAAACGAATTTACAATTCTGAGCGCAGGCAATTAAAACGAAAATAAGCAAAGTAAACATACATAAGTGAGAGCGCGGTAGTAAAAACGAGCAACAACAACGATCACGAGGAGAGCGCGGGAGTTAAAACAAGCAACAACAACGATCGCAAGGAGAGCGCACACAAAGGAAGACGCACACATTCGCAATGCGTAAGAGGGAGCGGGATAGCGTTAGATGCAATGGCGCCAAAGAGAGCAAAGCGGTGCTTCGCTGGCAGCTATACAAAGCACTTGCAAATATTACAAATTAAATTTGACAAGCTAACGATAAAGCAATATTAAAACGATACAGAATACATATTTATAGGAGTAAAGAAAAATAACTTACCCTTTTTCATAATATTTTATTAGATTTACAAACAATTTTCACAAATTACTTCACTATACTCTCATCAGCATACAACAAAAGCTGACTTTTAAACACCAAACAAAAACAAAAAAAACTATAGCCTGACTAAAGCTGCGGGCTACAACACACACACTTCTTAAACGAATTTAAAATTCTGAACGCAGGCAATTAAAACGAAAATAAGCAAAGTGAACTTACAAAAATGGACGCAGACATATGTATCATTGCATAAGTGAGAGCGCGGTAGTCAAAACGAGCAACAACAACGATCACGAGGAGAGCGCACACAAAGGAGAGCGCACAAAGACGCAAACATTCGCAATGCGTTAGACGGAGCGGGATGGCGTTAGATTTAATGGCGCCAAAGAGAGCAAAGCGGTGCTTCGCTGGCAGCTATACAAAAACAAAGCACTTGCAAATATTAAAAATTAAATTTAACAAACTAACGCTGTTTAATTTAACAACTTTCATATGCATGAAGTGCACAAAACTTTGCTTGACCGTTCAACACACAATTTAAGCCAATTGGACCGATCAAACTCCGATTTTCAATAAAAAAACGCGGAGCAAATAGATGAGGCGAGCTTAAGAAAACCGATACGCGATTAGAACTAAACGATAGACGATTACAATCGATAATTATTGATGTAGCAAAAAAGCAAACTAATCTAAACAAATCCAATCAATTGATAATAATTGGTTTCCGCTCACAACATGTATTCTTATATTTAAGTATGATATTGTGAAAATATTCAAAAGTAAAGGATATAAAAATGGAACAATATTTAATTATTTCCATGATTTTACTGTCCGCGTTCAGTCGGAAATAAATTAGTTTGCCAAGGTACATTAACAATGTTTTAGCCACCTTGCTAACTAAGTAACTGTATCTGCTGAATCCATTTTCTCAACCCATTCCCCCGGATATTTGCCGTGCAACCGTCTTTAATTAAACTAGCGACACTTCAATTGGATTTTCGAGTAGAAAAGGGGGTGAGGTCAGGGGTTGACTGTCGCGTTAACCGCGTAACTTTCATCAAACTTCATTTTCGATACGCACCCACATTTATTGTGTTGACAGTTTGTGGACCCGTTGGCCGCTTTTGGTGCCAATGGCAAGTTTTTGATCCTCGTTGAGAGTGACCCTCTCTTTCTCTACATCCTTCTCTTTGTCTCTTACTCTTTTTCACAGTCTTTAATTTGACATATTAACGCCGCAACGCGTTTGGCATTTTAAAAAAGGATTTCTCTTGGTTGCTCTCATACCTAGCTATGCCACGCCCACCTTCTTCACTTGCCCTTTTTCCAAGTCGTTTGCTCATCAAAGGCAGGCAGCTCAGCTCATCGGTACAGGAAGTAGGGTAGAGGAGATGGAGAAAATCGGTTGAAAGCTTTGAGTTCTCTTATTTTTCATTATTTTCTTCTTTTTTTTCTTTGTTTTTCACCATCAGCGGCATTAATTGGATTTCAATCTGCATGAGAAGGAATCAGGGGGGGTGTGGAATTTGTTAGGGTTGTCGCCGCGCATAATGAGTAAAGGAAATTTCAACGACTCGGCAAATGTTTCAATTTCATTGGGCGTTGCCTCATTTTTTTTCTGTTCCTCGTAGGTTCAACTTTACTCACGTTTTCTCAGCATTTGACACATACGCCGCCATTTTTGTTGCTTTTCTTTGTGTTTCGACAGTTTCGCTTCGTTTGCGCATTAATTTCGCTAATTTTGACAGGTTTGTCAGAGGGTATTTGGGAGGTGCGGATGGATGGTGGCTGACAAGGGCTATAAGGCAGCATCAGTACTTTTCCTTCGATTTGTCGCACGGATTTCCTTGTAATTTATTTTTAATTTCGCCTTAAGATCCCCGGGATTTCAGCATTGAGCAACGTAATTATGCGTCTAATGAGACAACAAAGCAAGGTCAGGTCACATACCCAAAAAAGGGTTCTTGCGTAACAAGAAAATATAAAAATAAAAGCAAGTAAATGTGCTTAAATTGAGAGTGATCTCAAGTAGATATCCTATAGAAGCTAATAGGTCGATGCTACAAAAAATTAAAGTTTTATACCAAGAATATTAGTGTAAAAACTAAAGTTGGATTTATGGATTAAATCTACCTATTGACAATTGTTTTTTTTTAAATGTTACTCTATACTCTTTACTTTGCTACATGATTCTGTAATCTCAACATATTAAACATATGTAATTTAATATTATGTATACTTATATCTAATTAGATAATGATAGTTTACTACGTCAAAATACTTATTAAATTCAGCTTAAATACCCCTTTAAGTCATCTTATATGTATAGGGTATATAAGGTATTAAAAATTATGTATACCAAGTTTCCAATTTGCATAATTGCACTTATTCCAAATTTATCTTTGTTTATTTTTTGTTGTTCTACTTTTCCTTTTTTTTTTGGTTATTTGGCTTCGACGCCTTGACAAAATCGTTGATTAATTGCTTTGACCGCGCACCAAGTTCAATTAACTGAGGAGAAAAGAGCGAAAAACTTTTGGGAGGTTCATTAACAGACAAAACTATGAAACGAGTTCAAGGAATTTTTTGTTTCTGTTTTGTAGCGCTTTTAATAGCTGACATTTATTGCGTTCATTTGGGCGGCAACTTAAGAGAGCCAGAGAATAACAATAATAAGCGAGCCACAGTTTTTGACCAATTTACTTAATGGCTATAATATTTGTTTAGTCAAAGCAAACAACAACAACAACCACCACAGACGAACGTAATGACTCTTGGCCCATAAAAAAAATACGGAGACCATAAAAATAATGTATAAATAAAAACAAATAAATGACAGCATGTAAAAAAAGAAGTAAATATAATTCATAGAGCGTATAGAATATAATAATGTTCGGCACTGTCCAATGAATGTCAAAATTGTTCGCCTTATTAATTGTCTTTAGCATTTCGAGCTTCGTATATGGCCCAAACACTAATTAAGACTAAATGTTGTGGGCGGTATGTTGTGTACCAACTAACAAGCCACCCATGAAAGCCCATGAAAACCAATTAGCGCCCCTGACAAACCAAACAAAATTATTGGGAATTTGCCAAGAGGGATGCAAGGAGCTAGGGAGTTTTAGAAAATTCTTCGATTGGAAGTCGACAGTAATTAACATACTGTGAAGAAGGCGCCGTATTTATGATTAATTTGTAGTTTATGGTGTCCATTTAATCATTAGATTTAAATATCTACTTTAATAGCAATAACCAATTAACCTATTAATTTCGTTTAGATATTTACAGTTTAATAAATCCTTTTATGAAGCTCGGAACTCTTTCCTTCAAATGTTATCTGTCATTTTTGAACAGATTCAAAGTCATCTTTATAATATGTTAGCTCTGAATTCTTTTCTCATTCTATTAGCTTTTCCTTAATTTACCAACAAGTCCAGCAGGGAATTTCCACTGGCTCTTACTTTTACTTACAGGCTCAGCTTTGTCACTTTAATCTCTGACATTAAGGTACCTATTCTATCTTTACTCTCTTACTAGAAAAACTGCATGATTACCTATGCATATCTCACTTTAATGATGTCCTCACTCTTGTCAACTGAAACGACATGTTCTACATGGTCACTCTAATCATTGTCAGTCCACTGGTCCTTCATTTATTCTGAATCCCCAAATAACAACCAGTATTTTGGATCTGTGCCTCCAACTCCACACTCTCGTCCTCACATTGGCAGTTGTAAATGCATCTAAAACAAGCTAAACGGATCGTGTTGGCATTCTAATCACTGCCAATGAGGAGTCTGTAATTACGCCTTATTTAAATTACAAATTTGGCAACAGTACAACAACGACAACAAGAAAAACATCGGGGACAACGATAGGAAAAAGGATGCAGCTGAAGCATAAGTGCTGGCCACATGCCACAGGCAGGAAAATTTAAACTCTAAACAGGCGCAAAAACAGACAGTGGGACCACAAAAATCGGGTCATCTCGAATGACAAATGTGCATGAACGCGGCTTGCTGCTGAATGCGAATGTGAATGTGAAATTTGTGAATGGGAAGTTGTTTGGCATAGAGAAATATACATATATAGACATTCGTGCTAGGAACTGTACAGAACCATATGCACCCCACATACATATACATATATGTTTAAATGTTGTGTCCTGTTGCCTGTTTGGTTTGACTCTCAAAATGTCAAATACATTAAACGTTCATTTGCGTGGAGGAAAGGTTAGTTGCGATTTGGTGGCCAACCAGCCACAAAGAGATACACCATCTGATAGAGAGCACAAGCGGAAGGGTTGCCAAAGGGGGCGAATTGAGGGAGACTGAAGGGGACTGTGGACCAGGCCAACAAGCACACAGAGTCGTTTAGCGTGCGACAGTTGAAATTTACCTTTTGGCCATAATGACATCACGTACACAAAAGGTGTGCGTTCTGTCCTCTTGTGTTCCACTAATACATATGCTATTTGTTGCATACTTTTGTGCGCACCAGTTAACTATACGAGTGTGTGTGTGTGTCTGTAGAGTGTGTGTGGTTGCAGCTACGCGCGTTCGGCTAATGTGAATTCAAAATGAAGCCAATGGACAATCACATAAAACAAATTACACGAAAACTTCAACCAAAGCCCGGAAAAGTATGCTACAAAATGCAAGTGCAGGCTGCTCACGGTAATTTAGCATTGGCTTTTAGTGCAGGACGAATATCAAATACTCTGAATGGCATATATTCAATAGTGAATTTAGCCAATTTATAAATACTATTAAAATGGATTGAAAATTATAGTAGATTATTGTTCTCGAGCCATTAAAAGAATTCAAACACTCTAATAAAATTCTTAAAAGAAAGTGTTTTAACACTGATTATTATTATTTAAATTTAAATACATTTGTAATTAAGATAATGGCTTATTTTTAAATAAAACGAATGGTTTAGAGTTGCATTAAAATGCATCCTAAGGTTTCTATTGCCAATCATATAATATCTTTAAGAAATGATTTTTCCAGTTCATTTACCTCAAGAATACAGAACTTTGATAATCAACCATCTGATAAATTGCCTATTAATGCCAAATCTATACTTTAGCATTTCGAATTTCTGTCTCAAATTGCTCTCTTAAATCCTGATACCCTACCAAAGATAATAAAAAGTGCAAGTGCAGGTTGTACAATGACAAGGTAAGTCGCAAGCGTTTTGGATATTTTCATTGAAAGCGTTGCAAATCTTTACAATCAACGAATCTTTTTTTTGGAAAGTCGACTCGAGTAGAGTGGAGGGCGTTTGGTGTTTGTGGGCGTGGTCGATGCTCGCCCAGTTACCAAACTGACTGTGAGATAATCAAATGAAAAAACGTAAATGTCTCGTTAAGTTGCACAGAAATTAGATTTTTTCTCTGTTCAACGCCCAAGTGCGAGCGCCATGAAAATCAGAGCATGACCACTGCTTGTAAAGTATTCGAGTGAGTGTGTGTGTGAGTTGTGTGGGGGTTCGGCTTGGTATGTTATAGAGGTAGGAGGGGACTGGCTGTGTGAAAAATCAAATTAAGGTATACGTAAAACGCGAACAGCAGACAGAGAGGACAACGCCAGAACAACGTAGCTGGAAGCCACGCAGATTGCACTGATGCTGAAAATCAAGGCGAGTTGTCGATTGGTAAAAGCTTTTAAGGTGACCAACTCATGGCAATGGCGAAGCGGTGGCCATTGTGGGGGAAGAAGGGGAGGAGAACAGCCGGACACCGCACGCTAAAAGCCAACTACAGTGCTACCTTTAATTGGATTACAAGTGTGTATATGACAGAGAGAAGGAGAGTGGTGGAGGAGTTCGTAGAGTGGACATCATGCAGGAGGACTATGGACTATGGACTGTGGCCAATGCCAAAAGTTGTGAAAAGCATAAGTTTGCATTTTTATGAAGCGCCAAGCGAGTGTACCATATGCCAACCAAGCACATTAGACACAACAACAGCAGTGAAATAAAAGGAAAAAGGAAAGAAGTCAACGGTAAGCAAATAGTTTGGAAAGAGTAAAGATTGAGATAGAGAGTGAAAAAACAACGGCACAAGGTGTTTACTAAGTGTCCTTCTGAAGGGTAGCTGAAGGTTGAGGTGTAACTCTGCTCAAGCTGGCTAGGGGAGAGAATTAGAAAGGGATGGGGATGAAGGGAGATGCAGCTGATACTAAGATATGAGAGTTAAGAGAAACCTTGGCAAAGATTTGTCGGAAAATTGGGTAAGCTTAAGCAAATTGCCGAAGCAAAACTAATGCCTGCAAACTATTCAGATTTGGTAGAATGCTTTAAGAATCGTTTTAAAAATCAAAAAATATTCTATGGGAAAGGTTCTAAGAAGTCGCTTGCATCGTAATATTATCGAAAGCAAATCCATTTTCTTTTAAAATCAATAGAATAGGATTTTATAGAATGGTTTGCCAACTTTTATCCATTCATCATCCACTGGCAGAGGTTAAACTACAGCAGCCTCCAATATCTGAGTAATATTAAGTCTTCTTCAAAAGTATTTCTCATTAGTTACTGGCTCTGTAAATAGTATATTATTATTAATTCATTTATCAGTAACTAGGTCGGCTGCAGCTCAAATCCCCCGATATCTTGACTGTGGAATTTCTGATCAGTTGCCACAGTCCGTTTAACTAAATTACCATTTAATGGTCCTCTGACTTGAAATACTGTGGAGTGCATGGGCCTTTGCTCAAATATTTATAAATATAAATGAAACGCCGGACAATTTCGCATACAAAGCGAATTGGTTATTAAGTTTTTGGGTGCACGATACAGGTTGCGATGCTGCACAGGAGAAGGTTGTTGCCGTTTGTGGACGTCGAATTTGGCTGTGCATTTTAATTTAATTAAAAGTTATGGGAAATGTACCCAAAAGGGGCGGTGGGCGGGTGAAAGTAGTTGGGTTGTTTGGGCACCGACGCTACCAATAATAAACCAAATTATTGCATGTATAAATGAATTTGTGAGCGTTGCGTTTACGTTGCCTGCAATTAGGCGCAGCTGCCGCTTGTTGGAAAAGCAGAGAAAACACCCCCCTCCCAGAGACCAAGAGACCTTGTGTTGCTGCGGCTTTTGAGCTTTTTGCGCCAAACATTTACCCAGGCATAATTGAGTTAGGCATTTGGCACACACGACGTATACACAACATTTATGAGTTGACTTTGCATAGAAATAACTTATGAAACCGCCAGCAAAAGTTGAACCAAAGGCTTTTGTTTGTGACAGTTAAACTAATGTCAAATTTCGCATAATTTCATAATTTGACTGTTGTTCTCAGACATCAAATAATTGGCTTTTGTGGTACATACTTTTAGTGCATAATTTGATATCAGATACGAATTTTCCAACCTAATTGCATTACTTATGTGGCATGTTTGAAGATGCAGTAATCTGTATACTTTCGCCTTGTTCAATTAGACGTTGTTAATGATTGATTGCAATCTGCGGACTTCTAAACTTTTGTTCTCCAATTTGAACATTTCTTAAGCTATGCTTCAACTTGTGTAAGCGGCTTTGTCAGAGTCTTGCATTAAAAGTTTATTAATAAGCGCTTTTGTAGTTGCATTCAGGATTTGATCAATTAGTTCAATAACCAGAGATTTTAAGCTTTCTCCAGATATGCAGAATATTCATTGGCAGTTGTACGTGTTCATTGTCTACCTTTTGCAAGTCTTGATTAATTCTGGCATGTGCCTCAGCTAATTAAGCTATTGAATTCCATCCAGACCAGACAATAGGCAACATTGCCAGGCAAGGACAAAACAAAACTGAGTTGAACCAAAGGCAAGGCTTGCCAAAACAATTGCCTTTTACAATTTGGTATTCTGATAACGCATCTCATAATTTTGTTTGGTTTTGGCATTGCATGTCTACTATTACGAAACAAAAGGAATTGCATTTGATTTGTCAACTTTGTATTCTGTTGAAATTCCCTTGAAGGACACTCAAAAATCAATTAGCCTCATATGCGCACTCGGACTGTATTCATAATGCTTTCAAATTGGAATTTATTAACGATTTCAACGACCAAAGGTAGAGGGATGTGCAATTTGTAAATTTAAAAGTCTATTTCTTAAATTTTGTATATTGCTTACAGGTATTTATAAATACAAAGTAAGGTTATTTGTTATTCAATATCTTAACAAAAATTGATATAATTAAATTCAAACTATTTTAATAAAATCCAAGAGCGGAAAAACATTTAAATTGTTCTTTTAAAGATAATAGGCATAGAAAAACAGTGAAAAGAAATTTATATCTTTGTATTATGACAATATAATTCAGACCGATCGTAGTTACATATAAAGTGAAATTTGTTGTTTGCCTTCAATCAGAAAAGATAGAAGGGATACTTATTTTCCTACTCATTCCCTTGTATTAAAATCATGCAAATTATAATTTAAATTGTTTAGTGAAATTACAAGTATATACATATATTTTAAGGTTGAACATGTCCTTTATTATAGAAACGTTTAAGGACACGTAAGCAACTATCAAAATGGAAATGTCAGCTGTCATTTCCGGTTTGCAAAGCTCAGTTCATTAGCCCAGGAACATCATATCTGGTCCTGTCTACATTCATAAACTGCACTTAATTAGATTATTATTGAAAACACAACCGTTCACGAAGATAGACAGAGAGACAGAGATACAGAGAGAGAGAGAGAGAGAGACATACACAATCAAAAGTAACAAACAAACCTGAGCTAGACACAATAGGATACACCAAAAGCCAAACAGTTATCCAGGAGCTGGGTCACCGCAACAACAGGAACAGAACCTAGAGCAAGAGGAATGGGAAGAGGAGAATGAGATAGAGATGGAGATGCATTGGTTGGACCACAACAAAATGTGTCTGGTGCAAACACAATGCCTGAAAATGTCTCAGACCACAGAATGTCCAGTGGATCGAATAGGGGGTTGGTGTGCTTTTTAGGGAAGGGTGTAGGCCAACAACTGTCTGCATAAGTTGAAGATAAACGTAAACCGCATGCACGGCACAATAAACAGACATCCGTGTGCATTTCCCTGACTATTTGTCAAAAACATTGCAATAACAACGCAGGCCAGCGACGGCAACCAAAAACCAACAACAGATAAACCAACCAAACCAGCCAAGGGACAGGGACAGGGACATTCCAGGATGCAGGATGCTCAATGTTTGCACTGGCAATGCCAGCGATAATAAACCAACAACAGTATAACAACAGCTACAACAACAACAACAGCAAGCCACGCGAAATGAGAAATGCAGCATAATATTAACCACAAACTGAGATTGCAAGCAGGTCCAGGCTCAGGCCCAGGACCAGGCCCAGAACAGGCGACCACGACATAACAGCATTGCATTGCATACAAACAGGCGCCCATGCATGCAGATGCAGTGAGTCCTCCTCCAGTACCACTTGCACATCCTCCTTCTTCCCCCTACTTCCTTCTATTCCTATTGCTCGACTTGGCATGGCCTTCACACGGCCACGACGACTTTGTGTGCGGGTTTTTTGATTTCCAGAGACACGAAGAGAGAGAGAGCGAGGGAGAGAGGTGGTGGTATAAGGTATACGGAAATGAGCTGCTGCTGCTGTTGCCACGCCCACGTCCCTTACTCACACCCAGGACGCCCACATCGTAATAACAAACCAAACACTGCATAAATTCAAAATCGAGAATTGGCGCTGCATTTCGGTCTAAGCCCACTTGGTATTTGGTTAGAGCTCAGTTCCCGAAACCTCTGTCCAACTGTCTGTTTGTCTCTTTTGTCTGTCTTTCTGTCTGTTTGCATTGCTTTGGTCATGTTTCGCCCATTGCCAGTTCGCCTATTGTTAGGCTACAGCTTTTGTTCTGTTAATTTGCACTGCGGACCAGTCGACCAGTCGAGCCTAGTAAACTTCCAAGCTGGATTGCCTTACGATGAGTATTGCCTATTGCCAAAGCTTGAATTGGTTCATTTTCGTTTCAGGCGATTCCCATAACTAAGCTACTTTGAAGCTATCGAAAAATTGCCAGAGATTATATTTCTGTGAAAAGTGGAAAGCGTCGAAAGGGAACTGGAAGCTGTTGCCAAAATTAAAGCTGAGAGTGGTAACAGTAGATAGCTTCAATTAGCGTATGTAAAGTGGCAATAGGAGGGCCGATTTGTGAGTTTGTCAAATTGTTATTTTTAATAAATTATATTTTGTGAAACCACAAAAATTTTTATTTGTGTGCTTCGCCCTTCATCGAACTCTATTTGAAAGTAAATTTTCTACTCACATTTCAGGGAGAGGAAATTATTACGCACATAAATATTAATAGCAATTTTCTTAAGGCTGGACTCTTAACTATTTCTAAATCTTAGTTGGGACTATATGATTTAAAAAATAGTGGTGAAAATTGGTTTACAAATGTCAAAGTGATTTTCTAATTATTATTACATATAACAAGCTAAATTAAATGTTTATTGCTGAAAATAATACGATTTATTTTGACAAGTATGAAACAGCTTTCAGAAAGCAAATTTATATATAAACTATCATATATTACATTTTATTACATTTGTAGAAATTTGCGATTAGTTTCCTATTTCTCAAGATAATAGATAGCAGTTCAAAGCTAAATGAAAAGCTTTTAAAAACAGAAAGAACTCTTTTAGAAAATTCAAAGAAAAAAAGACACATTTTTTTTAATTTAAGCTAAACGAATGCAAACAGAAAACTATGAGTTACTCTGGAAATTTATCACACAGCTAGTAAGGTGATTACCTCTTTTAATAATTAACTTAAAGTTAGCAGAATATGTTCAAGTCAAGTTCTTATTATTCATTGATATGTTCCTCTTGATTAAAACTTTTGAAGCTACCCGCTGATGCATTTTGTAGTTGAACAATTGATGCATTTGGCATTAGGGCAATGCCCATAGCTCTAAGCCCAATCCGAAGCACTCAACGAGTCTGGGAGCCCTTTGGGGCATACTTAAACCAATTTTAATTACATGCATGGCGATTGCTTTGAATGCATTCAAAGCTCAGTCTCATACAAGACTACAACATACATCCATTGGAATGGGCTGGGAATATGAGGACACATCAGCATCACATTTATCGCATAAAGAATGTAAAGCTAATTGAATATTAGAGAAAGAGAATGGAACTAGGCAACGACAGCTCGGCATAAGCCTCTTGAAGCCACAACGACAACAATGAGAATATTCAGAGAATTCTGTGTTGAGAGATGAGATGAGAAAGAGATTCAAGCTGAGGAGAATGAAGACAAGGATGAGGATGAGGCACTAATGGAAAAAGCATCAATAGCTTACAAATGAAAAGCAAGCGGCGACAAAAATTTATGGATTTTTACACAGTGAACCGACCTGTCGTCGTATTTGCAGATTTGTTAGTGCCAAGTACCTTTGAGCCCACAATAGAAAAAAAGAGGCAAATAAATGGAAAATGGCTAAGACCAGATCGAACTCGAATTGAAATGTAGTTAGTAGTGGAAGTAGTAGTTGTATGCTAGTATTACCTATAAAGGTAACACTCGACGGCATCTGCAGCGTTTTAAAATGGTGCTCATGACGCAAACAATAACCTTATAAACTGTAAGGCCGATTTTGTCCCGCTCTTTCGCCCCTCTTTCTGTCTCTCTCTTTCTCTCGGTGCGTGTGTGTGTGCGCTGTATACACAAATAAACATTCAAGTGGAATTATTGCAACGAAATTCAAAGGATTACGACAAAAGCACGTTCACAGGATTCAGCAGTTGCTGCTGCTGCTGCTGCACTGCAAGGCACGGCCAGAGTCCGGGTCCGGGTCTGTGTCCGGGTCTGGGTCTGAGGCTGGGTCCGTGTCCGGGTCTGGGTTCGCGTCCGTGTTGCCAATGACAACAATGCGGGTGGAATGGCAGCCGGCAGATGATGAAGATGGTGGGCGGCAAGTTCGATGAAGGAAAATTATGAAGACTTATTTATTGTTTATGCGTGAGCATAGCTCATGGAGCGAATGAAGCTCTCTTCTTCTCTCTTCTCGCTTCTCGCCTCTCTCTTAGCTCGCTTCAGTTGTGTAATTTGTTCATATGCCTCCCACAGAGTCCCATTATTTTTTTGTAAAACATGCAACACACTTATGTTGGGATCAAATAGTAACATATGCTGATTGTCAATGGTTCAAGTAGATCATCAGCACCTCTTATAAGTGGTTTAACAGTAGTTTTAAGTACTTTGCAGACCACACAATTAAACTTCTCTTCAGGGTTATGCTGGCCCTCAATAAAACAACTATTTAAATATGGCTTTTGACGAATCACTGAAATCAATTGTGAGTTGGCTGTATTTAAAATATAATATCATTAATTCCAAACTGATCTGTAAATGAAATTGCACTCCTTGTTTCAAGATTAAATATGAAATCAGTAGATTCTTCTATAATATATGGTCAACATTAAATAAACTTGTATTTATCATTAACTTTTAAATTTTGTTAGGAAAAATAGCTCAACCTGCAATATGCAGAAAAAGCTGTAAGTTATTTTCGTTGTCGAAACTGAATGAAACTGAATTAAAATCATATAACCAGAATTACATAATACCATTCTTAGAATCCTCTGTTATGCCTATGAAAATAACTGTTATACAAATGCTTAATCTTAATCTAAATACAAAATATTTTGATAGAAATGTCTGTTGAAGATAGGATAAGAATATCCTTTGCTAAAAAGAGGTCTAAGTATATTTTTGTGTAGCAGATTTAAGTTTTCAAATAAATATTTAAAAAAATTTTATTTTAAAAAACACATTAGTGTATTTTAGATTCGTTGAGCCTCGCTTAGTTCTTGTTCGTTGTGTGTGGGATATTATGGTGGGTTGAAAGGGCTACGGAATCCGGAAAGTGTGAAGCAAAAAAGAAGTGGGCAGAGGTAGGAGAATACAACGAATGTGAAAAATTTGCACAAATAAATATGAATTGCACTTTAATGCATATTAAGCGAATTGGGGGATGCGCGATGTATTTTGGATGAACGAAGGGACGGGGGAGGGTGGGGGAATATGTGGCAGTTTATTATTAAATAAAGTGCCTACCCACTGTGCACAGTGCACAGTGCGTGCGTCATGTTTGTTTGTATTCAATATTTATTGTTGTGTATAATTGAGTGAAAAGTATATGTTTGTGTGATTACACGAATGCTCGGGTAAATTCAATATTATGCTTACGCAAATAAAAATGATATTGAATTGTTGAAAATTTTTATTAAGTGTATCGCCCAATCAGAACTGCAGCCCGGATACCAGAGTAAACACTGGTAATTGGGGCCGAGAGTGTGTATATCTGTTATTGTGTGTATGTATGTATGTATGTATATGGAATGCTATAGTATGATGAATGGCAATCGGTTGCAACCAATCCAGTTGTCCGACCAGACAAAAGTAGAACTTACCGTCGAAAAGTGTAAAAAAGTATTTAAAGTATATCCAGCTTCAATTTGTTTGCAGTCAATATTAAACTTACCTGAAAAAAAGAAAAGAAATTTAATAACAATAAGTGTACTTGTTAAATATGAAGGTAAAGAGTTAATAAAGCTGTTTTATATGAATCGAAATTTCTGTTATAGTTTTAAGATAGTTTGTAGGAGGCTTACCCCAGAGAAATGAGAAATAATTTCTATTTAATGAAAATCTTATTAAAATATACATTTGTTTTTAATGCAAATTAATATATTTCTTTTCTTTGATATGTGCTCAATGAACAAGTTCAAAATTTGTTCTATTTGTATATTATAAAACTTTTAATCCTTTACTTGTTCTTGAATACTTTGATAATTAAGCGAAGTTTATATAAACTGGAGTTGAAAAACCAATTTTGAAGGCTTCAAATCATAGTACAAATTTAATAATTCAATTCAAGGGCCTATAACATGTTTGTTAGATTGCAACCAGTCGAAAAACAATACTTGGACCTAAACAATAACAACATTTTCGAATGCTCTCAGCTTATTTATACACAAATTCAGTGTGTCTAGATTGGCTTTTCCCCCAATTCCATGATGATGAGAGTTGCTATCTTTTGTTGTTGTGACTACAGAGCGAGGCGGGAGAGAAATCAGCGGCGTTGTGTTTTGAATTATTTTGAATTATGCATTCCGAAATTTCGTTTCGCGTTGCAAACTAAATTTATTATTAGAGTAGCTGCCGCATTACGTGGAGCGGCGAACGATGAAAGTTTTCGTGTTTGTTGCTGATGGTGTCTGATGCTGCAGGTGCTGTAGGATCTAGTTGCTGGTTGCTGCTGCTAGTTGCTGGTGGTTGCAGTGATTCATCAGAATTTATGCGGCAGGAACAGCAGGCAACGATGCAAAGGACCTCTTGCGTCTCTCCTGATGCTCCAGCCAGGCTCTGTCATGATGTTATTTCTTTTTGTGGCCGCCATATAATTTGATATGCTGCCTGGCAGTTGCATTTGCTGCTGCTCATAAATTCCCACATAAGGTGGCGATGGAAACGGAGGCGGAGGCGAACGCGGAGGTGGAGGTGGTGGCTATCCGACTGGGAACATTTGTCTGCTACTCTGACATGCATGGCATTAACTGACGCTGTGGATTAATGAAGTGCCCTCGAGATTAGCCAGCCAGGAGCTGTGAGATGGGATATGGCAGAGAGAGAAAAGTTATTGACAAAACTGTTGTTGGTCATAAATTTTGTTATGGCCTCGCGAGCAGCAGTTAAATTAATTGCGCGACTCGTAAACACCTTCTCTCCAAGGAGAAGGCACAGCACCCACACCCACACACACACCCACACACTCACACACACATTTTCAACAGCTGCATATCGCGTGCATATTACCAACTCGACTCGCCATGTTTTTATGCCGTTTTAACACTTTTGGCTAAACAGCTCACGTGCAAATGTCGCCAGAGCGAAACGAAGCACGCGAACATAAAAATAATAATTATAATAAGCGGAGCCGAGAGCCTGAGACGAGCCGATTTTAATCATAATACCATATCAAAAACTGGAGCATGCTATAGTGTGGGATTAAGCAGGTGGGTGACATGGGAGAAGAGTGAGGAGAGGGTGCCATTCACATCCGCTGTCGACTTGTTTTATGCTTCCGGCCAGCGGAAGTGTTTGCCTAGTTGCGCGCTAGTTTTGTCGCCTGCAAACGAAAGATGTCGACGTCGTTCAGTTTGATTTGCATATTGCTTTAGATCTGGCTGAGGCTAAGGCTCAGTCTTGGTCTCATTCTCAGGCTGAGGCTCAGAAAGGACTTAGGACAATGGACTCGGCTCTTATTCTCTCGCCGGTTGGTTGCTTGGTTGGTTGGTGTCCTTGCTGCATGCACAACACGTGACAACAATGCAAAACTTGCCGAGTCAATTACCCAAGACACATTTGCAGCTGCGCGCCTGCTGCCACCTCATGCGTTGCCTGGTGACACAACAAGTCTCAATGCAATTTCCTAAGCACAGTGGAGCAAATGTTAAAGAAGAGTTGAAACATGTACAAATGAATTAAGTAAAGAAACACCAGTCGACTAAAAGACACTTTTTTATACTGATATGTGCAAAAAATGTTCAATTATGTCAAGTTTGTTTAATTGGAATTTTACTTAAGATCCTAGTTAACTAGCTTGAAGGATAAAAAACGCACACAAGAAACAAATATTGATCATTAGAGCCTTTTTGCTCAATTAAGTTGGTTCACTAGGTAAGATTTCCATTAATCTATAATTTAAATATAATTCAATGAATTTTGAAAGTTGTTCTTTAAGTTAATAGCATACAGGGCTAAGTATCTTGTTTTGCCTCTAACCTGTGTGCATAAAATAATCCATAATTAAATTTCATTTACATTTATCGCGCAAAAAGTGCGTTTAATTTAGTGAGAATTTCAGCAGCTCAGTATGAAAGCTTTTCCTCTTTTTGTTGTTAGTTTGTCTAGAAGAAATAGATTTTTAATAAGACCATTAAGTTTTATTTCAATGCACAGGAATTGATTCCACAGTGCCTCAAGATGTCTGAAAGATATCATCCGCTTTCTAAGCTGACAACATGAGTGAGAAAACTTGTTGAGCGAATGGCACAAGCTGTGAGTTGCAAGCTGCAAGCTGCAAGTAAGCCTTATCAGGAGGAAGGCAAACTCCTAAAAGCATGCTGCACATTATGTACAACTCATTTAAAGCCGCTGACTCCGAAAAGTTGATGATTTTAAGCAAAACAGGAGCGACGACAACTTTGTAAAAGTTTCTTTAGCGTTTCGTGCAAAATGACTTGGAAAAAATTGAAAAAAATTATTTATGCTGCATTTGCCCGGTTCTGTTGAAGCTGTCAATAGTCTTGCCAAGATGCATGCCCTCAGCATCACCCTCACCACAACCCCCTTTCACGGTCTATTCTCAATGCATACACAAAGTTGTCGGGACAGCATGCGCTTGCATGCAAAAGTCTACTTTGTTGCCTTAAGTACTTATGCCGACGCAAGCAGGACGAAGCAGCACGGACCAATGCCAAGATGAAGATGAAGACCATGACGATGACGATGACGGTAACGGTGACGATGGCGACAAGGACGAAGACGAGGACGAGAATGTTGCTCATTCGCCATGGTGTCTACTTTGTCTGTCTGCGATTTTCTTAGCGTTGCCTGCAAAAGCTTAGCATAATTTTAGGCAAACGCACGTTGCTTAGTTTATAGGCAGCGGCGTCGCAGTCGCCGTCGCCTTCACTCCTTGTCACTGTTTGCAAAATGTCAACTGTTTTTAATTGCCTGACAGGACAGGACAACGCGCAAGCAAGAAGATGCCCCAACATTGTCTGACTCGTCAGTGTAGAGGATACTCTTTTGCCCTGGCACGTCCGAGGCAGCAGGCGAAATTAGCTCAGGCAACTTAAAATAACTGTAAAATTGTGTAACAAAAGGATTTTCATAAGCTTCGCTCATAAACTATTGTGCCGAGGCGTATCTCAGTCTTCCGTTCTCAGTCCACAGTCGTCAGCCGTTGTTCAATTTAATGGCATCGTCGTCGAACTTTGCACAAATTGTGCAAAATGTGGCGGTGATTTTCCTCAGCAACAGCAGCAGCAGCTGGGCTAAAGATTTTCGCATATAAACTGCTTAAAATTTATAAATATTTAAAGGCCATGCTAATGCGCCTCCCTTTCTCCTCGCCATAAATGGTTAGGCAACAAGTTTTCTTATTAGCCAAAATCGTTTAAGGTTTGCATTCCACTTAAGCATAATTTGTCTGTAACTTCAAGGTTATCTCAAAATATTATTAGATTATTATACTTTAATGAAATATCGAAGAAAATATTGAAGGACGGAAGGATAATTGTAAAATATTTAAAAGAATATTAAGAAAAAGTAAATAAATCAATTTAAAATGATATATTATTTTGTAGTTATAGTTAAATACATCAATAAGTCAAGCAGGCTAAAAATCTAATATTTATTTAAGTAAAATTTGATGTTCCAATTAATGTGTAAAAATAAAGAAATTTTAAAGGATGAAAATTAAATTAAATAAATAATAAATTGTAAAAGGGCAAAAGGTCAGGGAATAATCTTACAATTTTAAAAAAGCGTTGCTTGAACTGCAAAATTAAGTTTAACGTTAATAAATAGGACAAATTCAAATTCAATTAGACCACTACAAAAGTTGATCCTCGATCTACGGAATAATTTATAATAAGTTATTTTATAAGACGCTAATGTGTATTTTAGTAATTAATTATTATATTATATTTAGTAATTAAGATAATCTCATTGATGTATTTTATGTGTTTTTCAAGAAATTCATGCTATTCCTTGTGTTAAAATATTACTTAGTATTACTACTACAAATTCGAATACTTAATACTTATTGATATTATACAACTACAAATACTTACGCCTATACTAATTAAGTAATCGATTAAACTTTCAGTTTATTTCATTTCAATCGAATTAAATGCGTGGTTGAAGGATTTTCTGCACAAAAGATCAAGTGAATTCTAAGAAAACCAGAAAAATCGTTTAATGAATGAATGTCTTTTTATCATATTTTATTGCCACCAATATTCCCCTCTCCGCGTCTGCTGTCAGCTTGTTCGAAATTCGAGCAATTACCAAATGCCTATGCACATGAAAAACTCTTTGGAAAAGCTACGCCCCCGCATTCAGCTAATTAATTTAAATGCGTGAAATTTGAAGCAATCCTCAGCACAAAAAACATACAAATTGCAAAAGGGTTTTCAGTCTAAAAGAGAGAGAGAGAGGAGTGAGAGAAGAAGAAAGGGTAAAGTAAAGTGAAGGGGCGGGAGGCGGGTCAAGTATAGTACTCGACGGCGGTTGCTGTTGTTGGCTCCTGTGCGTGGGTTAAGCTGCTTATCAAGTTGAGCATTGAAATTATAGCCGCCAGCTAGACACAAGCACAGAAGAGAGAAACAGAACGCAGCACTTTGTTATGGTGGGGATGTTGTTCTTGTTCTTGTTGTTGTTGCTGTTGTCTCCTTGTTGTTGTGTGGCAAGCAGCAGCAGCAGGAGCAGAAGGAGCAGCAGGACGACGACTACAAAGGCATCCTTTTAAATTTCCTGTCATTTGCCACACAATACGCTAGAGAGCAGCGGCATCGTTGCTGCAATTGTTGGCCAACGTAGCTGCAATCCGGCTTCGTCTTCTTCTCTGGCTCGCAAAGAGTATCTGGAGAAGAAAGGGGGTGCTGAAGCAAAAAGGGGAAAGGGAAAGACAAGTCAGTGCCGAGTCTATTTGTCTACTCATACAAAACGCGAGCAGCACTCGGCGCGTCGCTTTGCTTGTTTGCTAGAATTTAGCCGCTGGGAATTTGCATTTTTCATTACGCAGCCAGGCAGAGAGAGAGAGGGAGAGAGAGAGGGTGAGGCAGGCGGAGAAATGGTCAGAGAGGGAAGAATGGACTAGGGGGAACAGCAACAGCAAGCGCCATATTAACGCCTAGGACCCGTTCATGGGGTTAAAAGCTAGTTTCCGGCGGAAGTGGCTGCTGCCGCAGCGTTTCCCCAAATGCTCCTCTTGCCCTGCTTTACATCGTACAGTGCGCCATGTAAATAAATTTCTGTGCGAAATGAAATGAATGTGATTGCCACACGCCTTGCCACCAGACTGCTCACTCTTTTCAACTCACTCTCTTTCTCCCTCTCTCTCTGGCGCACTGTCGGAAGCAGTTATTATGGCAACAGCATATTTGGCAACAGCTCTTGGGTTTTTGGCTTTCTGGTATTTTGTTGGTATTTTAGCGCTTACTGCTCTACAAAAACGTTGCTAAATCTAATTGACTTGGGATTTTTCAGCTCACCGCCTTGCACTTCATGTGTTATTATGGCAGTTGATATTGTAGTTGGGTTTTGGTTAACAATGAACTTATGACTGCGTGGTAGTGCTATCAGTTGAACACCTTTAATACAATACAGCACACAATGACCAGTTATTTATGAGCAGGATTGTCCAAAATATAGTAACCAAAATAAATTAGATTGCATATGCTAAAAAGAGTTAAATAGGAATTAACTATGACAGACACTAGTTTATAAAATATGGGAATTAAAGATAACTCTAACTAGTTTGCTTTGGACAAACTTAACTGTCGATTATAAGCTTTCATAAGCGTTTATCTTCAAGTGCCTCATTATATATTTATAATATATTAGTTATATTTTGTATATGATACTATTTAAGCGATTAAAATATTATTTAAATTTTCTTTTACAATAACTATTGGCTTTAAATTTTAATTACATAATATTTTAACAAAAATTCTCATTTCGTTTTGGTTGTATGATCAATGACAACTGTTAGTTTTTAGCATTTTGAAGACGTTTTAATAATTACACTTTAATAATTAGACCAATTAAATTAAAGAAATTAAATCAATAATATTAGTGGCGTTATATACATAACAGACTTTATGAAAGTTCAGCTAACTCTACAAATTATAGATGAATATAACTGGAATTGTTACCAAAATTTGACCTCTTTTCAGGCTGCTTGTAATTGATGTATTATTTGTGTAACCTCGTAATGTTGTTACTACTTTCTACACAATACATCAAAGTAACTAGACACCGCACAAAGAACCACAATGTCATTTCGTTTATGCAGCACATTAGCAGATTTCCAAACCAAATACTTTCCAGTTCCCTTGTCTCCTCTCTTCACCCATTGCTGTCGTAGTAGAACTAATAACTTGTACCTGACTAAAGGGCACATTATTAATCAAAGTCAATGCAATAACACCCCGTAGTCCCGAATCCTTCCCCCTCCACAACGACCCAACGTTGATTACAACAGCGATTTTTGCGCCTAATCAATTTGGCAAACGTCACAGGACGAAACCGAGCAGCCAAAAAAAAAAAAAAAAACGAAAGCAAAAAAAGAAAGCCGTCCAAGCGATTCGACGACTGCTCGACAACAAATTTATTTCATTTGTGTTAGCATTTTGCATTTCATTAGGTTTTCATTAAATAAAATGTTGAATTACACGCATAATTTATTCGCTGGCAGGCAACGGTTTTGGTTCTCTTGTTTTTTCACTCTCTCTCTGCTTCTTGAGCTTCTACTTTTGTGTGCACTTTCTCGTAGATTTTTCTTCCTGCCAATTCCGTGTCCCACACTCCAACACACACCCACACGCACGCAAAGGCAATCGAAACAAATTACAATAAAAATGCCAAAGATGCGTGCTAAAAGATTAAAGCTTGGCACGAAATGAAGCGTAGAAAGAAGAAACGGGAATAGAAACTGAAAGAGGAAATTGGAATGGGAATGGGAATACGATTTTGGGCCGAAGATTTCCATATGCTAGTTTTCTCTTCTACCGCTTTTCTATACTATTCTTTCTTTTTGTATGTGTTGTCGTTTGTCCAAGAGTCGAGAAGGCAAAATATTTATACAACTTCGTAGCTGAATCAAAGGTTGCTCCATCTCTCAGCTCTCTGTGTGTGTCTTTGGCTTCATTTTGACCCTAATGATAAATTACTTTAATTAATGCCGCCATATTGCCGCAGCGACGAAACATTTTAGCCCTGGCCATTATGCAAGTTCATTGGGTTTAATTTGTGCGTGTGGGCGGCTTCGTCGTCCTTTGGATTGGTTGCTTTGCTACTGCTGATTTATTTAGTTCCGCATTTTGTCTTCTGCTTTTGTGCTAATTTTATTTTGCGACATTCGCCAAAGAAATGCAACAGGCGCAACGTCGCTTGACATATTTGGACCTTAACCAAAGGCGGCTTAATTAATTGGCTTAGTTGAACTCGAAGGACACGAAGCAATGAAGCACTGGGGCAATGCGAGTGAGTTGAACAGCTTTAAGTCCGTTTTTGGCTATCTGCCAATGAACTTAACTTCTTAAGTTCTCGCCAAACTATCAAATGACACTTTTACCTACAAAACCAGACCCAACAACTGACTGGGCGGCTCATACACGTGACCAAAATATATAAAACTCTGACGTTGATTGCGTGTGGTGTGGTTTTTGGTTTACACGCAACAAAACAAAAAATGAAAGCACAGAAAAGAAAAACATCTTCAACCAGACAGTGGAAGTAAGAAAAATGCCATCAGAGATACAGGTACAAGGGGATGATAAGATACACATGGCAAAATTACAGGGTGACTGGATATGAAGATAATATCTCTTTTGGTTCAGCGGTTATGAATTGTTATTAAGACAGTTCCTAGTTATTTAACATTACAAATGTAATTTATTCTCACATATTAGCTTGCATATTAAAGTTTTATTTTTTCTGAAATTATAGAGTCTAAATTGTATCTTTTTTAGTATTGTTAATAATTAATCAATAACAAAATTAAAGAAAAGAAATAACCAGCTTTACAATAAAAGAATAGGAACCTATTTAAAAAAAATAAGTTTTGTATGCCAAAAGCTTTTTGTATAATTTTGGAATTTATAATAATTCATCTGAAATTATCGATCGGTTTATTTAAATGGTCTATTGCTTATTTATTTTTTCCCATTATTTTAAATTTCTGTCGAATTTTCTACAATTATTTTTACCATTTCTTATAAGAATGCTTGTTAAGTGCATTTGTGAGGAGTTCTAGTGAGCATTTCAGAAGGACACCCGCTGCACTTAAGACGTCGTTCTCCCGAAAACTACATTTAATTCGAAATTATGCCCTGCTAATATAATTTAAAATTCCACTGGTGTCCTCGTCGTTGCTGCTGCTGTTCTTGTTCCCTATACCAAATCGGACAACGTATGAAGCTTACCGTACCGGAAGGAAGCGGAAAAAATCTTAAAATGAGCGCTCAAGTGGCAGAGCACAAACACAAGTTTGAGGAGCTTACAATGGAGACATTGGTGCAGAGGGTTGAAGAAAAGGACAATAAAAAAAAGAGCAACAGAAAAAGGAGCAAAAAGAAAATATGGAGCTCACATTCACAACGTACGAAATGTTAAAAATATATATATATGTATGTATATATATATATAAAAATAAAATTAATATTAAATTAATTCTGAACATGAAGTGTGTGAAGAAAATTGCAAAAGTCGCAGCAGCAGCAGCTTTCCAATTCCATAAGCGAACTTCAATTTCAATTCAACTTACGTGCTGCATGCAGTAGCAGCAAGAGCAGCAACCACTGTGAAGCCAATTTTATACAAATGGTCAGTATGCTGACCATGAAGGCCAGCTCTCTGTTGTCGAAGGACATGTATACATACAAACACATATGCGTGTGTGTGTGTGTGTGTTATCCTTAAGGCGATTTATGGACAATACTTTTGTCTTGGCGCTGGCCTCCATTGCATGACAAATGCGACTCCCAGTCGTTGTTCATGTCCAACTCAAAGAAAATTCGCCGCTGCACTTTATTATGCTTTCGAAAATTAGCAACTAAAATACATCTAAGGCCATAACATACACATAAAAGCAAACAAATGTCAGTTGCAGTTGCAAGCAGCGATCTAAGCTGTCTTTATTTCTCTGCTCTCTCTCTCTCTTTGTCTCTCTCTGACTACTGATGTCATTTCCAGCGTCCAATCAGAAGAATCGCGAGCGTGTAGCAAAAGTCGCACTGAGCCACAATTCAAAAGGTTGAAGCCAAAACCTACAAGCCAAAGTATCTACGAGTACTTGCAGCTGCTGCTGTTGCTCTTGCTGTTGCTCTTGCTTTTGCTGTTGGTTGCCCTTGGCAATCCTTTGCCATGCTCAAAAGGCCTCGCCCACTGCATTAAAATCACAAGACAAGTGGATAAGCGTTACCAAAAGCGTTCCTCTCGACCTGTCGACAAACGTAAAAACCACAGCAGTCGCAGGCAGGCTTAAGAGTTACCTGATGCTATACACTGCCTCCCTTTTTATACTCCCACAACTGCTCGACTTGCCATTCTTTGCTTTCGTTTCTGCTGTTTGGTAGCCATGGCAAATTATCTTCAGTTGGCATAAGTTAACAACGACAACAATTACCAGTTGTGCTGTTTCTCCCTCCTGTCGTATTTCTACTTATTTTTTGGCCCTGAATATAGTGAGTGAGGCAAGAAAAGCAGTTAAGGGGTTCAGAGAAGAAGAAGGCAACTCAAGTACAGCCAAGCAATGATGACAAATAAAAGTTAAGACCTAATAAATATACAACAACTTGCCATTCCCAGTGTCACAAGCTATATTTATTATGATCGTTTACAGACTGAAATATATAATGAAAGTATATATATTTTTATATGACAACGAAATCAGACAGCGAGGCTTGAAAGCGGCAAGGTATAGTATATATAGTAACAGACATAAAAAAGGTTAACTAAACTTCAAACTTGTATAACTTAGTCAAAACTAAAGCGATTTCTACGTGGAAGGGCTTTTTATTCATCGTTTAATCTACAATATTCTACATTTACAAATAGTTAATTTTAAAAACATTTTTTCATGCTTTTGGTTATTATAAATAGGAAACCCTCTTTGGATTTTTGGAACCAAAGTTTCTTTCCAATATTTAAATCTTGAGAGTTGACTTTGTTATGCTATTTACATTTTGCAAAACATGTTATATTTTACAACTCTACTTTTAACAAATTTTTCCGGCTCTATAATGTATTATAATGCATTCCACATCAGTATTATGTATCTTGATTTAGTTAGTATACAAACTTAAAAGGAGTAAAAACAAATAAATAAAGTTAATTAGATATTTTTGTATTTGGAAAAATCAGCCATATTTAACCTTCAGCATAATATACCAAAGTAAAGTTATATTGAGTCAGTGAACTTTATTGCAAAGAAATGCTTTCACATAACATCATTGTACTACATTTTAGGTTTTATATAATTTTGCACTCAAAGTGATCGCTTAATCACAGCCTGTCTGGCTGTCTATCAGGCTGTTTTGTCAGGTCACTGGGGCATGTCTTGAGAACAGTAAAAAGTCATTTACAAAATAAAATACAAAGCACAAAACAAAAAGTACAAAGTGCAGAAGAAAGAAACTTATCATTTCTTGTGATACCCACAAGGGGCATCAAGACAAAAGTAACAGAATTAAGAAAAATACAACGAGGTGTCAACAATTTGCTGCTCATGCGACGCTTCCCACTTCCGCTTTCCATATGCTGTCTTTTTATAAAGTGTATTAAAAGAAATAATAAAAAAATGAAACACAAAAAAAAATAAAAAAATAAAATAAATAAAGGCAGAAGATTCGGCAAAGTGTAGCATTATATAAGTTATTTATGTTTATATGAACAAAAAGCAAACATAATGCACGTGAGCGGGGAAAGAAGAAAAGTCAGAAGAAAAAAACAGAACACATAATAAAGCGAAAGTCATGTCCCTTAGGGGAAGTCAGTTAGGGGACTGGCAAAAAAATAAAATAAAAATAACACAGCCAAAGCTTTTCAATAACACGTAAGAATCTTTAAAAATTGAAATTTATTATTTAAGCAGGTCTTTGGAAGGTTCGACTCGGGAGTTGGGGAGTTGATTGTCGGGGAAGGCAGGAAATGCAGTGCAAGTTGCTTAACATGTCTGACACTTCGAAGAGGAGGGGTATTACTTTCAGGCGGAAGTGTGTGCCCCAAAAGAAAAAATTATTGTATAGATAATAAGAAAATATTAACAACTTTCAACGGAAGTTTTTTTCTTTGTTTGCCTTTCTTAAAGTTAATGTTATGTGATGGGCAAATTTATAATTTATGATGGATATTAAGCAATGCGAATTTGGCCCGAATTTCATAAGAAGCACAAACAAAAGGAGGGAGGATTTTTAAATTTCAGAAATATAAACTAAAATAAGATTAAATCTGCATTAGATGGATCAGACGAGATGATCAAAAGTCGAGTTTAATTTAGTTGAATTTAACTTTTTCTGATTAACACATTTAATAAGCATTTATACATTTACTTACTTAGTATGTAATAAGACAATAATAAATTAAACTACTTAATTGCTTCTTATCAAATGTGTAGGAAAAAAAATTAGGAAAAACATAAAAATCTAGATTAAATTGAATATAATCAGAAAGATTTTAGAAAATAACCAAAATAATAAAATAATCTATTGAAATTAAATATGTTATAATAAAGAGTGAACAATGTACATGTAATAAATATAAAAGATAACAATAACGACTCATGTGAATTAAAGCGTCACAGGGATTTGACTTTTGTCACTAATTAATTTGTTAATATGAATTAGACATACGCTAACCAATTAATATCGCTTACTAATTAAATTCTAACAACCTCTAAAATAAATATAAATGTTTTTGCTTGTGCAAATATTTAAGGAAAACACTATGGAATTTAACAAAATGTGTGTCTCCTTGGAATGGCAGACCCTTCAGGTTATTATATTTATTGTTTTTTGTGCATTATTACAATGCCACTTGTTATTGTTCCTGCCCTTTGCTGAAATGCTTTTTGTCTTTGGTATTTTATTGTATTATCATTGCGCATTGTTTTATGTGCAATTCTCCCACTCTGACTGTATTTGTGTGTATTTGTGTGTGTGTGTGTGTGTATTTGTATTTGTATTTGTATCTGTAGAGTTGCCTAGTTGTTTGGCTGGTTGGTTGGTTGTTCGTTGTGCCTGCTGGCAAGTTATTTCAAGCAAAAGGTAATAAATTTTAAGCAGCTTAACACTGTTGCTCGCTGGCTTGTAAATGCTCTGACGGTCATACAATGCTTTCCATAAGTATACCAACATCTGGCCAAAGTAAACAATAACTTTGCAAGTGTTTATAGTTTGATGGCCAGCACTGTCCGCACTCTCCGCACTGTCGGAGCTGCACCTGTTTAAGACTCCACTAAAAGCATTTGATGCTATTTAATCCAGTTATTTGCGAGTTTACACAATAAAAAGCATGAGTCGTCGTTAGTTAGTTAGTTGAATGTAGCCAAAGTCTAGTTAATTAATTATCTTTGGAACATAGCTGACATGCCAAATGGATGAGTTATAACAAGCAACGAGCTTGGAATGCTACTGTGCAGTTAGATTAAACCATCCCCTTACATCTCCAGACAGGCGGCAGGCAAATAGACAAGACTGAGCCCACAAATAATTGGTGGATAGCTGCAAAATTTGTATACAATTTGGCAACAGTTGGAGGAAGTATTTGTGGGTGTATTTAGCAGGTAATAAATTAAAAACAGTACTAGAGAGTTTCGATTATTATATTTCAAAATAATTTAATGAAACATTTAACAAAGTTTATTATAGTTTTATTAGCAAACACTTTAAAGAAACATTAAAGATAAATTTTTGCTATTAATTCAATTTCCATTAATATTTTAGATAATAAATTTAAAACGTTTGCGGAATCTTTAAATAATTACAAGCATTACAAGAACAGCAACACTTGAATACACTTAAGAGCTAGAATGTTGTAACTATTGTTAACTCGTATTGCTACTCAATTATTTATGTTGCACACACACACACAAACACACACATTGCAATGTGGGCGTGGTCCAATCTGTTTTCAGCTTGTGCCGCGCGTAGTTTTTAGATGGCACTTGTGTATATAAATAAGTAATAAATACGCTTAGTTGCATCAAAAAGTGGCACTAACCGAAAAATAGTTGACAGAGAAAGAAATATAAGAGAGAAAAATATCTGATAGGGTGCTCGTTTGTCTCTCTCTCTCTCTCTCTCTTCCTCTCGCTCTCTGTCGCCTCAACTCGTCACACATATGTACATATATAGAGACAAATACGAGTACGAGTTTGAGCTGAAAAAGTTTTCGAGTTGAGTTTTCGTTGGTTACCGGCTTGTGGCTGACGACACATGAGGATGCACAGCCGGACTCAGTCCCGGTCCCAGGACCTGGGCACGGGAACAGGACCGGCCTCATATAATTTTAAAGTGCTTCCGTTTGTGGTGACAACGCCCAGAGAAAGCAACGACAGAGCGGGACTCCAGCTTTGGTTAGAGAGTTGGGCAACCCGAAACGACAAACACTGGCGGCATTAAAATATACTAACGAAAATAAAATTTAAAACTAACTGCGCCACACTCAGAAATCATTTCATATGAAAAGGGCCAAAACAACAACAACAGCAACAGCAACAAACGATTTTACACAAATTTTGCAAGCATACTTTTTGGGGCTGCCAAAGCAGACTGACCCAACCAACACCTGTGGTTACTGCGCTTCACACACCACACCACAGCACACCACATCCACATACTCTCAACTCGCAAGCCATGGTATACTATATATGATTTATGACTTCCGGTTTTTGGTTTAGCTTACGCAGCTTCGCCAGCAGCTCGAGGAGTAGTAACTGTTGCTCCTTGTGGTTATTTGCTGGCAACAGTTGCAAAAATTAGCATGTGATTTTCATAGAGCTCTTGTAGCATTAAAGCTTTGATTTCATGCCAATTAGATTTCGGTCTCGAGTTGCTTGTCAATTGATCGGGCCTGCCATTCAGTCAGTCTGTCGGTCGGTCCGTCATTCAAATCGAATAATATTGATCTAGTGTGACTTTTGGCTTGTGTTCTTTTCACCAGCTTTGGTGTCAATTTGTGCGCTATCGTCTTGACAATCATTTGCTGTGCAGCTGATTTCCATCTTAAGTTATACAACAGAGCATCGCTAAGAATATCCTTGTAAACACAAACACCAATACGTACATACATACAAGTACATATTTATATACTTTTATGTGACAAAGACACACACACACACACTCAGATAGACATATTAAGCTGCGACATGGGGCAAGGTGGCAGATGTCAATAAGTGCCAGGCACAAAAAGCAGAAGAGAACAGAACAGGACAGAAAAGAAAATGCAGTAACAAAAGTAACGTTTGACACCCAATTACGGCGTGAAATCAAAAGGAAATTTCTTTGGGGAGTATGTGATTTGCCAATGCCCAGAAAGATACAATAACAACAACAACAACAACAGAAACGGCAAAAGCAAACGCTGATAATAAGCATTGCGGGTATTTGAGCCAAGGTTCCTTGGAATTATAAACAAAATTAAGTACGGTATAGATGGACTATTTTAAGATAGTGCAATGATTTTTCCCTAATCAAGCAAATTGTAAAATTGTAGTTGAACTTTGTATACTTAAAATATTTTTAGGTAAGCTTTTAAAATTTTATCCTGGAATATATTATAATTAATTATTATATTATTATTAAAGTGAAGTAATAATTCCAAAAACCATAACTAAAATAAACAACTGGCAATAACTTTCATGTTTAATAGCTATACAATAATATAAGTGTACCTAAAAATCACCCTTAAAAAATATTTATTTATGTATTTATTTACGTAACTAGACTAAATGTATAATATTAAATCCAAAACAATAATTACTTATGACTTTTAAAAGTCGTTTTTAATGTCTTGAAACATTTTAATACGTTTTACGAATTTTTAGATTGTTAAATATCTTAGGATTATTTAAGTTTAAATTATTTAATAAATAAGAAGTACATTCAATAATTAAACTACAGCATTTTTTTCACATTATATCTCATTGATATATATTTTTTTATACGTCGAATTGTCTTGTGGAAATGTATTTCAATATTTATTCTTTTTCCTTTATAAATATGTATAAATATATTTTTTTTGCAAAAAAATTAATAAATTGACTCCATTTTACAAGTTTTACATTGACAATCTATATTTTTATATATAGCAATATAGCTTGCATATCCGTGGAAACTATTTTTATGAGAAATCATTTGAATGGAAACTGTAATAAATGTAACAAATACTCGTGCTTAAAATATACCCTTGCAGATGATACTATATATTGTTCACTAAATAAAGCGTGTGCAACTATGTAGGTGAACATATAGCCGTGTCTGTCAGTCCAATTCCACGAAAACTTAAAACTCATACCTCAAGATTATGTAAGCCTAATTAAATCTGATAAAGTTATTAAAAGTTCCTAATATTATTATGTTTCTAATTTAGTAGAATAGAATATATATCTAGGGTATCAAGAAAACGGTGTGCTCTAGATAGCTTTTCTCTGAAGTTATATAAAATTTTTTGCTGGTTATTACTTATGTAAACGAATGTATTTACAAATATGACTTCTGATATTGGCAGCAAAAGCGTTGTGCGTTGCCTTGGGGCGATAATGTTGCCTTTTGGGGAGAATATTTGACATATTAATTACTTTTCGCAATAAAGCAAACAAAATACGAATATATGGAAAACAATTGAGCTGAAATTTAATAATAAACTGTAATAAAATATTGTTTGACTGATTTTCAATAGTTGACCGACAGCGCAAACCAAGCAGCTCATTTAACTCAATTAAAATATATGTTTAATTACGTTTCGTAACAGAATATAAGCCGCAGAGATCAAACGCATAAACATACAAACATATTACATTACAGATACATACAGTTGCAGTTGCAGTTGCAGTTGCACTTTCATGTACAGATTGAATTGCAAACTTCTGTGCTCATATGTGTAAATGCTGCCTATGCAAGTGACCAATGTCATTGCAACTGTATTTCCGCTTTGATGCAAACGAAAAAGCCACTAACGATGCTAATCACTTCAACTAACTAAAACGCTTCAACTAACAGCAACAAACAATGACTAACACCCACAACAGCAACAATGGACAGTTGCAACATTTCCAGGTGGCTGACAGCCGACAACTATCCAACTATCTCTATCCATATACATATCTCAGCTCTAGAGAGTGTGTGTGTCGGGTGTGTGTGTGGGTGTGGGTGTGAGTGTGTTTGTGTTGGATAGTGTGTGCATTCGTGCGATTTTGATGAATTTGACAGTTGTGGGCGTTTGCGCTGACAGCTGCTGTGCATCGGCATGGCAACGTCAACGCCAATGGTAACGGTAACGGTAACGGTAACGCAAATGGTAACGGGAACAGCAACTTGCAACGCCAATGGTAACTGTAAAACGGTAAGGCTAAAACGGGCTGTTTCAACGCTTTGGCAACTCTTCAAACCGCAACCGACGACTTCCGTTCGCCATGTTTTGTTTGCACTTGTAGTGGTATGTGTGTACACATACACAGAGTGCGTATGTGTGTGCGTGAAAATGTTGCTGCATTTGCATTAATTTTGAATTGATTGCTTACATTTCAAATAGCGTTCTGGGTACACTAATATAATTATAATGTCGACCATTTTCGGCTGCTGCGGTTTTTCGTTGTCATCATTACCCAACCATTGTTGTTGTTGTTATTCAACCTGACTGTCTGTCTGACGCGCTTGCATATTGCGGTCAACACATAGTCAGCCATCAAGGCCAAAACATTGCGATAAACGGAGGGGCGGGGAGACAATAGTAACCAAATTGTCCCCTGTTTTCCCCTGCAAATATCATGCAGCTTGCATGAATTGTATTCAATGCCAAAACCACAAAATTCATAAAACACCAAAATAATGTCATTGCATTGAAAGACATTTAATGCATCCATGAACTAAAGGTGGTCCAAATAAATAGGAAAAAGAGATTCCGGGTGGAAACACGAGAATAGTTGTAGTAGTAGAAAAGTTGTTTTCACTCTCAAAACTAACTGCAATATTAATAAGATGAAAAATATTTAATGTTTACAGATAAGCAAATAAATATCTTGAAATTCAATACTGTTTTCAAAAATACTCATCGAGAGTAAGAATTTTTAAAAGATTGGTTGACATTGCTTAACAAATTGAGGACAATGAACAAAAATGTATTCTTAAATAAAATAATAATATTGTAAGAGTTTTTCTTTTTGAAACATGATACTTCTGATTTTCCATTCATTTATATTTATATAACTATTTTTACTTAGTAATACTAAGAGATTATATTTATAGTCGGACAAAGCAAGCCTCTAAGCTGACAAGGATTATGTTTACAATATTTGTGGAACTAAATGTAAACAAATATTATTGGATTTTTGTTGACTTAAAGATTGAAACGCTGCACTTTATTTGGCAATTATTTATAATGCTTGAGTCAATAATAAAATACAAGAGAGAAAATATATTAAAATTAAAAATACAAAAAAAATGAAACTTGCAATGTGTGTATAAATAAATATATTTTGAAATATGAAATCAATTAAAAAATAAGTAAAATAAAAATTGAATTTTCATAAGTTTGCAACTGCAATGGCAACTGCGTCAGATCATGTCAGCTTGTGTGCGCAATTTGTTTTTGCTGAATATTTTAATTAAATTGTTATTATTATTTTTCAGTGCGTATTTCCCGATGTTGTTGCTGGACTTACGTGCGTGCCATTGCAACTGATTTTGTTGTTTTGCCAGCAAAGATTTATTTATTTATATTGATGTACAGCACACACACACACACATCCGCATCGAATATCTGTTTGTTTGCATTAAGAGAGAGAGAGAGAGAGGGAGAGAGAGAAAGAGAGGCGAGGAGCAGCTGGGGGTTGAGTCAGGGGAAGGCTTTTACAATGCTCAAGGCAATTGAAGCGTACACATAAAATTACATTTTGCCAGCCGATTCTCGTTGCAGTGATTTACGGAATTGTTGATTTATAAACAACATGTGTATTATTATTATTATTAACCAAAAAGTGCAGCATGCAAATTAATTGTAGTTGAAATAAAGTGTAATTAAGTGTCTGTGTGAGATGGTGATGAAACTCACTCACTCACATCTGATCTGCTTTGCCACAGAATGTTGGCTTGCAATTAGTTTAATTGGCAAGAATTTATATATGTATAGAATTTCCCAAGTATGAAGGCAATTACAAAGGCTTACATGGTTATAAGCTACATTAAGAGTCATGCATTCTGACTGTAAGCCTTCAATTAATTCAATTCAAAGTGAAACTCTTTATCATTCACTGCAACTGCAATGATTTTAAAAACTGACACAATAGACAAACATTTATTACAATCAAAAGAAAAAGTACAGCTAGTTTCAAAATTTTTTTTAACATATGCATATTTCATTTAAAGATGATATGTACAATTTAGAATTAAGTACAGTTTAATATTAGCAATAGTAAGAGTTATTATGTTATGTATAGTAAACAAATTTTCAATTTTAGAAACATATATATTTAAGTAATTTGAGTTCAGCTCTAGCGTTGGTAAGAAAAATAATTAAGAATATTTATACCCTGTTAAGGAACAGTAACAGTATAAAGATACTTATTATAAAATGATTATATTGACCTAAAATATTTGAAAAAATGCTTTCAATATTACGGATAAGAATTTATAAGAGTTTGGAAATATTACTTGTATTTCAATTTAATAATTTAATTTAATGTAGCTCTACAGGTATGTAATTACCACAACACTCAGGTGACTCAACTATATATTCGAGCTTTGTAGGAATTTTAATTAACATCCAGATATGTGGTCTAGACATTCCCGGCTCAATCAAAACCCCGCAATCGATTGTATTGGACCCTTTGGTCACAGTATATATGTACATATGTATATGAAAACTTTGCATATCACAAGGCGCCGATATTGGCATCGCTTTGGTGCACGCAAATATTTGCATAATGCATATTGGATTAAACGCTATAGACTTCGATACACCCATCGAGATGTCACTTTGCAGGCGAGGCAAGGAAAAACTTAATATCGCGCATACGCCATGTTGACGCTTAACGCCTCACTTGCATCGCCGTTGGCCACGCCTACTTGTTGACCTTTTTTGCAACAGAGAGGCTTTCAAATGATACAAACAACAAAGAACAGCAAACCAAAAAAAAACTCAACACTTTGCGACAATCAAACCACAATGGCACGCCCCCAACTGACAGTCCAGAAGCCGCCTACGTTGCTCTCTGCAAAGCTGCACCTGCAGCAAAGACAGTGAGAATTTGCGGCTTTAAATTAAAAAGACTAAAACCAAATTAAAAAGAGTGAAAAGTTGAGAAGAGTGAGATAAAAAATAAGAAAAAAAAACAAAGTTGAATGCGGCTGTCGTCGCTCTGTTTAATAAAACTTTCAACAAACTCAATTAACAAAACTTTGTGCCGGCCGCAGCAAGAAATGCAAGAAAAGTGGCATAAACAAGGCAAACAAACAACCAGAGCTTCCTAACTGGCCAATGGGAAGAGAAGGTTATGGAAAAGCGAGAGCGGGAATGGGAATGGGAGGGTTAGGAATTCCAACTAGGCGCTGATTTATTGTGCATTCTGCAGAAGTGTAAACGGATATGCTAAAGAGACAACGTCTTCATCGACTGCGTCTCTCCGTTTTGCATCTTTTGGCATTGAAAGTCCATTTAACATTTTGTCATTTACAGTTTTGAAATAGTTTTGAAAAGTTGACACGGCCAAAGCACAAAACAAATCTGCACCGAGCGACAGCCAGAGAATCAGAGAAAGAGAAACAGAAACAGAAAGGGAAAGAGTGAGAATGTGAAGATTGAGAAATACACAGCAATAAAATTGCATCACAAAACACAGGAAACAATTGCTGACAGTCAGCAAGTGATAGACTGAGCGAGACAGCGAGATATCGAGAAAGAGGGAATGAGACGTGAATTGAATGAGAGATTTGAACTGGAGTTTGGAATATGCCCTCAGACTGTTCCCACTGTGATATTAGGATTGTCAACAAGCACGTTATAAACTTTTATAGCAATTGCAGCAACAGCAACAGCAACTGAAACCGAAATGGGTAACTTTTTATAGTCGTAGGAAATGTTGCCGCTGTTGCTGCCACAGTGGAAAGTAATCGAAAATGATGTGTCCACAAGGATAGAGCCGCAGTCCAGTGCAGCGTAAATTGGCTGCGAAATAATAGAATGAAATGAGGCTCTTGATGCAAATTGATTTGGATTAGAAACTTTTAATACCAGCACACACACGCACACACACATACACACTTACTGAACAAGAGGCCATCAACTCCCACATGTGACATAGCTAAAAAGACTCTCAGCTGTCGTTCAGCTGTTTGCTTTGCTCGGCTCAAAAAGTGCATAAAAATTTATCACCTAACAGCAGCCGGCAGCAACAGCTCGGCAAATGCAGTTTTGCTAAAGCTAAGGGAGCTCCAGAGAATTTCAGTACAACAAAATCAATTTGGAATATAAGCACAGAGCATAGAAATGTGTTCAATTTAAAGTGGATTGCAGTTCAGTCGGAATTGTTAAAGAAACTCCAAATTTCTATCCAGGCAGGCATAAAAATTGATCAGAACACAAAGATATTTAGGCAACTGACACCTTGACACCTTTTATACAGTTTCATTAAGAAAAGCATAAAATCTCATAGATTTGTTTAATAAGATAAAATAAAAATAACAATAAAGTTCCATAAAGCTACAGTGGAGCCAGCTCAACAGTAGGAGGCAAAAGTAAGAGCAAGAATAACTTTCGAGCTTATTATTCGAAATTTTCAGGACTCAAAGCCTTTCTTAAAACGTGCTCTTGTAATTCGATTAATAAAAGCTAGAGACACCAAAACTTTGTATGAGTGTCTTTTTAAACACACTCTATAAATACTGTAACAGGCGTAGACTATACTGTACCCTTTTTACTTGTTTTGATTGTTGTTGCTGCTGTGCAGCTTGACAAAATTATTAAAAAGCTTGCCCGCTATTCTGGGCAAATAAATGGCCAAGAATGTTCTGAAGGGAATAGGAGCTGGTATGATAGCAATACAGGGAAAGAGAGAGCGAGGAAGAGAGAGCGAAAAAATGGGGGATAAGGAAGCTAACCAATGAGAATTGGAAACAGGGGAACGAAGTCCTTCGTGTATGCACAATAATGAAGTAAGCTGTAGGGCATGTTGTGTCCACTCCAATGTGAGTGTGTGTGGGTGTGTGCGAAAAAGAAATGGCACACACGCAGCAGGACGATGATGCAGAAGACCCGACCCTAGCTAGGGAAAACTGCTACGAATATCAACAACAACAGGGAGAAAAAGAAACAACAAACAACATGTCACTGAAGGACACTTGAAAACTACTATTTAATAAATGAGCGCATAGAGTAATACATATACACAAACACACACACACACTGCTGAGTGGGTGTTGCTATGTTGCTGGACTGTTGCCCCTAGTGAGAGATGAGTCGTCGTCGTCGGCGTCGTCGACGTCGCTGGGTAAACAAACAGAGTCATTTTGCAATTCATGCATTTCCTGCGGCAACTAATTAAAAGAGTCATTCATCACAGGCGGGCAGTGATGGTGATGTGATGGTCTCTCTATCTATCTACCTCACTCTCAGTCTCTCCCTTTCTCTCCCTCTCTCTCTCTCTCTCTCTCTCTCTTTCCCTCTCTCGCTCTGTCGCTGTTTGTGTGTGGCTTTACAGGAAGAGCAATGCCCATAAAAAGGATGAAACTCTGGTTCTGGTTTTGTATGCTGCATGCTTATTACTCTTTTGCTACGTGTTCTCCTGACAATCTCACTCCCCTCTCACGTCCACCAGCTTGTTTGCCTTTACGTTTTTATCTTTTGATACACTCAAACAAACACACACACAGATAGACTCACATACACATACGTTCATTATTGCTCACTTTGTGACGCAAGTGAAACTGAGAAACCTGCCAACATTTTCGGCTATGTTTTTATGTCTGTTTATCTTTTTTGATCATTTCAACACATTTAAATGACAACAGCAACAACATAAATGTGAGAGAGCAAGAGAGAGAGAGAGATTGAGAGAGAAGGATGGAGGTATCAGGTACGCAATTTGTTTTTGCCGGACTGTTTGCATATGTACGGCAATGGCAAAGGCTTATGAGCATATCCACAATGTAAACACTGGGTTGACTTTTTGAACCGAAATATTGTGTTAATTGTCAGAAATTGTGAGGAACGAGTGCTTGAAACTTTAACTGTCATTAAATCTGTTAAATGCTAGGAAGTTGAACTATTGAATATAGTCAAGAATATTAATACAAATTTTCAAATTAATTCTTAAAATATAACGAAACGTCAAGTTTGATTACTCATTAAAAGGATTAAAATATAGTAATATAATAAGGAATTTGAATGTATTAATTAAAATGATCGTGCAGTTAATATTTATTTATTAAGTATACGTAATGAAGCCAATGTGGTAAACAATTCTTTTAAATTTTAATTAAAAAAAGAAAATACTTTTAACTTCTCTAAGTTTATAAAAGAAATGATACCTTGAAGTCTTAAGTTGATAAAAATAATTATTAGATCTACAATTATTATCAACTTTTATTTTTCCTATGCAGAATATAAAGAGTGAGACATAAACTTGACACTAATAGTTTCTTTATTTAAATAAGTCATAGACTTACTTAATATACAATGCTATACAAAATTTTAACACTAATTTAACTAATGATACTTTGAAGTCTTAAGTTGATAAAAATAATTATTAGACCTACAATTATTATCAACTTTTATTTTTCCTATGCAGAATATAAAGAGTGAGACATATACTTGACACTAATAGTTTCTTTATTGAAATAAGTCACAGATTTACTTAATATACAATGCTATACACAATTTTTACACTAATTTAACTAATAGCTATAAAATTCCATTTGTCATATTCATCTGTATGTACTGTATTTATTCCCCTCGACAGATTTGACATATAAAACTATTTTGTCGCTCAGAAACTCGCCAGACCACATGACAAGCAAATCGTTTATGCTGACCGTATAACTTAATATACAACAAGCAATTAAAATTATATAAAAATTGTCAAACTATGCAACACTAAAATCAACAACAACAACAAGAACAACAACTTGCAGCGTTGACAATGGGAACACAACAACAACACAAGTAAAAAGCTGCAGCTGTTATATAAACGTGTTTTATTTTATGATAGCCCTTTGTCAGCAAAGACACATATACACATATCCACATGGACTGTGCTTGACAGGCTACTGGGGGAACACACGGAAAATGGTCAGAGAGGGGTGTGTGGACGGACGGAGAAGGCGGCACAAATAGACCGCACCAAGTGAGACCAGACTGACAGAGAGACACACGCACGACATGACTGTAACATGTAATTATTTTTCAATAAAAACCCAAGGCAGGACAAGCACAAGCAACAAAACAACATTAATAACAACAACAAGAACAAAACGGCGAAAACAGCGATGACAACATGGCGTATGAGTGTCCACAGCGAAAAATAAAGGAAAATTAAAAGAAGACAAGTCTTTCATCTATATCTATTCGACTTTTAGCTACTCTCATTGAATTGATTGAAAATAAAATTATATTCCTACAAGTTTATTATTATGATAAATTAGAACGTCATCAATTTGAAATAAATAGTATTTAAATTAATATAAAATAAGTATATGCAACTTATTTAATTGATGTGTCATATTTTCAACATCAATTTTAGTCTACAAAATAAGGCACATTTTTATATAAAGATGTCGTAATTCAAAGCGTAACTCCGGCACATAATAAATTAATTTAAACTAAATTTATATTAAAAGAAGATTTATTATTTAAAATATATATAAAAACCTGAAGAAAGTAATTCAAACATTTTATTAACAATATTTAAAAAGAAATTTTAAATAATGAGAAGATTTTCTAATCAAAACTATAGTAATAAGCCGCTGAATGTATATATATTATATATATTACAATAGACTTAACTTATGGCAGTGTATAGAAATATCATACATGATAATAAAATAAAGTAAAAATGTCTGACATATATGCGTCAGCAACAGTTACGCGTTATAACGGCTCGCTGTCTGCGCCTGTCCAGCATTGTCCAGGCAAAAACAATAAAAATAAAAATATTAATTTGCGCGAGAGCGGAGAAGTGGGGGAGACTATGTGAATGTGTGTTTGTGTTGGCGTCTGCTTGTGAAGATGGGGATGTGTGCCAAGTGACCACAGCATTTTAACGGCAGCATTTTTATTAAAAAGCTGCTCCGTTTGCCTGTTGTCTTGATTTGGACTGGACACGCCCTCTTACAGATGCTACCATTGCTATCCGCCTACTCCAGTCAGTTTATAGAAATAAAAACAAAAGAGCCGCGGCATGGCATGAAAACTGCATGAAAATTCCGTCGAGAAATGGCGTATGACATGCATTTCTTCCTCCCTCCGCAGCTCTCGTAATTTCCATGTCAAACTTTTCTTTTAGTCGAGTTTTTCCTTTCTGTGGTTGACAGCGGCAGAGGCTGAAGCAGAAGCGACTTCGACATTGTCGACAACAACAACGGACGACAGTAACAACATTTAAAGTCTCACAGTGAGAGGCATTTTTATTGAATAAACAAATTTATCAAGACTCACACGCATGCAGAGACACAAAGCGAGGCATAATTAAATTTCATTTTGCAAAATCAAGGCGCTTATTGTTTGCTGTTTGCCAAAAAGTCAAAAGGTTTATACATAATATGTGCAGACGAAGAATGCGGAATGCGAGAGGGAAGGGGAGGGGTGTGGGGAGTGGGGAGTGGAGGGAAGCTTGGTCAAGGACTGATGTTTGCAGGATGAATGCAGAATTCGAACGGGTTGCCAAGCAACAAATACACAAAAGTCACCAGCTTCAAATATAAAAGGTGAGAAATGAAAAGAGAAGCCCCATGCAGAGAGTGCACAAAGAAGAACTGAACGGATTGGACAATGAAATTCTCCATATTACTCAGAAAGGGAATGCTTTATAGAAAAATGAAGAGGAACGGTGACAAATTCCAGAGCTACAAATACTTTACAACTTTAAAAATTGACTTTCAATAAGTGCAAAATAGTAAAAATTTGCGAATTAAATTTATTTTATAATTCAGTTTTTTTTTCACTCAGTGTATGAAAAATAGTCCAATAAATGAAATATATACAAACAAAATGTAAATAACAAAATCCAAGTAAATTTGGATATTCAATAACAACACTTATAATAATATTAAAGTAAGCAATAGACAGATGATGTACATAGGTTTGACTTAAGTTTCAGTAGTATATGTTATATTTATAATATATAATATAATCTTATAGACTACATCAACTTTGTTGTCATTTAAGCACAGTTCTGACATCCTTAAAATTGATTTTCTGATTTGTTTAATTTATAACAAATTGCTTCAGAGTTATAACTTGAAATTGATTTCCCTGTACATGCAATTATGTATTTTGCATATACTAAGCAGATCTTTAATTTAATACAATCTCCATGCATCAGATATAAGATAATGAAGTGCTAATGCCTTATCGCAAGTCCAAGAACCAACCACAGCATTCTCAGATTCATTGCTTGTTTTGTGTGAAATGCGGAGACCGGAAAAGCCGAATAACAAAACAGAGAAAAACGCTAATTAATTTCATGCACATACTCGTACATGACAAAGAAACTAATTAAGCTACAACTCTGATTAACAGCAAAAACAGTTTGTGTGTCCTTTTCAAAATGACGATTATTTTTTTCTTTATACTGTTTCAACTTCAGTTGGTGCTTTACCCTCCCTCGTTCCTGCTGTGCTGCATACTTTTGTGCGCATCAAAGCGAAATAATCAACAAATGTGCCAAGCGGACATACACAAACTAACAAATACAGAGACGCATACTCACAAAAGGAGAAAGCAGTGAGCGCTTACAAATGTCAATGGCAGAGTGCTTAAAAAAGCTGCTTAAAAAGAAAGGATTTTTTATTCATGATAACATGTACTTTAAATAGGCAAGTAGGGAAGGAGAGAGAATGTACTGAGTTGCTGAGGCTATCCAATTCATTTACAGTTCGGTCAACGCATTTTAATTAGCGTATCGCTAAATCCTTTGACCTCCGAGTATCCACCGCTCTCGCTCTCTCTCTTTCTCCCTTAAACCTTTTCACGTGCCTGGCATGCATAATGAATGTCTGTCAATCTATAAACCGGCAACTGCCGTCAATAGTTTAATCATAAAGTATAAGCGCAATGGGTAACGATAACAACCATTCAACAGAGAGAAACCCATCGGTAGTCGGGAATCATTCGAGTATGTTTGTATATATGTACATATATATACCATACACAGATGAGGGAGTGTTAGGTAGGGTATTAGGTAGCCTGTGGTCCATTCATTTGGCAGCTTTGGCATTGTATGAGCACGGTATCCAATGCTCACTAAGCCTATTCAATGCATAGTTCAATGAGCCAATACCAAACAGCGACTAAATGCCTTTTGTGTGATTCCCCCTATTTACTCATACTTTGTCGAATCTGCGCTATTGAAAAGTCTTTTACCTATTAATGGCACCATGGTCAATCCAAGAGATTGCTCTATTCTAGATCTGAGAGTGATTGGTCAATGGCAAGTTCCACTTGAATTTCGTATTCGATGCATTGAATTATTTATATTGAGAGAGCTCAGCTCAGTGTAATTTATGGCTGCATTCTCATCCCATGAGTGTCAACCACATTTAGCACAAAGCTAATTAAATCTTAATATTTGCCCATCGAGTGCATATTCCATTCTGGACATTTAATGGTCATTTAATTTATATAATCAATGATAGCTCAATTTTCAAATGCGCTTACCTACGGATTAAATGATTGAAATACTGGAATATGGTACATTTTTTGACTTACCTAAAAATAGAAAAAAACATAAAGAATAGATCATTCTTATCAGTACAATAAACTTATTATTATTTTGTATTGTAACGTTATAGTAAAAAATTATAACATAACTGAGGAATACGTGGCATCCAAGGACAGTAAATTTATTAAAATCTTCATTTAATCTTACTTAAGCAATTAAACAATTTTAACAGCTAGAGAAACCGAATTTGGCATGTCGCTTTTTATGTTTAACTTTTTGATGTAAAAGCTATATATTATTTTATTTGACACATACTCATGTTTTTGTTATGATTAATGTATAACTAGGCATTATTAATCAAGTCAAGAATGTTTTTTAAAGCCCAATTAATGAAGTTAAACGTATATACTATTTAATTTTAGCTTTTATATGAATTCCTTTCAATAAGTGAATAAAAAATTCTAGCAAAATATCTATCTTATTAGTTTTTCGACCAAGCGCACATCAGGTTCAAAGACAAAGCAATAATAGGGAGGAGTGAATGAATCTCTGGGTGAGGGGGAGTTGGAACAAAAAAACCTACGCAATTTCCCGTACAGAGCATTTTATGGTTCTCTTGGCAAAGTCAAAAAACAGGAAACCCATGAAACACGCGTTACTAATTAAATTCGAATGAATCGCTCCACTCAGGCTCTAGCAAATGTTTGAAATTTAAATTAAGCCGAAGCAACGTACTCATAGATGAAGACAAAGCGGTTGGGTAAGGTGGTGAGGTGAGGTGGCAAGGTGGCAAGTTGGCAAGGTGCAAACAACAATGGTGACTATTCTGGCTGTGGCACACGCGTACGTATACGTATGTGTTTGTGTGCGCCTGGCAAGGACATGTCGCGTATGTGCTCGCCTGTCGCCCTGTCACTGTTGCCGCGCCGTTTGAGGTTAAGTTTTTGAGCTGACAAAGCATTGCAATTGCAGCAACAGCGACAGCGACAGCTACAGCAACAGCGACTGAGACGTCGGCAGAGGCTGCGACGCAGCGGCGTAGACCACGACGTCGGATATCCTGGCAACGTGCTCCTAGCTCTCTAAGTGATTGTCTCCTCACGTGTGCTCGTCGGCCAGGCAGCTTTGGCCATGCCTGCCTACGAGATGGGGCCGGGTCGGGGCGGGACGAAGGGGATTGCCATTAATTCACGACTTGTAATTTCCTCACTTCAACTGCAAGCGACGACAATATGATGTTGACGACGATGACGTCGCTTCCCGTGAGGACCCAAAACTGTTTTTGACTATCAATTAAAGACAGTCAGGCTGTGGCTCCTACTACTACTACATACATATGTATAAACTATGTTTTCAGGGAAAACTTTTCTTAACTGCCAAAAGAAGAGAACACTTTGCATGTGTCACCTAATTAAAATTTTGTGCAAGCGACCATTTCAAGTCTATTAATTACCTAGACTCTCACACAACAGACCAAGACAAAGTCCTGTTTCTCGTTCTCGTTCTCGTTCGCCTTTTGTTATATGTCCTCTGCATTTCCCTTAGCATCCTTTGCTCCTCGCTTGCCATGTAAATCACGTTGAGGCGAGGCCAAATGCAATCACTCGCCTTCAATTTTCACACCCATTGTCAACAAAAATCTGTGCAACTGCGACAGGACTCCCCATCATTATACCGTGTGATGAATGTGTGACTCTGCCCCTGTATATGTATGTGTGTGAGTCATTGTCCTAGAAGCGTACGCAACATTTCATTCAGATGTCGCTTACGTCGTCATCGTCGTTGGAGTCGTCATCGTCACTTGCAGAACTTGGCAGTAATTTTGAGTTGTGCACAGCAGCGAGTGCCGTGAAAGAACCAGGGAGGTGGAAAAGAGAGTTTTTGAAAGCAGGGAGGTAAGGAACAGGGTACAGACCAATGCGTGCAGCCGCAACTTCGTCACAGACGGGTAAAAGGACAAGGGACAGAGGTCAAAACTGCACTTTAACTGGACAATGCACTGCTCGAATGTAAAGCTAAATAGTTTTAAGAAATTTTTCCATTTTTAGCCATTTAATTTTAAAAAGTAATGAAGTATATACAGTCTTAAATCGTTATAATGAAAAAAGCTGAAACTTTATAAAAAGTAGAAGATTTTAAATGCTTTAAGCCCAATCTGTACTTTAACTTTCAAAACCAATTTCGGAAATATAACTGGTAAATATATGTATTGTGTCTACTGAGTTAATTATAAAGTTTTTGTAGCATTAGAATGTGAGTTAATGCAGTTAACATAAACATATACTTTGTATATTATATATTTGTTATAAAGATTTCGGGTAGTCTAAACTTAAATTTGAATAAGTGATATAATTAATAAGAAACTTAATTTTTAGTATGTAAGATATTATAATTAATAATTTATATTACTTGCTAGTTATATGAATTTCCTTAACATCATAAGGACTTCCTATTAAATTTGCAGTTGCTTTGTTAAAGGAATAATATAAATAAGATTGATTAACTTTAGTAGTACTTTTAAAATATTTAACATTGTCATAACAATTTATTTGTTAAGTTATCTAAGTTATCTAATATCAAGATTCAGAAGAAGGAATAAATATTTCATTGAAATAAAACTTTTTTAATGAACCTAATTATAATTAAATTATTTAAATTGTGCAACATGTCTACAAGTCACATAAACTCATATTATTAAAAACTAAATACTACTCTGTTGCTAATCGAAATCATTTTGTTCAACTAATAAATAGATGAAGTCTGCCCCTTTAATGCAAAGTTATACAAATGTTTCGCATACCATTTTTTATCAGTGCATTTTTGGTACTAAGCCTTTGACATAGTTCAAAATGTGTCGGTGATTTACAACAATGTCGCCTACACAAATTTTCCAAATGTGTTTTTGCCACGAAAGCAAACACACACACTCCATACACACACACTCACACACACACACACAGTTATTCATTGACACGCATGTTGCAGTCTGTGTCTAAACTGCATGCGAATGCGTGTGTTGTCCTTGTTGCCCAGCACGTCCTTTGACTCCCCGTCGTCCTAGTCTGTGTCACCCACATACACAGTCATACACACGCTCCTGGAGTGCGACTTTATTAGCGGAAGTGCTTTATTTAAGCTACACAGCCAGGGATAGAGACTGAGGAGGTAAAGCCAGATCCTGGGACAGAGGAAAAGGCAGATGCAGAGTCAGAGGCAGGAGTACAGGACAAGGCTGGCAGTCAGCCAGGATTCAGCGTGAAGTCGTTTGTAATACGGCCACGTAGCTGGTGGGGGCCAAAAGCGCATGGCAGGCATTTTACTTGAAGGAAATTGCATTTTCGACATTTTTCACACTTGGCAGCAACAGCAGCAGCAGGATCAGGAGTAGGAGCAGGAGTTGGAGCAGAAGTAGGATCAGGACTAGGAGCAGGAGCAGCAGGCAGCACAAAAGTGTTGTCAGCCAGCAAAAAGGCACAACAAAAACCAAAACAACAACTGCAGCAGCATTAGGTTGTAGATGGAGGTGGCAACAGGCGGCCACTAGATACTTTGCATGCAGGTGGCAACAACAGGACTTGCCTCTTGCCGCTTGCCGCTTGGCTCTTATTGTTGTTGTTGCTCTTGTTGTGCCTTTCGTTTTTGTCACACTTTGGCCAAAAGGTGTCAAAGGTGCATTCGATGTTGTTGTTCTGTGCTTTTCTGTTTGCTGCCATTGTTGTTGCCGCTGCGTGTGTGGCATTTCCGTTCATTTGTTTTACTTTGCCAAAGGGAAATGCGCAAAAAGCGCAATCAAAGCGGAAATGAAATTTGCAGGAAGTAGCAAAAAAGAAAATACTGAATTTTAAGCACACACACATACACACACACACAGGAACACAAAAGACGCGACAAAGGACTAGGCAAGCGCCTCGTAAAGCGTTCGGGATTTAATACAATTTTGAAATGCTTTTGGCCTTCTAGGCCAATTTGTGTTAGCCAACTGGCGTGGCCAGGCTGCATGGCAGCGATAACACACCAACAGACTGCCATGCCAAGTCCTAGTCCGCTACCAACATTTTTTTTTCACTCTGTACAGTGCATTAGAACGCATCGAAGCGTCCACTGGGAGAAGAGGACAACGAATGGAATGGAAGGGAGGCACATGGCAATAGGCATGTCCTTCTGCCTGGCGACATTATTGTCAACGCTTTTGAATGGGCGCAATTGAGGGCGTGGCAGTTGTCCGGCTAGTGCAATGCCAACGCGATACATTTTTGCAATAATTTGCTTTGGCTTCTGGGCATTTTGATTTGCGTGCAAAAGGGCCAAAAGGAGTCAAATGATGGCTGGCCATAGTATAGTGTGCTAGAGCCTTTTAAACTGGCAATAGAAATTGCTTTTGAAGTTGAATAATAAATAAATGTAACTAAAGCAAAACTATAAAAAATAATATATCTATTCAATAGTTAGTACACAAAGGCTGAAAGTTTCATATATTTTTAATTGAAGTGTGATTTAGAATAGGTTATATACAATGTAACGAATACAATATACCCTTTATCTAAAAATACCTATTATTAAAAATATTTGGTTAATATGATACATTATTTTGCCTATTTAAATAATAATTTGTAAATTATAATCATAATTGCTATATCAAATAAGTATAAATAAACAAATTATAAATATTATAAAAATAAATATTTTAATTACTCACAATCAATAATAGAGTATTTAATTTCTGAAACAATATTTCTTAATCTTATTAAAAATCTTATATGAGAGCTTGCATAGTTCGAAACTAATAATAAGATAGATACTATAGAAAACTGAAAGCTCACACAGATAAGGGTCATAAAATATATATAAATTTCAGATGTCTTTAGTATGAATCAATAATGCACACACAATAAGCTAAATATCATATTGCATGATCTCAGAGACTTCATAAGCCAGAGATCTTAATACGTTCTTTCCTATCCCCCTTCAAATACAAAAAAAAAATAATTGTAATTAAATCGGTGAAAAATAATTGGAAGGTTGCATTAAGTTAACCCGCGATAAGTTGCAATTTAAAACTGATCTATGGAATTCCAAGTAAAAAAATTTTCTTTAATAAAGTGAAACTAAAGTATTTGCATTTATGCCAATAATTTGGATATTTTGGCCCAATGTGCATATGTAGTGTAGCGTAATCAGAGCCATTGGCTTAACATCAAAATTAATTAAAAGAATTTAATAATAATCCTGCATCTCTGTTTCGTCCTTTTCCATAACATGTGAGGGTTGCTGCAGATTGCCTTAAGCTATATTTGTTGCATGTAGCTCACTTATCCCCTCCACTAAAGTCAAATGCAGCTATATGACAAACAGACAGAAAGACAGACAATAAGGCAACAACAACAGATACAAATGGGTGTAAAGAGGAAGGGATGTGGGAACATGTGTGTGTGTGTGTGGAGCAGACGACAGGCGTTGAGTTGGTTGGACATTCTGTGAACTGCTGCTTTTATTTATTTATATGAGTACGACAGGGCAGAGAGAAGAGATAGGGAGATGGAGAGAGAGAGAGATAGAGAGAGTGGGGGCAATGCAACATTGTTGTCAGCAGCAACATCAGCATGTTGCATTTATGAAATCCTTTTATCTTTTAGGTTTAATGCTAGCAAACATAAATGGGCATTGGGCGTGGCAGGACTATCACAAAAAGCTCTTTTTGGCAGCAATATTGTCAGACATGGTTACATGCCAACTGAACGTATCTCTCTCTCGCTCTTTCTGTCTCCCTTTCTACCTTTCTCGCTCACCATTTGTTCAGTGATGCAACAGCAAACAGGGTTGTCACCTTGAGTGTCATTAATGCATGTGACATTTTCATTATAACTTCTCTTTCTTTTTGGTTTACTCGCTTTTTCGGCTGCCAAAATATAATAGAATTGTGTCTCACAGTTAGTCAAAATTATGAAATATGAGACAAAAAGAGCAATATAAGAAAAGATTTTTTGAGCGTAGCAAAATCTGCACTTGATGCTTATTTATTATAAGAATAGCCAGAGGTTATCAGGAAAAAAGGAACGCTTTAATATAAATACAAAATACTTTAACATAAATATCCTCTGATTTAAAATGCCAATTTCTTAAGAACAAAATTTAAATCTAAGGTCTCTCTATCTATCTAGGAGTATAGTATATGATTGAATCAAACATTTTTGATTAACAATCAAAAGATTGTTCTATAATTTTGTAGCAAGTTAAATAAGTATCAATAATAACAAATGTTTGTTTTATTAAAAATGTAATTATTTTATCATAAAGGTAGAAGCTAAACCTTATTAATTAGGAAACTAGTCAGCAATAATATGTTTCAAATGGAATTGAATTAAATTTTAATTGTAAAAACCACTATGTACAATTTTTTTCTTTTCCTCTTCAAAATTGAAATTTCTAATGTTAATATTATCCAATCTTTTTTCATTAACCATCTCACATATTTAGTGAATATGAATTTACACACAATTAACATATCAATCTGTTCTTTTATTTAACATTTTATATTTATTTTATATTTTATTCTTAAATAAGTTACCTTTTAGTATCTATTTCTCTAGCCTGTTTCTACCTTCAGTAAATTATTGCTTATAACAAATGTCCTCTTTATTATGCGCCTTCATTTTCTATTTATTTACTTAACCTTTTGTCAAGCGTCTTTTAACTTATCTTTTGATCCATTTTTATGCCAAACATTTTCATATCCAATCCCTATTGTTATTTAATGTCATTATTACATCTGGCTTAGTTTTGTATACCTTCTCTGCTACCTTCCAATCAATTGTAATCGACGTTGGACGATACTACGTCAGAAGCTAGCTGGGGGCCAAGTCGATGTGTCAGCTTCAATCCCAAACCAAAGCCAAAATCCCTTGTGCAAATGGCCAACAAATAGTTTTACTGTCTCTCCACTCATCAAAGGGAAAAACAAACAAAAAACTATTGTCGAGGAAGAATCCAAAAAAGAAGAGCCGAAAACAATAACAAAAACGAAAATAAACTTGGCAATTGGCAAGAAAAGTGGGAGTCAAAGCAACTGCCACGCCCACGTATCTCACACTTGAACGCATTTATTTGCTTAAGTATGAAATTTACATTCCATTAAACAAATTATTTTCTCAAACTGCAAGGCGAACTGAGCAGGGGGAGAGATACAGTGTGCACTCCATAAGGCAACTAATACTTTTTGCATGGCAATTATTTGTTTTCTATTTCCACAACCTCTCCCTAATTTCACTCCCTCTGTTGTCAGTTGTCCTTGTTCTATTTCTTTTTTAATAACTTAAGCCAACACGTCGCTTTTACCCCTTGGCTTGGCTTGGCTTGCTTGTGTTGTTGTTCTTTACTGTCCTGTGTTGTTATCCTTTCTGCGCCATTGACAATGTACGACCACAAGTTGAGCGGGCAAGCGTGTCCTGGGCGCACCTGCAATGTCAACATTACTACACCCAAACATACACACACACACACACACACACACCTCACACTCAGACACACTCACATACGCACATTCACACAAACAAAGAGAACCTTCCACGTCCATGCTCGTAACGTTCTCGCACGCCTCAACGGTTCAATTGTCTTAATTTCCTTGTCCTGGCATTTTGTTTGTCCAAGTCCAAGACGAGCGCGCTTCGTCAGCCAGAGTCTGTCCTTTCGATTGCGTCCTTGCGGTTACCGTTTGCATTGCCAGCCGTCAGTCGATCCTCGTCCCTCCTCCGACCATGTCCTTGCTCCAACATTGCGCCGTACGTTTTCTGTTTCGGACAATGTGGCTCCAATTTTGACACATTCAAGCGGCGTCGCCGGGACCAGAGACCACCCACGAAAGAAGGACTATCCACCCACTCATCCAGGCGTCGCCTCGTCATTATTTTGCCCGACACAACGCCACCCTTTCCATTCTTCCAGTTTTCTCTCCTGGTGCGTTATGGTTCCTTCCTTCTGCTGTTGCCCATTCATTATTTGTCAATGTCAGAGTTGGAGTCAGTCCATCAGCTTTTGCTCCTGCTCCTGCTCCTATCCTTCCTCCTCCTCCTCCTGGTTCTGTTGCGTCTTCGTCTGTGTTTGCGTTTTGTCAAAATGGAAATGAAGAAAATTTGCACGGTCTCTGCATTTGTGGCATTTTTCCAACGCGGACGTTTAGGTGTTCGCATGTCCTTTTTAATCATTTCTGTTTTTCCTATTTTTTGCTCACTTGTTCGCTACTTGCGTTTTGGCTCTGCATTGTTTTTGGTGCATTTTTGCACGCTCTTTACTCTTTGTCCCTCGCTTGTCATTTGTCTTGCATTTTTATGCGTATTTCAAAAAGTCCTGTGCAAGTCCTGTGCGAGTCCTGCGCTCATTTGTTGCGTGCAACCATTTGAAATGCAACAACTTTTTACACAGCAACTGAACAACGTTGTTTTTGTCGTTGTCGTGGTTGTTGTTGTTGCTACTTTGCTGGTACGTGCAGTTCATTTATTATGTTGACACTTTGAAATTAACTAAGGAAATGAAATAAATTGATGTGACTTTATGAAGTGCGCGAAATGTCCTTCCAACCAAACTGTCCCCTTTCCCCATTATTATCTCATTCTTAGCCAAACTGCTTAACTGACTGACTGTTTGACTGAACTGTCATTGCCAGAGTCTCCAGCTTAAAGTTTCTGCAGTTCAGTTCTTGCCTCGGGTAATTAAAGATGCTGATGAGCTTGCAAGCGAAGAAGAGCTGCAATTCCTAATGGCATAAAGTCATTTGAATGCCATTCTCTTAATTTAATTTTGCTCTTCCAACAGATTTTATTTATTTACTTATGGACTTACTTTCTAGTGCTACAAGTTGGACTTGTATTTACAGCACAAGTCGATTTTCTGTTCTAAATCTAATTTTTTTATGATATGTTTCCAAGTTCTTCCTAAGAACTATTATGTGAAGCAATAAGTTTGACTATTTTTTTATGGTAAAATAATATAACGTCATAGTTTTAAAATAGATTCTATAGAAAATACTCATTTATTTTTTTAATAAAGATATATATTCAGAGATACCTGTTCATCAGACCACCTGCTTCAAGTTTTTAGAATTTTGTATTCTTATTCATTACATTTAAAAGATTATATTTACATTGTTGCAATTATTTAGTTACTTTCACCTTTTATTAGAATAATTAAATGCATTTTAGGCAGCTTTTAATTAATTTGAAATTGGATAACAAAATTGTAATGTTCTAATCAATCAGTATAAAAAGCAAACAAAAAAATAATAAAGCCGTAGGTGTTTAATAGACTTTTCAAATGTAATTAGTTGCGAAAACTGTACACATATTCGATGACATTTAAATTGTTGCTAATTTAGTTTAAAATTGTTAGGCAAACATCCAAAATACATTAACAACAAAGCACTGACCACGGACTGTAATTATAGTACAATAAATACCTTTATTTTAGTAGGTTATCCACAAATCTCTTTCAGTTTTGAATAAAATAATGACACTGAGTACAACGCGCAGGTAAAAGGCCAATTGTAGGCTGGTTTTAATTAAGAATTGACTGATATTTAATGCTGTCTGGTTTTATTATTCAAAAGATATATTTAAGATGCCCAAGTTGACCACTGGCTTAATAGATTAATCCCCTGTTTCAGTCAATGTCACGAGAGTTTGTTGGTTGTCGCTATTCATCATATGGTCCAAATGATGTCAGGCTTCAATTAACCACACAGAAAGGTTTTTTTTTTGTTTTTTGGACTTTGGCCTAATCTAAAATGCAACAGCTAATTAGTGTGTGCTTGGCTACTAAATGCGGCTTTCAACAAAACACGCGCGAGTTTGGTTAGCCTGTCCGGCCTGGTAATCCCCATTAAATAGTTAAATTCAAATTAATTAAATTGCCACAAATCAATTATAAATAAGCGTTGTAATTAGAAGACCTCAACGGTGCCCAACCCAGATCATTATGTGCAGTTCCGTGTTTCTCTTGCCAATTTCCAGCTGCCTGTTGCCTGTTGCACGACATTATGACGCGTTGTTGGCGCCACTTCAATTAGTTTAACAAGCTCAACGCAACAGGCCAAATTAAATGTAAATGTTTTTAGCCAGGAAAGGAGGAAAAAAAATAAATACATAACAAAATTAATCCCACGACACTTGGCCTGGACACGCAATGCAAAATTGGAATTGCACTTGACCCGACGACGACGACGACGACTGAGGATTTCCAAAAGATCGACACAGAGTGTTTGAAAGGAATCGTTTTTGAATTCAAATACATCGAATTGAACACAGTCACTCTCTCTGACAATGGCAGCTGCGGGACATTGACATCAAGAGGACGACAACAGTTGACAACAACTTAATCACTTAGCATTATGCAAATTTAATTATTATCACTTCATCATCGGCAACATCAACACGAATGAAAAGCGCCTGTCGCCTTTTCTATACCCCGTTCCCGTATTTTCCCCTCTCTCAGTCATTCTCCCTGAGGTCCCTGGTTCGTGTTTTGTTCATGGCATTGATGGCTATCAGGCAAATGGCTACAGGACGCAGGACACAGCAAGGGGCAGGCTGTACTGTTTGGTTGAATGCTGTTCGAATTGGGGTTCTCTCTTGCCACTTGTATTGCTCATTATCATTGTATTTTGTTGTTGTTTCTGTTTCTGTTGCTGTTGTTGTTGTTGTTGTTGTCGCTTTTGTTGCTGTCAATACAATCAGCTCTTGCATTTGTTTATGCAGTTGTTCAGGCAACACTCAATCCAAATTACAGTCAGAGTGTTGCAAAATTTTAATTAAATTAGCTGCTTAAAGTTGCTTAGCGTTTCAATTTAAACATGTAATAATTATGTAACAATTTATTAATTAATTTATAGAATAACCATATTTTAGCAAGTGTATTTAAACAAATTCTTTAGTCAGCTATTACCTATAAAATTGAAGAGATATAAACTCGGTAAATTATATGTTACAATTCCTCTATTTACGGTAAATGATAAAGTAAGGAAATTACCCAGAAAAAATTAAAACAAGTAAGTGTAGTAAATAACAAGCAAATAAATATTAAACAATAACTAAAACCCATATAAAAATCGAAAGAAAAGACTTATCTTTCAATGTAGGCCTCTGTTGCTTTGGCCACATAATTGTACTATAAAATGAATTCAATGTTACAATTAAAATAATAAATATTTAATTTAACACAAACTAGACAATCTAAATATTATATAATTATTACGATTGACTAATTTATAGTATAAAAAAAAAATAAATACAGAATACAAAAGTTATTCAGAATATGTAGGACATGCAAATATTCTTTAACCGAGCAAAACTATTAGTTTATTACTAGGCTATTAACGCAGTTTAATAGTGAGGGAGACAGAAGTATTGTTTTACTGAATTCAAACACAATTTCTGCAAGCAAATTAAAATTTGGCTTCTAGTCTGTAGAATTTACTGTTTTGTAAATTCTTCTTAGACAATTTCCATTAATTTCTGACAATCTCATTTCAACTTCAAGCTGTAAAAGCTTAGAAATATCCGCCGTGCTTATATTTAATGTTATATAAGATTTTAGCGCATTGAAAATGGCCTAGTTTTAGTACGCTGTTAAGGCCTGAAACGCATATGTATTAGCCGTCATAGCAGATGGTTTTGTCTAGAGTCTAGGTCTGCTTTTATTAAGTTTAGCGTGTCCCTGCTCGCGTTATGGGCACCATTTGGGCATTTTATTTGCACATTTGGCGCAGCAATAATCTACTTGGACCTCCATTAAAGTGGCTAAAAGTGGCCTCTGTGCAATGGAATATTCAGTTTTTTACAACCTCGTGTAGTTTATTTAAAATGCCATTAAGTGCAAAACAATTTCAGTATCCGTTTGCTGTTGGTATTCTTGTTTTTATGTTGATTATTAGAGCAACGTAAAACAAGTGAAATTTACGTTAATAAACAATTATGGACTATGAAATGCCCTAAATGAAATGAGTTGAAATAATAAAAAAACTAAATGAGAATAATTTCTTATACTCAGCTCGTTGAAGAAACTAAGCTTAAATAAATTCATAAATATTTGTGGCTTAATTACATTTATACATTTTGACTGGTGCACATACATATGTATAAGGAAGATCCCTTTATCGCTAGGATGTAATAAATAAGGGAATAAAGTTATAAGTAAAATTTATTTTTTATGAAATCCATATTGAGCGTCAATATGTTACCTGTTTGAAGAGAACTAATATGCACTGCTTCCACTTCAAGACTACTGCGGGAATAAACAGTCCAGAACCCAGTTGCCAGTGTGGCACAAGCATTTTGATTTAAGATCGCCAAATGAATGCAGTGATGGTGCCAGGGAAATCATGATATACAACTACATAGCAGGAGGACCCAGGCGGGAGCCATTAAAAAGCGAGTCCATTCACAAACATAAACACAAAAATGCATTAAGCTACGGTGGAGCAAGCTCGACAGTAGGAGACCCAGTACTTTTTGAGTGTAATGCGATTACTACAGATTGTTTCAGTTTCAAAAAATTTCCAAAGATGGCGCCACTTCAGAGATTGATTTTGCCCGTTACATTGTTAGTTGAATAACTTTCGCGTTTATCATCCGATTTAGACGAAATTTGCTGGATAGGTTGGAACTACAGTGTGTATTATTCGTACTAAAAATCAAGGTGCTAGCTTTAAAGGTACTCTTGTAATTCGACTTGGAAATTTTGTATTTTAATTTGCGGGGGCGGAGGGGGGCGTGGCAAAAATCTGAAACAAACTCGTTCAATGCAAGATATAGATGTACATACATGCCAAATTTGGTGTCTCTAGCTCTTATAGTCTCTGAGATCTAGTTACTCAAAAAAGGGACAGACGGACAGACAGACAGACGGACAGACAGACAGACAGACAGACGGACATGGCTATATCGACTCGGCTGTTGATGCTGATCAAGAATATATATACTTTATGGGGTCTGCCACGCCTCCTTCTGCCTGTTACGCACATTTTTTTTTGCACAAACGTAATAGACCCATTTGTACTTTTTAAAGTACTGGGTCTAAAAACACCAGTACACCAGCACACACAAGGTGAGAAAATATGCAGCCAAAAAGTGGCAAGCAAAAATAGTGCCGAGTGCCAAATGTATTGTAGTAATAACAATAAAAGCAACTGCCACAGGCTGGCAAATGGTGGCAAGGAGGGCAAGGAGAATTTAGTCCGGCCCGGCATGGTTTGGCTTGACTTGGCTTGGCTTGGCTGGGTCGGCTCAGTGGCAACAACAAGTTGCACGTGCTTTCAACTTAATAACGTGGCTTTTATTTTTACGGGCTGAGCTACAGCGACAACAACAACAACAACAACAGCAACAACAACGAGTAAAGGAGCAACAACCAAAGGTTGTGTTGTATATTAAAAACCAAGCTGAAAATATTCCCCACACTTCATCTTACTTACTCTCTTATTCTTTCTTTTTCTCTTTATCTCCCTCTCTCCATCTTTCCTTCTCCCTGTCAGAGACTATCAAAACGTCAGCATCGACAAACTACCAGCAGCAACAACAACAGCTCTGTCCACACTTTTCGCACCTTTTTTGCATTTTACAGGGTGTATGGATGGGTTATAAAGCAAAAACAAAAAGCAAAAAAAGAAACAACAACAGTGGAGGGCAACACAAAAAAAGCACACACAAAATGGCGTAACGTTGCGGATTTTACGCACGGCAAACAAACTACGCGCGCGTACACAACAACAAGAAAATGCACTCAGGCTTAGTGTCGGTCGACGGCGACGTTCCCAACATTCCCCTTTTCCCCGTTCCCCGCTAAATCCCCCACCAAACTCAAACCTGAACACAACCCTGTTTCCACCATCATCGTATTGCTGCTGTTTGCACCTTTTTATAGTCGTAGCGGACGCTTTGGCATCAACCGTCGACGTCGTCGTCGTCGTTGCTGTGTGGGTGCAAACTTTTTGAGGTCTGCTTTGGTAAGTGCTGCTGCGGACCGCAGCTTAGTTGCGTTGAGGTTGACTGCGTCTCTTAGCAGCAGAAACAGCAGCAGCACTGAGAGCAACAGAGACAGACCGAAAGAAAGTTAGAGTTACCTGCAGAACGGACAAACTCATAACCCATGCCCAGCGAAATGCGGTTAGATATGGCAGACAAAAGCTGTGTAGGTGATATCTGGGTTACTTCGAAAACAGTAAAAGGTTGATCAGATTACGCGTATTGATTGTGATTCTGAAATATCGCGGATCAGTGTTTAAAAAAGCAATGTTATAAAAATAATTCCTAAAAACAGAAACACTTTAAAAATACTGAAGATAATTATAATTTTAAATCTCATAATAAGTAAGAATTCTGATTTGCAACTAATTGTTGTGCTGTGAATATCCAAATGTAACTATTATTATATTTAGGATCTTTAAATAGCTTAGTTATTTGTTTTTTGTAGACTTAAAGTTTTAAGTTCATTTATTAATATGTAATAATATAATATAATTTATATTGATTCACATACGAATTTGTTTTTAAATTTATTTTAAATTTTCAACAATTTTGTGTTATTTTCTCACCATAAGACATATCGATTCCCAAGTACCATGCGCATTTCGGCTGCGCTTCACATTGTCGCCTGGAAGTAGGCAACACTTTTGCCACCTGGCTCTTTGGCCTTATAGTTTATAGCAGCCTGCAGCCAGCCAACCACCCACAGATTTATGTTTGAAATAATTTATAGAAAAAATACAGAAATTAAATAAAATGGAATTACGGAGAGTGCGCTGCAAGGTGTTCGGCGTCGACGCTGGCTGCGATGTCGACGTTGACTTCGACGTCTATCCTATTAAATGTCCATTTGGCGTTTTGTTATGCGAGTTGTTGGCGCAACTTTTATCCATTTAATTTTTATTTTATTTTGCGCTTTTTTTTTTGTTTCGTTTGTGTGTTGTTGTTGTTGCAGCTAGCGTCCAACATCATTAAAAAACTGTCATTAGCAGTTGAGTACATGAAAACTGAATTTTCATTACGTTGCTCGCAGAGTAGCAAGGCAATAACAACAACAACAACACCAAAAACAACAACAACAAAATCGAATAACAAAAAAATGCTTTAAAAGCTATAGTCATGGCGAGGCAACAATTTGCTTCATATATTTTTTACTTCCATTTGCTTTGTAATTATTGTTGCTATTGTTGCTGTTTACATAATCGAATTTTAAACGAGTGAATGTGTGTTGGTCGGACACTCTATTTAAGACATGTAAACGCACACCTGTCGTACTTTGTCAAAGCAATGTCCGCAAAGAATGCTGTGGGTGTGTTTATTTAAAAGAGGGTGATAGTAAATAGGAAATAGAGAGAATTGTTATACTATACACATGTATAAAATAAGGATTCTGTAATAAATACGGAGTTTATTTAATTCCCACTAAATTCCTAAATATGTGATTACCAGCTTGATTTGTTTAATGATTATCAAATAGATAAGTAATTAAAATTAAACGAGCTGCTATTTAATTTGACCTTGACTCTTATAGTTTAATTTCTAAAAAAACTTGATATATAGTTAATAATTCAATTTCCTTGAGACAATGTCACTTTAAACTATTTGCTTTGAAGCAATGCAAACTATTCGTATGGAAATACTTCTAAATAAATAATGCCTGACTTATTTAGCTGCCACTCCTACACTATCGAAACAAAAACTAAGTTTTCGCTTTCGTAAATTGTTGCAGCTAAATGAATTGTGAAATAAAGTTGCCATTGGCACGACGACTAATTAATGTGCGAGACTTTAGACAAAAACTTAGTCGAGCAACATGTGAGTTAAGTTTTATGGTCAAGTGTTTAATGAGATGTTGCCTATGCTCAAACTCTGGGCAGTTGATGGAAGTGCTCAAGTTGACAGTTCCTGTTGTAGTTGTTGTTGTTGCTGTCGTTGTTGTTGCTGTTGCTGCTGGTTGTCAGTTTATCGTCTTTACACACTTTAACACTTCCGCTTGGCAGTCGTCAAATGTAATTAATATCCTGTTACACTTTGTTTGACTAGCCCGAAGCGTTTTTTAAAATTAATTACGAGCTGTAGTGTGCAGACAACATTGAAAATGTTGACAACGTTGTTACTAAGCCCTAGACATTTTACATACAAACACAATCTACAATCCATGCAACTAATGCCAAGCTGTCAGCTCATTATTATCAACACACTGTGGCCATTGTCGTTTGTCGTTTGCCAGAGTGACTGTCTCTTCTATAAGTATAAGTACAAGTATCTACATATAAATGTATGCATGTCGATGTATATTCGAGTGGTATATGTATTCAAATCGAGCCAAAAACCCACTCAACCAAATTAACACTTTGGTAGCGATAGAAGCAGGAGATGTACAGATTGAGTGTGAGACAGAGATAGGGACTAAGAGTGAGACTGAGAGAGATGGAGGCCAAAGGGCAGCATGGCAGATAATGCTCAAAGGCATTATTGTCAATATCAGAGGAAAATGTTGCAATCTTAATCTGTAATCAACATAAAATTCAGTCAGTGGAAAATGTCATCACGGCGATACGAGATAGATAGATAGATGGATGGCTAAAGATAAAAAGAGAAAGAGTAAGAGTAAGAGTAAGTAAGAGTGGGAGAGGGAAGGGATGTTAGGTAGACAACTTGGGGTTACGACAATTCAATCACAGCTTGGTCAAATCAACAGTCGACCATTTGGCCAGTCAGGCCCCATCAGTCCCATCAGTTAGTCCCTTTTCTCCTCTCCCAAATTCGACATTCAGCAGCCTAAGGCAAATTTGTTGCGGTTCTTTGTTACTTTGATTTCACATAGATTTTAAGCTTAAAGCGGTCAGAGATAGACAACGACAAATGGAAAGAAAGTGGAAACCAATATACCCTGTAGAAGTAGAAAACGTGAGGTAGTCAATCTCTGGGATTACATTAGTAGAAGTTTGTATTCAAAAACCAAAATGATGAATATATTAATGTATTTATTTTAATATAATATAAAGTAATACAGTATAAAATAAATAATTTAAAAAATAAACATATAAATTTTTGAAAGAATAAAGAGAACTATGAAAAAATTAAAATCTTATACATTAAAAAATGAATTCATTAACAAACAGGTAAAGAATTAAATAAATAGTTTTAAGAAATATATATCATAAACTTTGTTTGCAGAGTACCAACTAGTCTATGTTGAAACATGTTGTTTTGAATTTCTTTGATTTTGAGCCTGCAAGTGACTTTTGTTGAAGTCAGCAGACAAAGCAGAAAAGTTGCCTGTAAATGATATGAGATAAACAACAGCAACAACACTGCGACAGCAGCAGCAACAACAATTAAATCAAGTGCAATTTCAACACAAATATTTTAAAGTTTAACCACACACACTCACACACACCCACACACAGACGGACTTGTAGCCACTGAGAAGTTGCAAAATATTTGTCATGCCTGGCACGGGCACACACACACACACTAACACACAGGACACAACAGGATACGAAGAAGTCATCGTCGTCGACGGCATCGTTGTCACAGACACCCTGTGGCCAACCGCAAAGAGACATGGCCAAATACTGACATGGCCTTACTAGACAGTTGTCAAATGCATACAAACACACACAACCCGGACACCTGCACACACTTACATACACGTGTACTCTTTGCTGGAGCTGAATTTCTCAGAATATGTTGTGTATGCATGTATGGAATGCTTAAAATTCATTACATTTCTGTACAATTTGTTTTTGATTTTTCATTTCATTTCCCGACAAAATGTATATGACGAATATCCGTCATTTCCCTCTTTGCCCTCTCCTTTGCTTCCGCGTTGATTGTCTGCGCCGAAAAAAATGAGAAGAGAAGAGAAAAAGAAAAAGGCGCATCAACGTGAACAGTTTCGTCCTGTCAGGTATCAACTCATGGCATGCCGCAAAATATTCGTCGCGCTTTGTGTCCCTAGGGAAATCAAACATTTCATAATTAGTCATTGGCATTGCCGACGTCCTGGCGGCACTCCGACCGTCCGACCGTCGGACCGACCGACCGACCGAGTCCCATGGCTGAGTTATGATTTCATATTTTCAAAAGGAGCGAATACAGGACCTCTGATGACGACCCTGAGCACATGGCAATTAAAAAACCGTTGCGCGCGTGTTTCTCGATCTACCCTCTGAGGCGCATTGAAATTGCTTCTCGAAATGCAATCGAAATTGGCACTGGACACGATAAAATAGGACCAGAGGACCACAGGACAGAGGACAACTAAACTGCTGAGGGGGGACTAGGTACGCTGCCAAAGCCCAAGTCAAAGCACAAAGTAAGCGATTTGCTCGCGGCGGCTGTATGGGCAACATGCAAAACTAAAGGGAAATCTAGTTTAATTTTTTAATACAAACACACTCAAAGAGTTCACCTGAAGGGTGGCTAAAAAGTGAAATAGTCAAGGGGCTGGCGAGTGGCAAAGCGAAACGAAAGCTGCCCCTAGCTGAAAAGAAGAGCACAAGTAAAAATATGCAGCAGAGGCGTATGTATGCTCCAAAAGGGGTTGGATGTGCATATATAATATATAAATAATTTTTTTAAAACCTTATAGATTTATCTATAGATAGATCAAGTGCTTATGCCAAATTCGATACATTTTACTATTTATTGATGAGATTACATAAGAGTATAAGAATATGTGCTCGAATCTTCTTTCGAAAAATCTCTTTCTCAAATGTACACAATCGGCTTAGTTTCCTTTACAATGAAATAAAAATATGGACAAAATAAATGACAATTTTCTTAGTTAATAGTTGATTCCCTATTGTTTTTAAACGATACTCAAATTAACAAATAAACAAAGAAACTATTTTTAACATTTTTTTGTCTATTCTTAACTGCTCACTTCACTATTACAAATAACAATCTTTTCTTAAAAAAATAATTATTTATATAACGCTTGCTTAATTAAAAAAATTTTTACGAATAGCCGTTTTCAAAATATAATTCATAATATCCCTTTTGAAATCCTTTGAAGTACCACTGTTCAATCTATTTTACAGTGATTGCCATTGAATGCAACTCATCGTTCGATTTCACAACTCGCTCCCAATGCCCCACAGCAACAGCAACATCAACAGGAAAGTTGATTTGTTTTGCAACATGCAAAAGGATTTCAACAACGACAACAACAACAAGAATGTGAGGAAATCGTTTCGTGTGGCGACACAGAAAACAGTCAAAGTGCCCACAACACGATTTCGATTTTGTTGACCAGTGTCGAAGGGTTGATTGAGGGGTTCGGGTTCGTTCAATCGCCAGTCAGAAACAGCAAAAGAAACTGACTCCATTTGCACATGGCTTCAAATCTCAATATGATTTCTGTGTGTGAAAATATAAACTAGAAATGACATATGTTAAAATAATCGACTTTGCTATACAAAGTTTTTTCCCAACCACCACTTATAACTAGTTAAATGTTTCTGTATAATATTGCATTTTATTTTAGATATCTTCTTAATAATATAAATTATTTTTATATATATTTCAGATATACATGATATCAGTTTGGGTTCGTTGCCTTTATACTTCGATTAAATTGAGCTATTATTTTAGACTTCAAAATTCTTTTAATATCGCAGATCGCTTTGTTTCCTTTCACATAACTCTTGACAAGGTTTCGATGCACTTATTTGTCAATTCATTATCAATTTATAACTAAGCAACATATTGCTAGAGCTTTCACAAAAAATATTATTGTAGTTATCCTTCTTTACCGAAAAGTGTCAAGAGCAGTTTCAAATTTTTTTAGAAAGTATTTTCAACAAAGATATTTGTGAAAATCATCCATGCTACATATGGACCAAAGTTACTATATATACATATGAAAATTGCTAAGCAATTACATGAATTGCTTAGATAAATGTAGAAAGGGTGAGGGTGGCATTTTTAGTAATAAGAGAGAAAGGGAGTAAGTGTATGTGTGTGTGAGTGTATGTGTGTGAGTGTGTTGGAGTTTTAACTGCTGTTGAGGTTGTGCAGTCAACTGTTGCAGCGACGCAGTTGTAAGCCGGCGCACTCACTAATAGTTCTAATTGCAAAAAGCAATTAAAACTTTCGCCGGCTCAAGATGCACACACATACAGAGAGAGAGAGAGAGAGAGAGCGAGAGAGAGAGAGAGAGGCACAAACGCATACAAAGAAATTGTTAGAGACATCAAAGTCAAACAGTGGCAAGAGGAGGAAGTCGAATGTAGCCAAAGCACATCAATCACAAAAATTTCAAGTGTGCAAAACTTGTTTGCCAAAACGCTGCGGTGCGTATCTCAATCCGTAGCTGTAGCTGTAGCTGCAGTTGTATCTGTGAGTGGAAGGAAGACACACATACACACTCACACACTTTATAAATTGAATTGGCATTAAGCATAAGGCAGCGCTGCTAAGTATGCTATAAAAAGACAAGGCAGAAAAGTGCTCTTCCCATGCACATATGTACATACTTATATGTATGTATGTGAGTGTGGTTTAAAACTGAGATTGTTGTGCTGTTTGGCATTTGAAGTGTGTGCTTGGGATTTGGATCTCAAAGAGTTTAAGGTTAAGTGGTAGATTTATACAAGTAGAAATTGCTTGGAAGAAATCACAGCAACATACAAGTTATTAACTGAGTATTGCGATGGATAAAAAGGGATAAATCCGAATACTTTTCTGTTTAAGAGTAAATCAATTTAAATGCTGCAAGATTTATCTTAAAAAAAATGTGACATATATTTCAATATTTTTAAAGGGAAAGTGTGTATAGGTTCAAGATTCACATAATAAATAATATAATATAAAAATGGTCTGATATACTATATGGTAAATTTTGAAATATAATTAAGTTTATAATGTATTACTGTGAAACTTACACATGTCTATTACATATTATAATTAAGACATTGTCTTATTAATCAATGCCAAAGTCATACTAGATAGATAGTTATTTCAATATGAAATAATTGTGTTTAAAATAAAAATAAAAAAAGTTCTCTTCTCATATTCAAATTTACCTTCCTTACAAATTCTGATTGACGTTTGCCAAATTGCTCAATTTATTTGCAGAAACTTTTTCATTTTTACCTATCTCAAAAAAGTCAAGTACAGACTGGTCAATGGTCAATATTGGAAACATAAAACTGTGCAAATGCATAACCAGCTTGAATCATCAACCGACAGACAACCGAGTTACATTGAAAACCACCCACAACAAGAGAAGCATCAGATGAAGGAACCATCAATCAGCCAGACGCAGGCAAAGCGCAGCTATTGGTGTGAAACTGTTGCAAAGAATGGGGAAAAACAACAATAATAACAACAACCAGTATAATAACAACAACAACAATGTCAAGAAGTGCAACTGTAGCTGAAGCTGCAGCATAGCAAAATTGTAATACATTTAACAGAATTTAATGCATTTGCCACAGACATTAATCACTGTGATGCACAGACAGGCCCGGCCAGAACAGTCACAGCCAGAACCAGAAACAGCATCAAAACCAGAAACAGAAATAGAGGAAAACCAGGGAGACAGGTCCAAGGGAGATATAGACCCAGACTCGGACCCAGAGCCATACACTGGGCTGTTGATTTTTGCCAAAGCTTCTGTGGCTGATGTGGCTTCTGTTCAGCCTAAGGCAAAACTCGCACAAAGTAACAGATATTGAAAAATTGAATGTTGCATGTCCAGCAACATATACTTGGTGGTACATACACCGAGAGAAAATGGAAAGAAGAGAGATGGAAAAATGAAAACCCAGAATTTCCAGATAGTTTAATTACTATCTTTACTACAACTTAAGCAAAAATTCTTTTTTATTTTCAATAATCATTTTTTTCAGGTAACTGATTTATATCGTACAATTTTCGCACAGTGTATAAAGTGACTGCTGCCTGATGAGCTGCATTGGTGCATGCTTTATTGGCACTATATGCATATGCCAAGCGCAAGAGAGATGGGCAGATTCTGGACACGATTGAATGCACACTTGGCTATGAATGATTTGTGTGTAAAAATGATGCCTCGTTGCGTTGAGAGTAAGTGTGTGTGATTTCACTGAGTTTGGCAACATAATTGCATGTGACCATATACATGCAAAGTAAGTATTTCGTAGAAAACCTTGTGCTAAGTTATTGAGTTTAAAAAAGGTCGCAACGCTTTCGAGTCAAGAGTGTGTGCAAATAGTCAGAGAGTGTAGAGTGAGGCAGGAATTGCAGTTGCAATATGAAATTTAAAACGCTCAAAGGCATATCCATAACCAGTCAGTCAGTCAGATAGTCAGTCAGCAAGCAGGCAAACGTAAGTCGAAGGACAAAAAAAGGACATGCGATGCCATGAGAGGCGATGAGATGGGATGGCACTCGTTCGTTGAGCAAATATGAGCACTTTGGCATGATAGACGACAACGAGGTTGAGAATGTCGATATAGGGAGGGACTGACTGACTGTTTGTGTGCGAGTGTGCGTGTGTATGTGTGTGTGTGTGTGTACACTCAAGTGCCGTTGCCATTGACGACTTGAGCTGCGCTGCTCGGCGACAAAGGCAGCGACGTCGCGTTTATATAGTTGATGCTGAAGTTGAAGATTTTTGACTTTTATGCAACAATTCGCATGCGAACGACAACGACAGCGCCGACGTCGACGTCGACGTCAACAACGACGACAAGATATGTTACGAGCTGTTCTCAGTCCCTATTTGAGGCACTACTTACTCCACAATCATTTTTTTACAGCCAAAGTTGGCGTTGATATCCTCAGGCAGAGAAGTCTGCATCTGCCAGTGACATGCCAAGTGGGTTGCCGTTTGCCAACTTTTAGTCATAGCATACTTTTCAGCGCCCATCCACATATACACTCGCACTCATACACATGCAAAGCAGTGCACTATGGGATAGATGCCGATATGTTTGCAATGACGAAAATATCAGCATAGCGAATATACATACTTTTTTTATCTAAAAAAAAAGTGTTTCACAAAAAGTCGAACTTCGTTCTGGAGCTATTAATTTATTCCGGAAAAATCAGTATATATTCCATAGTACAGCGATGCTCCTCTTACATATGCTACGTGCCCGCACTGCGCTTTTTATGCGATTGCTCTCTTCTTTCCTCTTTCTCTTTCTCTGACTCCATTTCCATCTCCAGCACTTCTTATCCAAGTCGTTTGTTTCGTTCCATGCAATTAGACTTTGGCAGCAACTGATCGCTATTACCAAACGACGAAAAACCTTGAAAACTTTGCAGCTATTCAAGCGTTAAGCAGTTGGGTTGCATAGTTGCAAATGCATCTCAAAATCTGAGTGTCTTTTTGAGTGTGAGAGTGTGTGATTGTGTGTGTGTGTGTGTGTGGCAGCGTGAGTCAGTGAGCAAGAACTTAATTAAAAACAGGTCCTGGCATAGGCAGATGAGCAATCATAAGCAGCAAATAAAAGATGCCTTGGCCAATAGACACAAAGGGTTTTCTAGGTGCACTGTGTAAGGAAAATTTGAAGGGAAAGAATAGAGATTGAAATATGAGTAAAGACAAAGGAAAGAGAGAAAATCTACCATAAAGAGCAGGTGTATGTGTCCATATGTATACTCTTTTCGTTATGGAAACTGAGTATATCAGAGACGGGGTTTTTTCAAGAGTTTGTTAAAGTAATTAAATATTGGATGTATTATAAATTATTATATTAATAATATTTAATATCAATGAGGCGGCCTTTTCTAGAGTTTCTAAAAGAAACTTAATATTCGATAAAAAGATCTTTAATACGATAATCATTCACTAATGAAACAACAAATTAAGAATTGAGGAACGAAGATTTCTGCTATACTTATTTGACTCGAAAGTATGCTTATTTTAATTACTTTTAAACAGTAAAGGAATATATATATTATGATCATCAATTTGTAGATATATAGTTAATATTCACATTACTTATGGATAAAAATGCATTATGCTACGGTGGAGCAAGCTCGACATTAGGAGACCCTGTACTTTTTGAGTGCAATGCGATCACTACAGATTGTTTCAGTTTCAAAAAATTTACATAGATGGCGCCACTACAAAGATATCAGTTGATTTTGCCCGTAACATTGTTGGTTGAATAACTTCCGCGTTTATCATCCGATTTGGACCTGCCGATTTATTGGGTCTGCCACGCCTTCTTCTGCCTGTTACGCACATTTTTTTTTTTTGAACAAACGTAATAGACCCATTTGTACTTTTTTAAAGTACCGGGTCCAATTATTTAATAAATATTATTCTCTATAACCAAGCAATAACTATTAGGATATACAATAGCGAAAAACAAGTGTTGAATAAATAATAGTCCCTTATTATTTAAACATAAAACTCTTAACTGCAAGGAAATAAAACTCCGCTCTGTAATTGCATAAAAATTATATAGAATTTTACTCAATACTCTTCGAACAGTTCGGTTGCTTCATCAGAAGTTGTAAATGTTCTGTCTGTATGCCAAACATTTTTTGATGAATTTGGCAATATTCCAATAAACGAATACGAATATCAACATTTAGGTAGAAGAAATAACAATTTCAAACGAATGTAACCAAACTCCTACTTTGTACGAATAATGCGCCAGATGGACACGTGTGCAGTTGCCTTCAATCTATAGTTGCCAGGACATCAATTATATGCGCATTACAAAACCACACACACGCACACTATTACGCATTTGAACAATGGTTAGGAAAACCAAACAATATAATTAAAAAACTATGACTGGCAAACTTCATATATCGAAATTCAAATTCAAATTCAAATTCATACGAAATACGAAATTCGAATCACGAGTTAGGACTATGTGGCAGTTGCAAGTGCAACAACAGCAGCAGCAGTAGCAGTTGAGTGGTAGCAGCTATAGCTACAGCTGCATGTCATGCAACTCAATGCAGTCGCATTCGCTGCAAGCAACTATTTTGCTATCAAATAACATACGCACATACGCCCTGTTGTCCGGGTTGAGTTCTGTACTTACATGACAGGCAGTTTTGTTACGCATACGTTGTGTTGGCCATGTCAGCTACTCTGTCGACGTCGTCGTCGTTGCGTCGTCGTCACCGTCGCTCAGGCCTGGCAGGCAAAAAATGTTTGCCATTATTGCATACACTAATGAAGCTCATGTTACCAAGCCGAGCAGTGCCGAGCATTGATAAATGTGTGAGAGCGACAGCGAGAGAGATAAACAGAGCGAGTCATAAAGAGCGAGAGAATGAGAAGATTTGATATCCTGTATGGACCCTGGAGGCTTCTGCCTGCTTTCATGGCTGCCGTGTGCACTGGACACGCATGATTTTTGCATGTTGGAAATTCTGATTAGACTTAATTACTGTGTATGGCCGTGTCCAGTCTGTCCATCAAGTTGATAGGTATTCAGTTGCTTCCTTCTCTTCGTTAGGCATAGAATATACATATGTATGTGTGTACATGTACGTAAATATGTATTTGTATGTGTTAGTCGGTTCAGTCCGATCAAATGTTACATTATATTTTAATTAAAAACTTTGCCAGCTGCATCATTTGCCAAATGAATGGACAACTCGGCAATTAATGCAAACAGCAACAGCAGCAACATCAACAGCAGCAATTTTAATTAATCTAAAAGCAAAAATGTGCAACAACCACTGGATTATATTGGAGCCACAGCTAACTTTCATGGACAGCGCGTTGACATACTTGTCGTTTTCCTTGTTGTCCTTAGCTGGTTGTGGCTCATCCAAGTTTTTAGCTCATTGCAATTCGCCCCGTCGCGGCTTTCATCATTTGTCTTTAGCCTGACATGCAACTCAAGTTGATTATGTATACTGGTAATACTTTACTTTTGATGTGCTTCCTATACCCTATACTTTTGCTATAGAAATGCCTCTACTAGTTACATAATTGTATTTCAATGAGATAAGAACCTGCCATCTACATAATGAATTGTCTTTTTTGAATAAGTTGGAATATTTAACATGTAAAATGAAATCTAGTGTATTTTAGATTTTTGATGCATATTTTAGAAATAATTTTATATAGCATAGTCAAATGACTTGACATGCTTGTGCTGAACGTAGGGTATGTCGTTGTCGAGTTATCTTGAAAGTGCTCTTACTTGTTCCATTTGCAAATTTGATGGATCACAGACGGTCGAGCTTGGCATTAGCTGTTGTTGGGCAAGTTGCATGCTGTTAATAGCCACAGTTAATGGTTTTGTAATTGACTCCAGTGGGGTGACTTGCTCGATTGTATTTTTTTTGTTTGCATTTTCTACTTACAAAATTAAATAAAAATGCATTCACAAAATTGCCGGACACTTACCTGAAAAGAAAAAAACGATCGTTGCATATGAAAAACAATTGAAATTTAAAGCCCTGTATTTAAAGAGTACAAATATTCTATTAAAAATGTGATTAATTATTGTACAATTGTAACTCAGCTCGTATGTAAATGCGATATCGATATCGAAGCTGAAAAAAGTACAAAATTTATTTCCATAGACGTTATTATTTTAAAAAATGCATTAAGCTACGGTGGAGCAAGCTCGACAGTAGGAGACCCAGCACTTTTTGAGTGTAATGCGATTACTACAGATTATTTCAGTTTCAAAAAATTTCCATAGATGGCGCCACTTCAGAGATTGATTTTGCCCGTAACATTGTTAGTTGAATAACTTCCGCGTTTATCATCCGATTTGGACGAAATTTGCTGGATAGGTTGGAACTATATATATATTCCGTATTATACATACCAAAAATCAAGGCGCTAGCATTAAAGGTGCTCTTGTAATTCGACTTGAAAATTTTGTATTTTGATTTGCGGGGGCGGAGGGGGGCGTGGCAAAAATATTAAACAAACTCGTTGAACGCAAGATATAGATTTACATACATGCCAAATTTGGTGTCTCTAGCTCTTATAGTCTCTGAGATCTAGGTACTCAAAAAGACGACGGACAGACAGACAGACGGACAGACGGACATGGCTATATCGACTCGGCTGTTGATGCTGATCAAGAATATATATACTTTATGGGGTCTGCCACGCCTCCTTCTGCCTGTTACGCACATTTTTTTTTGCACAAACGTAATAGACCCATTTGTACTTTTTAAAGTACTGGGTTTA